>OX465286.1:14895675-15435207 GCA_949987705.1 Thereva unica
AATTAGTCGATAAAAGCATTATCATGAGTCGATTACATAATTGTCAAGTCGACGCCAAAAATGTAATCGACTCATATTTATGTTTTAATCGATAAAAATCGACTTTCTCAGTATGAAATTTTAACGTCGACTCAAAGTCGTCAAATCGACTCGTTCCACAATAGGGCCCATAGTCTTTTGTAATTTTTTTGTAGTCCCTGTGAATTTTGTTGTATAGAAAGTCCTTATTTCTCACTAATTCTATCAATTTTTCGTCATCCATTTTTGTAACAATGGCAATGGCAACGTAGTTTTTTTTAGAAATTGGCATACGCTGCGAAGCAGTTTTTAATTAACCTCAGACAAGGCAGTGAAGTTAATGTGAGTTATAACATTCAGTTACAAGAAGTCTAAATCTCACTGCGCAGTGCTGCACTTAGCGCCGGCCCTAGCCCTTTTTGAGGGTGGAATGATATTGTCTTGCGACGCCCTTTAGTCAACGAGTTTACTACACATAAATTGTATTTCCAGTTGTCCTAGATAGAACTTTCCTTACGGGACTCCCCTTGTGCAAGCCTTTATGGGCTGGGGGCTTCATAAGGATTTCGATTGTGGTTTTAGGGTCACAGCCCCGCCTGTAGCGGTAATAGAAGAAGCTTGTCTTCTCAGAGTTGCTCCGCGACGTTTAGCCAACAGCATCATCTTCTTTTGAGGCTATCTAATTGTTTGTACTGCATGGTTGGGCATAAGGGCTTGCCACAGGCAGTAAGTTTGAAATGGCTTCTTCCTACCATAGCCCAAAATTGCAGTGTGCACCATCTTGAAAATGTCATCTCTGTGAATTTTATGCGGTGCACTTTGTGGAGTATTCTCCACTCCTACACCCTTAGGGTCTTCTTTTGGACCCCTGTCCTTTCCAACATATGTAATCCAGTGGGGTCTTCTGTTGCTGCCGGGAAGTACCCGATTACAAAAAGGCTGCGCGACATTCCCTTCTACAGCAACAAGGCTTGCTCCTTCCAGGGCTTAAGGCGACCCATCATAGGAGGTGCACCGACCCCTAGGGACCTGGGCTGTTTTGAGCCAATTCGGCTATCGCCTCCAGAAGACTTCCTTGCACGGTAACTAGTTGTTTCGTCGTCAGGAGAGTCTCCGGATTGTTAATCGCAAGCACGCCCATTCTGACACTGCTATTTGACAGAAGGTCGGCTTTGGAGTCGTTCTAGTATTCATTATGGGTGCGTCCGACTTTTCTGAAGGCTTTTCAAACCGTACGGCCAAAGCCTTCACACTTTTCGGCGAGTTATTGTGGCCTGCAGAAGATCTAGAGGATCTAACCCTCTTCTTATTAAGAAAATCGGTATCCCTTTCTTCCTTCGGGGCCACGCACCATCCCATCTTCTGAAAGCGGTCATTTTTCGAGTCGCCTCTCCAATTAGGGGCGCTTACTTTCGCAGGAGAACTAAGGAGATCTCCCAATGAAGGAGTGATTTCAACGTACCGTGAAACGTACGTGCCCTCCGCGAAGAAGAATTCCAAAAACTCCTTCACTGGGACCAGATTCGACAACTTGAAGCATGGATCCAAAAATATCTAACTGGCCTTGTAGGTCGTTCTTTTGGGAGATGTGGGAGCATCAGAAATGTTTAGAGCGTTAAGAAGTGCTCCATATTCAAAAGTTTTTTTAAAGGTATTTCTATATTGATACCACGAGCTGGGCGAAAAAGGACGGTCGCCCATGACAGAGCTCCGTATCACCATTGGAAGGCTAATTCAAACTGAAGTTCAGATGGTATCCGAAGTCCATCGTTAATAGTACATTCACGTTTACACATTAGATTTGCGGTTTTTGTCGAGTTTAGTTAGATCCGCCGTATTCAGTCTGCTCCATGGACCTCGAGCAGGATATGACCTAAGGCTATGTACGAACTGTCTGGAGTTAGTGCTACCTGCTTGTGCCGTGTTCCAGTCATATTGATGAGTGCATAGACTTGGCTAGCTACAAACAACGCCCTCAAAAAGTGCCTTCAAAATTTTATTTTTTGCTCGAAATTGATTTTCGCACTCGTTTTGGCGCGCCCCTTACCACCTGGCGCCTATAGCGACCGCTCCACTCGCTCTACCTTAGGGCCGGTGCTGGCTCTGCACTGCCCCGCTTTTCAATATATTTCAGGTTAATAAATTCCGTTAGATAAGATTCTGTTAACCATACATAACCATACACTGATTAAAACACAAAAACTAAATTTTATTTTGTTGATGTATTCATAGCATACTCGTCTATGAGAAATATGCCATTACAAACAAAAAATAAATAAAATAAAGAACATTAAAAAAAAAACCAATTAAAAGCAACTAAACGCTTATTAAAATTATTGTGAAACTTAGATGTAAGAAAATTATTAAATGAAAATCACATAAAAAGTATAAAATCGAAAAAAAAATTTAATTGAATGTTTATCTGAATGTTGGTTGGGAAAAAAAAAATAAAAAAAAATTTCTATGCTAATTCCTTTATATAAAAACAACTCAAAAATATTTTTTTAAAAATTATTTTATATTAGTTTACTACTTTACTAAACAAAGCCTCTTAAGCTGAGAGCGCGCCAATTGAGTAAATCCCAGTCAAAAAGTTATAAACAATATTTTAAATGAAGAAAAATATAAATTTTTGTTGCAAGACAAATACGATTATTCTCATATGAATTATGCTTAATTCTTTCTATATTATTATTATTATTTTTTTATAGTAATATATTACTGAAACACCAGGCTTATATCTCTATACTTATGTAAGTGAATAAAGGTATGGAATAAAAAACATTTTATTTCATTCATTAGCAGGGAAGAAGGTGCAGGCGCAAAACTTTTCACACCCCCTTAAAGGACTATAATGCACGTCAGAAACGCACAACATATCTGCATGCGGCACTGGAAATTGATTTGTTCGGCCATATTTGGACGTATGCCGGCCATATTTTGTTTCGTTAAGCTTCGTTAAACGTAAAAATGCGGAATTAACGGCGCTCGACGTACATTTTGTGATGTAGTATAGTTACATCGATGATAGCTGATTTTTGTTGTTGTTGTTTCAATTCTATCACCCGCACCTTTCCTAATGATCTGCTCTCAATCCTCTCCAACCCACTTCGCTGATGACGGTACTTTGCATTTCTCTTACTCCTTTGACAATATAAGACAAGCATGTGCCAGACCTTGTCTTCACCACCGTGAGCTGATGTCCACTTCGATCAACCGGTATATCGGATCGATTCTTGATTGGGGCGGCATGAATCGTGTTGAATTTAAAGCCTCATCTCCAACAAAAATTGCACTGACCTTCCTCCTACCTCAGTGGGCAAAGAGAATCTAACATCTTAGTAAGATATATCCAAAGAATTTTGAAAGGAACAATAGTTTTCGATCGCCCCGTTGAGAATCACTGCTTTAAGCCATCGTAGGAATGTAGTAGTATTCTCTATACTTTATCACTATTACCATAGCGACTGTTCCACTGAAATTCGGAATCTCCTGCCCACTCGGTCCACCCCATACCCTACAGCGCAACCCCTCGGGCACAATACGATCTAGAAGTTCGTTTATGAATAGAACAACTCGACTATGGAATAATATACCGCCGTCAGTATTTCAGAACTCATACAACGCCCTAGAGTTCAAACGTAGGGTTCATCGACATTTCGTTGAACACCCTCCAGCCCCCCTCTAACCACGCTTTCAATCGATAATTGGAAGATGAACGTGAATACGATCGAGATGCATTGAACCAATCAGTTCGAGCGCATGTACCACTGTTGAACCCCCAAAGGAAGGAAGTGTAGGATATGGCGATTATAGAAATGGTGGCTTATTTTTCCTCGATGCGCTCGGTGGAACTGGGAAGACAACAATGAAAGACTCAAGATATTTTGGAGGCCCAATGATTTTACTGTCCGGCGATTTCCGCTAAACATTACCATTCATTCCAAGGTCGACCGCTACGAAAGAAACGCTTGCCTCAGATCATAGACTCTGTGGCGCTATGTGAAGAAACTTCAGCTAAGGACAAACAACGATCATCAACAAAATGTTCCCGAACATCATCGCTAACCACAAAAATCACAATTGGTTGAGTGATCGAACAAAGCGCAAAGATGTGGGTCACTTAAATTTCACAATTCAAAATGAAATCTTTGGCCCAGTTCTTCTTCTTTGATGACTTTACAAACGCAAATTGATTTTTGGCTCTTTTTTTTATAGAAGAACAATTTTTGGGTCCCTTGTTTGGGAGGAATCCGATCTTCTCTGCGGCTTCTGTACAGACTATGTAGTTTGAGGGAAACGGCCGACAAAATGTAGTGCGAACTTTTTCCAGTGTTCTGATAATAAAATTATATCGAATTTTATAGACCTAAGTCTCTGCGACCACAAATTTCGATAGTGTTGGCCCCAACGTAAATGAGTTGTACTCGAGACGGAGACACCTAACATTGGTCCCACAATCAAGGTAGCGGAACACGAGTTTGACCTGGTAAAATCATTTACCTACTTTGGGTCAATAGTAGCAGCCGACAATAGCATGGAACCAGAAATACGCGCACGACTGCTAAAAGCCAACAAAGCCCACTATAGTCTGTCAAGGCTCTTTAAATCCAAGTATCTAACCATAACGTCTAAACTTTTACTATATAAGACGATGGTCTTACCGGTTCTCACATACGCATCCGAAACGTGGGTGCTTAGCAAAGAGCACTCAAACCTCTTGGGCGTTTTCGGAGGATTGTTGGCTCTCTAGCTCGTATGAGTGAAGATGAGCGTGCTCGGAAAGTTCTCTGCGGTAAGACCTGTGGGGTGCGACAGCGAGGGAGGCCCAACCTTCGCTGGAAGGATGGCGTGGACCAGGACGCTCAGAGCTTAGGGATGCCAAACTGGATGACATCGGCTAATAATCGGGACCGGTGGAGAGAACAGTTGCGAGAGGCCAGGACCGGATCCCGGTTGTATAGCCGTTAAAGAAGAAGACTCGAGACGGGCCGAATATAGGATTGTGTAGATTGTTGCCCTAGCTTCTGGTGGATGATGACTAGAAGGATGTTAGTTTGGACTTAGACTGGTGTTTTCTACGTTCAATTACCATCTGAAGTCTATGATCTTCTTCAAAGGCAGCGAATGCTATCAATGGTTTTTTATGGGCTGATTTGTTGCCTCTTCTATACCCTCCAGTCGAACAGCATAGTCCACCTTCCGCTTTCAAATATACCGAAAATGCCCGCTGATAACGGAGTTTTCGTATCTTGGGGCGAGGCGAAGGATGGCGTAGACCAGGACGCTCAGAGCATAGGGATGCCAAATTGGACGACATCGGCTCAGAATTGGGACCGGTGGAGAGAACAGTTGCGAGGGGTCAAGAGTGGAAATACTAGATTGGGTTTAAGCCCCAGCACTGAAAGTCGCAATTCGCCTGAAATGCCACTTTCTTCAACTGTAGCGATGTGTCGTGTCGTAACAGGGGCCTTAGCAATACATATGCTAATCTTCAAATTGACGAATCAACTGATATCAGTGGGAAAACAATTTTTTATGTTAAATTACACTTTCTACACTGTTGCTAATATGGTAAATTACATGAAGCTGAGAGGTTCAACGATGGAATGAAGATATTAATGGATATTTAGAAATCAGGTAACTTGCTCGCTAATGGTTAATTTTTTACGATTTTGTAGGCTTTTTGGGTTGGCAAATTTACTTTAGGGCTCTCCGCGGAAAATCGCCCATAACAAACAAGAACCGGATGGAATTTTCCTGGATATACATATATATGGATTCCTGGATCCCTTTCCAAGAGATATTACTCGTTAAAATCGCAGCACAAGAGATGTTACTCATTAAAATCGCACCAAAAAAGCGATGGGCACACACCCCCAACTATGGGGTATCTTCTTGTTGATCAACCACCCTTATCAGAATTTATTGAATGTTCTAGAAAAGGTAACAACACTTAAGTTGAAGGAAATTAAAATGTACATTCTCACATTTATTAATTATGTTTTTGAATTTCTAGTAAATCTCACAAGTGAAAGAATGTCTGCTTTATTTTTCGTAAGTATTTAAAATAAGCAAGAGATCGAAGAAATTAGCAAAGGTTCAGCTTTCTTTTAATTCCGTGAAAGTAAGAAAAATTGCATAGTTTTAAGAGCCTAATCTCAAGTCAAAAGTGAGTTCGTGCTCTCACCGGAAGGCGAGTATGAATGTGTAAAATTGCATAATTATAGGGGCCATCGGAAATATTTTCTGGTTAGCGCACGGATTCTGTATCTAATGGGTAAATTTACAATGCGCAGTTGTATGGAAACACCTCAGCACCATTGATTATATACTAACTCTATAATCAATGTCAGCACTTCGCATTGTAATCGGTGACATATCATACAGGATCCCTTCGTTTACCAAAAAACGAACACTCTAACCAAAGATTAGACATTAGCTTCTTAAAAGTATGCAATATTTTATTTTCACGGTTGACAATGTTAATTTAAAGAATTATTTTATTGATTCTTATTAAATTAACCAATAAAAATATGGTTAAATTATGTTTTTTAGTAATTAAAAATATTACAGAACATGTAAAAAATAAGTATTTAATAATAATAGGCTTGATAAGGATTATTGATGATAACGCAAAAATGGTCTAAAAGTTGAGTTTTTATCATTACGATTCTTGTGCACTTTTTTGGGATTTAAGGAATTACAAATTTTAATATTTTGATTATTTCTTTAATTTAACCAGCTTATTTAAGGTATTTAGGGTTTATTTAAGTGTATTTGTGTAGTTTATAAAATTTGTTAGTATATTTTTGTTTTGGGGAAATGTTTTTTTGCTTAAAACTGAAGATGAACCAGCCAGACAAGAGGATTTCAAAGTAGATTTGCTAGACAAATTAGAACCGGACTTTCTTTGGGACGGGTAATTGTTAGGTGCCTTCCTGGGGCTGGGGAAATAAAATTTCACCACGAGGCTTCTAGTATTTCCCGGAATAATGGCCATTTTGGGGGCCTTCAGAACAGAAAATAGCAATCCCGTGCTTAATCACTTATAACTACCGAACCCGTGGGAATTTCCCGGGAAACTCAATAGATCTGGATTGAGAGGCGTCACTAGTCAAACCTAGAGTGCCATTTTTAACCTATCTTCACAAAGGGTTATAGGGAACCAGGTAGGCAGTAGACAGTAACTATTTCGTGTCCCATATAAAATAATAAAATAGCAGGCGGGAGATATTTCATCATCTAGGTAGGTAGGCGAAGGGAAGCCTCCAGTGCGACCGGAGGCCCAATTAGAGCTTGACGCACCGTTTTGTTGCCACAACTCGTGTATCTCCTGTTCAGTGGCGGTTAGTCGGGTGTGACAGATACCTAAAGCCATCCTGTGGAATTTAGGAAGCTTGACAGTGATCTGATCTCATTCAGCCGCTCCAAAAATTTCCAAAGAGGGCAAAAAAATGCAAAGGGGTACCTCTTGGAGAGGGGTCGCCCTCCTGAATTCAGACCAGTTGAGTTTGCCAAAAAAATTCCGAGAAGGAGTTATCCCATCTTTTGTGATTTTCCCAAGGAGGACTGCAGAATGCCCATTATCTCGGGAAATACTGGCCAGCACGGGGTGGGATTAGGTTAGGTTGAAATGGCTGCTCCCACCAGGGAGCCCACTTAGGCACGCCATTGGGCCCTTTGTGATGCCATTCTAGTGTTGGGACATAGTTCAGGCCATTTCAAGCCATTTAGAGCTTTTGATAAAGCGACAGAGTCTAGAGACACCAATATTTTGCAGCTCGCTCAATCCATCAAGGAAAGGCGAGCCAAGGAAGCAACGGCGGTTTCAAGGGGGGGCCATGGCCCCCCCCCCGAGAATAGAAAATAATAAATATAATTGGAGTGTCTGTGATTTCAAAATAATTGTGTTTTTCTAAGTTCATATGGTTATTTACATCATATTAAACCAAAATCACGCATTTTTTAAATGTTTGTCTGACTGTCTGTTTGTTCGGGCTAGTTTCAGAAACGGCTATTTCGGTTGGGATGGGACGTTCACTGGAAGATTCAGAATTTTCGCGAACATTTTTAGGCTTTTTGTATATCCTTTATATGTATGTATATGCATACGTCTGTATGTATGCATGAATGTCGCGGGACAATGCAATCTGACCATCTTGTAAAAAAATCAAGATGGCGGTTCCAAGATGGCGGCCGAATTTCGTAATTGCGCCCCCCAACGCCCGACATGGGTATCAAATGAAAGGGGATGATAAATACAGTACAATTACCTATTTGGTGTCATTCCAAATTCATATTCATAATGGCGATCAACACAAAATGGCGGATTAACTTTTTCTTTACAACCCACTCGTTATGGGTATCAAACGAACGACAACTAGAATACTATTACCTCATCATTCCAACGTATCTATATAAATGTAAAAGGCGTATCTGTCTGTGATTTCAAAATATTATTGTGTTTTTCTAAATTCATATGGTTATCGATCTTTCTATATAAATATAATTGGAATGTCTGTCTGTACAAAAACAATTTTTAAAATTGCTGTGTGGACTGGAAGATTCAGTACTTTTGCGGCCATATTTCAGGCGGATACGCCTATCAGATCCGATTTTCGGTACTGACTATCGCGTGCTGGATTAGACCACAAACTTCAACCGGTAGCCGAGGCAAAGCAAATTAACATTTGTTTATCATTCCAATTCCAAGACCTCACAGAGCTTTATCTAAATATCTAGGTTTTCCTAAAAATATCTTGATCGTACTGTAACGGCAAGCTATATCCTTACTGAAAACACACCCTGTAGCCTCTATAAAAATTGATGGAGAATTTTGAGAAATTGGAAACGGGTAGGCGAAAACAACAACAAGAAAAAAAATTATGCAAAGTTTTTTGGAGTTCTGGATTGGGATTTGAGAAAATAGGATACAGGTACAGACACAATATCCCCGACTGCAGGATATGTAGAGAGGCAGAGTCAACGATTTTTTTACTTATGAACGGTGCTGCATTTGGGTGCCCTTGTTCACTTACGAAACAATGGATATTTAAATAGAGCTCTTTCTACAATCGCAATGATAAAAAAAGTTTGTACTCTATCAAGGATATATTTTTTCCGACTATTCTGTTAGTTTTTCAGTGTGATCTGATAGTAGAATAAGTTTTCGAAAGGCAGACGTAGATATTTATTATTGGCCTTGCAAATCCTACCTCTCCTGAAACTTTGATTCTTTTCAAAAATGACCTCCACTTTTTGATTTGTCGCTCAGGCTATGAAGGATATTTATTGATTGTAATAATAAAGGCGTAGTCTTTCTGATCGTTTGTAGGGGATTCTTTTTAACTCGATAAAAAAATATTTTGCTGATAGAGACGGGTGAGCCGTCATACAGGTAGCCCTAATAAGGCATCCTGCCGGCTTAACCGGTTAATAATAGGGTACCATATTTCCGCTTAGGTCGGGTCTTCATCTAGCCGTCGGTGCACCTCCTTATATTAAAATAAATTATAATATTATACGTTATTAGTTTTATTTTTTAAAAATAACTTTTAAACGATATGTTATGAAAATAGCATAAAATCATTTTCTCTATGTTGTAAAACAAGCTTTAATATCGATTACATCAGTAATTAATACCATCAGGGATTATCTCTGAGCTCTAGTCTACCAGATAAAAAAACATTTGTGATTTTTAAGACCAAAAGTGTGATTAAAAGGACGATGGCCCCCTCCGAAAATCAGTCCTGGAACCGCCCCTGAAGGAAGGTCCCTCTTTTCCTTGCTAGGGCGGGACATGTACAGAGAAGATGGGAGACAGTTTCTTCCTCTTCTTCATTACCACAACTTCTGCATAAGTCGTTGTGGGTAAGTCCTAATCTTTCGGCGTGTGGGCCAAAGGGACAGTGACCAGTCAGCACCTTTACCACATAGCTTATCTCCTTTTTGTTCAACTGAACAAGAGATTTTGAACGCTTTGCGTCCAAAGTTGGCCACATTGAATGAAGAGTGCGACAAACCGTTGCTGTGGTCCATCTCAGCCCAGCTCGAGCTAAGCTGATTTTTCTCACAGCTAGTTTATAGGTGGCTAAGGGCATTCCCATTCGGGTTAAGTGGGGTGCCCTTTTCACTTCGTTTCCCTGTCTAGCAAGCTCATCTGCCCTACAGTTTCCCCTAACCCCACTGTGTCAAGGAACCCAACACAGTGTTATATCAAACTGAGTGGCAGTGTCACACAGAGACCTGCGCCAGTTCAGAAGAGTCGTGGATGTTGTGACGACAGAATTAAGAGCCTTGAGGGCCGCCTGGCTATCCGATAGAATACATATTATATTCTTATGAGATATATTATTTATCTTCAACCATTCGAGAGCCTTCCAGATCGTAGTGACTTCCGTTTGGAAGACGCTGCAGTGGTCGGGTAGACGAAGAGAGGTATTTATATTTAATGCCTCGGAAAAAATACCAGAGCCTACACTGTTCCCAATTTTTGAGCCATCTGTGAAGATACATAATGACCCAGTTCGGAAAACACCATCTGTCCAGTCATCTCTGGCCGGAATGATGGTATTGAAACCTTTCTCGAAGGTCCACGTAGGTGTAGTATAATCTAGGTTGTTCGCAGCGGTGGCGAACTTTCTAAGGATGGATGAGTGGCCATGGAGTCCATCCAAGAGAAGCCTTTGTCCTGGCAGCCGTCCAGGCTGCCATTTGCTCGGCGTGTATGTCCAAAGGAGTAAGATGCAATAAGACATCCAGCGCAGCTTTAGAGGTGCTTCTCATTGCACCACTGATACACAGCTTAGCTGTTCTTTGGACCCTTTCCAGTATCTTACGATACGTAATCTTGTGTAATGCAGTCCACCATACCGATATGCCATGCATAAGTATAGGTCTGATTACGGCTGTATAGAGCCAGTGGACGATGCGGGGTTTAAGGCCCCAGTTGACTCCGATCGTTCTCTGGCATAAGAAGAGAGCTGTTTTGGCCTTATTTGCTCTTTCTAAAAGATTCGGCCTCCACGTTAGTTTCCTATCGAGTACGAGACTTAGAAATTTCGCATCCTCCTTTAGATGCAGTGTTTCATTGCAAAGTCTGAAAGAAGGAAAATTAGGAAGTCTATGCTTCTTTGGAAAGAGCACTACTTCAGTCTTGGCTGGGTTGACGCCTAGACCCTTTGTAGTAGCCCAATGAGCAAGAGTATCCAATGCTTGTTGCATTGTATCTCTTATTGTTGAGATGTACTTGCCGGTCACCACCAGCACAATATCATCAGCATAGGCCACGTGGTGCACCCAGACTCCTTTAGAGTTATCAGCACTTCATTGACTGTCATATTCCAAAGGAGCGGCGATAAGACCTCACCTTGTGGTGTGCCTCTTCTAACCCGTCTGACTTCCTCCGAAAGCCCCAGGCTAGACTTTATGACCCTGCACCCCAGCAGCTGACCTGGAGCACCCATCAACATTCAGACGCTGGAGTGCCCTCGTGACCGCAGAAGGTTCAACATTGTTGAACGAACCTTCAATATCTAAGAAAGCAGCCAACGTGAATTCCTTGAATTCAAGGGATCTTTCGATGACCGCTACCAGGGAGTGGAGAGCAGTGTCTACTGATTTACCTTTCGTGTAGGCATGCTGCGAGGGAGAAAGCAGTTTTCTATCAATGCTTTGCTTAACATGGATCTCCACAAGTCTTTCTAGTATCTTGAGGAGAAAGGATGTGAGACATATAGGTCTCAAGTCTTTTGGATTGTGGTAGGAGATTTCACCCGCTTTTGGAATGAAAGCCACCTTCGCTACTCTCCAGGTTGTTGGAATGTAGCTTAGGCTAAGGGAGCTCCTATAGATGGCTGCGACTGCGAGCCAATTCAGAATTAGGTCACTGACTTTCTGAATTTCGATGGGATAAATTCCGTCTGGTCCAGGTGTTTTATAAGGCATGAAGCCTTCTATGGACCACAGGAGTAAATCCCTGTTTATCAATCTGTCAATGGTGCCTAAATTATGTGCACTAGCTGGGCCCTCAAAACCTATTTCTGCAGATGCAGCAAGAGATGTTGAGCCAGGAAAGTGAGTATCGAGTAGGAGATTCAATGACTCCTGACTGTTTGTGGTCCATGTACCGTCTGCTTGTTGCAGCAGTTCTTTGCACATTGGGCTTTTCGAGAGAACCTTTTTCCAATCCGGGGTGGGATTGAATTCACAGACTCCCTGGGAGGTCCCTAACAATTCCCCATCCCCAATAAGTACTGCTCCAGAAACCCAAAACCGCAAAAAATGCAAAGGGGTACCCCTTGGCATATTTTAGTCCAAGTTTTCGCACTTTTGCTATAGTGCTCCGGTTTGGATGAATGGGGCCTCGCGTTGGAAAGGGCTCGCTCTCCTGAATTCAGACCAGTTGAGGTCGTCAGTCATGTTTTTTTATGTGATAGTCTAAGCTTAGGTGTCATCCTTTGTACTACTAGTCTGTCATGTCGTACACGTCATGGTGCAATGTCTAGCAGTAAGCTTAGCTCGAAGGATAGAGAGAAAGATAGGATAGATTAGGGGGAGTCGGGTGGGTGTTGGAGGAGATGGTGGTGAACCTTTCGCTTGAACTCTTGGGTGTTGTATGAGTTCGGGAATATTGACTGAGGTAAGTTGTTCCACAGTCGTGTTGTTCTTGTTATAAACGAATTTCTAAATCGGAGTGTGCGCGAAGATAAGGGCTGTAGACTATAAGGGTGAGCCGAGCGCGCAAGTCTTGTGTTGCGGGAGAAATATTGCCGTGGAGGCATGAGGTTACTTATTTCGGTGGAGCAATCGTTGTGGTTAAAATCGGTAAAATTTTCCAAGGGCTGCTACATTCCTACGGTGGCTTAGTGAGTCAATTGAAGAGCAAATGGCGCTATCGCCAATAAGTTTCACAGCGCGACTTTGCACCTTGTCCAGCCAGGCTAAGGTGGTTCTCGGGGCCCCAGCCCAAATATACCAGTTGTATTCGAGGCGGGGACGAATGTAGGACTTGAAGATTGTAGCCCTGGCCGACGGCTGAAGAAGGAATTTACATCTTTTAAGGAATCCCAGGCACTGTGATGCTTGTTTAGCTAGTGTTTAGTTTAGCGGCTAGTGTTGTGCCTAGGATGTTTAAAGACGGTTCTGCCGTTAGGTTTTTACTAAAATAGAAGGAGGGTCGGTGCAGGTTTTATTTGAGATGAGACAGTATTTCGTTTTTGATGCATTAAATTCGACACGGTTCTTGCGGCCCCATTCAAGAATTCGTTCGATGTCCCTGTTGATTGAAATGGACATGAGATTGCGATAATGCAGACAAGGGGTCGCACAGTGGTCTGAAATCCCCAAAACCTGGACAAAAGTACCAAAACGAAAGTTTATATTTAGGGACTTTTTTCACGTGGGCTAGGTATAGTGGTCCCCCTGGAGTATTTCAAGGCCCTTGGCAGATGTGCGAAATCTCTTTTGTATTCCATTTGGAAAGTGAGTGTCGAACACGCTACACGCAGCACGTTCTCTCGGAGCAAAAGCACGTGTTACGTTTTTGCGTGTAGATTGCAGTACGTTTGCCCGTTTCCTTTTCTGTAAAAAGGTTTCTTCTCCTAAGAGTAAGTACAATTACACTGTGTTATTGAAATGAACATAAATAAATAATTGTATTGTTTATTTATGATCAAATATGTAGTAAATTGTGGTGATTTGATTAACGATTCGGTTTATAAATTGATGGCTAAGTACAAACTTCCACCGACTTCCACTACGAAATACGCATGTAATTGTTTATTAATCATCTCTGCAAAACATATAAAAAAAATCAGCTGCTCCTGCTTGCTCCATGTCATTCTATCCACGATAGACCAAAATATCCATGGCTCTGGGCACTAGCCCCACTGTGTTTCAGGCCGAGGTACTTGCCATCCAGGTGTCTGCTCAGACTTGTATTAATAGAGCTCCAAATAGCTCTAACATTGTTATTTTCTCCGACAGTGAAGCTGCATTGCTGGCCATTAAATCTCACAGGGTGTCATTAAAGACTGTCCTGGATTGTCCCCGATCTCTGAAATTCCTCAGCAGGAACAACAGTGTCACGCTGATGTGGATTCCGGGCCACGAAGGTCACATTGGTAATGAAATTGCCGATAGCCTGGCTAGAGTAGGGGCAAACTCATCACCTATCGGTCCGGAACCTTTCTGTAGCTTAGCAAGCTACCACGTTAGAACGGCCATCAAAAATTGGGTCGACCAGCTGTTTCTTCATAGTTGACAAACACCCAGGGTGCTCGTCAAGCTAAAAGATTCATCCAAATCGATAAAGCTAAAGCGGGCAAACTTTAACATCCTAACAGGTGGGAGCTAAAAATAATACCAGAGCTCTTGACAGGCCACTGTTCGCTTAACTACCATCTAAACAAAATAGGTCTGGTGGCTGATTGTAGCTGTTGGTTCTGCGGAGCAGCTCCCGGAGCACTTGTTGTGCGACTGTGGGGCTACAGCGAGGAAGAGATTGAGCCTCCTCCATCGTGACTTCCCTACCCCCAGGGAGATTTGGGACAGAAATCCTAAATCAGTTTTAGGCTATATTAGAAGCCTTAACCTTGATGGTTTTTAAAGACGGGGATGGGACAATAGGCCAAATAAATAGGTCGCAGTGCCGGCAAAGGCACCCCTTAACAAGAAATAGAAAAATTCACGATATACTACATATTTGCTCAACGTATAGTTTTGAACGTCCTATTCAGGCGCTATATATTAACTTTTTTTCATCTTTATAACAAAGTATTTATAACAAATCTTTGCAACAAATAAAGCCTAATGTATTTGAACTTGAAAAAAAGTTTTACATCTAAAATTAATTTAATAATTGTTAAATTAAATAAAAAAAGTTTATTTTCATTAACAATTCTAGTACATTTTCATTAAAAATTATTACTGAACAACCACAAAACGTCCTTATTACAAATTTTCATTCAATTCAAAAAAACAAAATTGGCCGCCATATTGGATCCACTATTTTGTTTAGTAAAAATCTAATGACGGATTAATAATTAGCGACTCCGAACAGCCATTATTGCATAATTTCATTCAATTCAATTAAATATGAACAAATTTGGTCGCCATATTGGATGCGCCATTTTTTTTGCTTTTCAAAATCTGATAACGAATTCTTACTCAGTGCCCCTGAAAACTCCCATATACCAATTTTCATCAAATTTGCTTAATTTTCCATAAAGTTGGTCGCCATATTGGATCCGCCATTTTGTTTTTTGAAAAACTGATAACGGATTCTTCCTCAGCGACCGCGAAAACCTCCATATACCGATTTTCATAAAAAAATAATTTTTCTTACGGTAGTAAATTAATTTTGTCCAGGTTTTGGGGATTTCAGACCACTGTGGGTCGTATGCAAAAAAATGACAAGTGAGTTTTATCTCATATTTCTGAGCATTTACTTTTCAATTGCAAAAAAAATCATTAGATTCGAGTTATATCTCATACTAAGAGATCAATCTCATGTATTGAGAAATGTCTCATTCTGAAAGTTCTTTATGAAAGGTGGTAAATGGTCGGCGTTGTTATGAAAGGTGGTAAATGGTCGGCGAGTCAAGCGTCAGGGGTAATGGTTGTCTGAGATGATTAACAGGGGGGCGAACGGCTAACAAAGACCTCGGAAAATGGTGGCACCCGATTTGTCACTTCTGTCAAGACCCGAGAAAAGTCACTGCAGACGAACACCTAGCAGACCTGTTAGCAAGTCCTAATCCCACCTCCCCGCGGTGCCCCCTGGGGTACTTCTTCGGAAGGAGCTAACGGGAGACGGGCGAATGGCGAGCTCTCTGCGCCACAAAACAGAGTTTTAAGTCGGTTGGGCTGAGGGTTAGCAACCCGCTCCCATAAGAAACACCATTGCTACGAATCGGCAAACAATGCCTCGGAACCGGATGGACAACACGACGACGACCTTTGCTTTTCGAACAAGGACACGAATCGGATCATGGAATGTGAGAACACTGCTTGCTGAGGGATGGCTGGATGAAGTCCTCAACGAGATGAATCGATATAAAATCAAGATCTGGGACTTAGCGAGACCAGATGGCCCGATGCGGGGGAACATATCTGCCCAAACGGTGAGTCCTTCTTATATTCTGGTAGAAACGAAACTGAAAGCCGTAGGAGTGGCGTTGGCGTAATACTCACCAAAGAAGCCAGGTCCAGCCTCATTAGCTGGTCACCAGTTTCTGAGAGGATTATTACCGTGCGCCTGCGTACCAGACTAAGAAGTACTACGGTAGTCCAATGCTATGCTCCAACTGAAGACGCTGAAGATGACATCAAAGACGAGTTCTATTTGCGACTGAATGAGGTTTTTCGCTCTATTCCAAGGAGAGACATCATTGTATTAATGGGTGATTTAAATGCACAGATCGGCCGTGACAACACCGGCCTTGAACATACAATTGGAAACCAAGGCCTAAGCCAAGTTACCAATAACAATGGTGAGCTTTTCGTTGACTTCTGTAGCTCCCACCAACTCATGGTAGGTGGAACTTACTTTTGTCACAAGAAGATACACAAAGAGACCTGGGTATCGCCCGATGGTAGAATGAGAAATCAGATAGATCACGTGGCCGTCAGCCGCAGATGGAGAACTATTCTTGAGGATGTCAGGAGTTTCAGGGGAGCGGATACTGGAAGTGACCACCATTTGGTTGTAGCAACTATTCGCCTTAAAATCGCCGCAATCAGAAACGTGCAACATGATGCTAGAACCCGTAGACGGTTTAACGTAGACCTTCTGCGGGAGAGCGTTAAAAAGCGGGAATTTGCTGGAAACCTGCAAGAATTATTAAACCAGCAAACCGTCTCTGACGACACAAATATTGAAGAGCTGTGGAGTACGACAAAGGGCACAATATTGACGGCTGCGGAAACGAGCACCGGTTATGTACAAAGAAACCAGCAACACTGGATCTCGGACACAACCTGGCAAAAAATAGAACGCAGAAGGGCCCTCAAAAATAACGTAAACTCTACAAACGACCCGGAAAGACGTCACCAACTGGAACGGGAATACTCCCAATTACATCGGGAGGTTAAGAGAAGTGTCCGGTGTGATAAAAGGCAGCAGATAAAGGAGCTCGCAGAAAAAGCGGAAAACGCGGCAAACACAGGCAACAGTAAGGTGCTGTACCAAATCACTAAACAGCTTTCGGGAAAGCACTCTACTAAAAAGCATGCCGTTAAGAGTGCGGATGGAAGGCTGCTGTGCAGCGACGAGGAGCAACTCCAAAGATGGAGAGATTATTTCTTCGCCGCCCTGAATGGTTCACTTGCACAGGAACCTCAGGAAACTAGCAACAATGCACAGCCAATAAGAATCGCCACTCGGGCCCCATACAAGATGGAAATAGTAACCGCAATTCATGCGATGGCCAATGGTAAAGCAGCTGGGAAAAATGGCATCCCGCCAGAATTGTTGAAAGCCGACTCAAGCCTCATAGCAGATGCGCTTCAGCCAATCCTGGAAATAGCATGGAACACCTGTACCTTTCCGGAGGATTGGACGGAAGGTATCATAGTCAAAATACCCAAAAAGGGGGACCTAACAATATGCGACAACTGGAGAGGCATCTGTCTATTATCTACTGTGGGTAAAATCTTGTCCCACGTTATATTATCAAGGATAAGAGAGGCAGTAGACCGAACGCTTAGAAGGCAGCAGGCCGGATTCAGGAAGGGCCGCTCATGTATAGACCATATTAACACCTTGAGAATCATAGTGGAGCAGTCTACTGAATTCCGATCCCCCCTTTACCTTGCTTTCGTAGATTATGAGAAAGCGTTCTTCTTCTTTCTTCTTTGTGCCCCTTTAATCCCTCATGGGACATAGGGCGGAAACAGTTGCCCTCCAGCGGACTCTGTTTTGCGCGACAGCTCTCAGCTCTGACCAGGATCTCCCAGTTGTTGCGGCCTCTGCTAGTAGGGTCCTCCTCCACGTTGTTCTAGGTCTTCCAACTCGACGGGATCCTTGCGGGTTCCAGTCAAGGGCCTGTTTGGCTAGGTTTTCGTTATCGCGTCGCAAGGTGTGGCCAACCCAATTCCATTTCCTTCGCCTGATTTGGTCGTCTATCCTTTCTTGGCCGGCACGGCGCCATAGCTCTTCATTTGAAATTCTATCTGGCCAGCGGATTTTTAGGATACGACGCAGGCATCTGTTGATGAAGACTTGTAGGCGCCCTGTGATGAATTGGGTGACTTTCCATGTTTCGCAACCGTACAAAAGAACTGCCTTAACGTTGGAGTTGAACAGCCGCAATTTGGTGTTAGTTGAGATCTCCGTTGATCTCCATATGCGGAACAGGCATGCATATGCGCCTCGTGATTTATTTATTCTGGAACTGACGTCTTCTTCTGTACCGCCATTTTCGGTAATAATGCTACCGAGGTAGCAGAATTTATCTACCAGTTCCACGTCACGGTTATTCAGCGCAGTTCGTTCAAGTGTGTTTGCATTTATCCGCATTTCTTTGGTTTTGTTCGGATTCAGCCTTAAGCCTGCTAGACTACTTTCTGTTGCCAAATTGTTTAACATGTTTTTTAGCTCCTGATGTCTGTGGGCCAGCAAACAGATATCATCCGCGTAGTCGAGGTCCTTAAGGCGGTCTAGCAAACCCCATTGTATGCCGCCTGTTCTATTATCTAGAGCGTCGACAAGGATGTCATTTATTACTATAAGAAATAGTAATGGCGAAAGTAGACATCCTTGTCGTACTCCTGAATTCACCTCGAAGCTGTCGGATAATTTTCCATTATGGAGAACTCTGCATTTGGAATTGTTGTAAAGGGCTTTTATCAATTCTATTATTTTATCAGGCAGTCCACGTCGCCGTAATGCCTGCCATATAAAGCTCCTATTAACCGAGTCGAACCCTTTCTCATAATCTACGAAAGCTAGGTAAAGGGGGGATCGGAATTCAGTAGACTGCTCCACTATGATTCTCAAGGTGTTAATATGGTCTATACATGAGCGGCCCTTCCTGAATCCGGCCTGCTGCCTTCTAAGCGTTCGGTCTACTGCCTCTCTTATCCTTGATAATATAACGTGGGACAAGATTTTACCCACAGTAGATAATAGACAGATGCCTCTCCAGTTGTCGCATATTGTTAGGTCCCCCTTTTTGGGTATTTTGACTATGATACCTTCCGTCCAATCCTCCGGAAAGGTACAGGTGTTCCATGCTATTTCCAGGATTGGCTGAAGCGCATCTGCTATGAGGCTTGAATCGGCTTTCAACAATTCTGCCGGGATGCCATCTTTTCCAGCTGCTTTACCATTGGCCATCGCATGAATTGCGGTTACTATTTCCGTCTTGGATGGGGCCCGGGTGTTGATTCTTATCGGCTGTGCATTGTTGCTGTTTTCCTGAGGTTCCTGTGCAAGTGAACCATTCAGGGCGGCGAAGAAGTAATCTCTCCATCTTTGGAGTTGCTCCTCGTCGCTGCACAGCAGCCTCCCATCCGCACTCTTTACGGCATGCTTTTTAGTAGAGTGCTTCCCCGAGAGCTGTTTAGTAATTTGGTACAGCACTTTACTGTTGCCTGTGTTTGCCGCGTTTTCCGCTTTTTCTGCGAGCTCATTTATCTGCTGCCTTTTATCACGCCGCACACTTCTCTTTACTTCCCGGTGTAATTGGGAATATTCCCGTTCAAGTTGGTGACGTCTTTCCGGGTCGCTTGTAGAGTTTACGTTATTTTTGAGGGCCCTCCTGCGTTCTATTTTTTGCCAGGTAGTGTCCGAGATCCAATGTTGCATGTTACTCTGGACATAACCGACGCTCGTTTCCGCAGCCGTCAATATAGCGCCCTTTGTTCTACTCCACAGCTCTTCAATATTTGTGTCGTCAGAAACGGTTTGCTGGTTTAATATTTGCTGCAGGTTTCCAGCAAATTCTCGCTTTTTAGCGGTCTCCTGCAGAAGGTCAACGTTAAACCGTCTACGGTTTATAACATCGCGTTGAACGTTTCTGATTGCAGCGATTCTAAGGCGAATAGTTGCTACTACCAAATGGTGGTCGCTTCCAGTGTCCGCTCCCCTGAAGCTCCTGACATCCTCCAGAATGGTTCTCCATCTGCGGCTGACGGCCACGTGATCTATCTGATTTCTCGTTCTACCATCGGGTGATACCCAGGTCTCTTTGTGTATCTTCTTGTGGCAAAAGTAAGTTCCACCTACCATTAGTTGATGGGAACTACAAAAGTCAACGAAAAGCTCACCATTGTTATTGGTAACTTGGCTTAGACCTTGTTTTCCAATTGTTTGTTCAAGACCGGTGTTGTCGCGGCCGATTTGTGCGTTTAAGTCACCCATTAATACAATGATGTCTCCCCTTGGAATAGAGCGAAAAACCTCATTCAGTCGCATATAGAACTCGTCTTTGATGTCATCTTCTGCGTCTTCAGTTGGAGCATAGCATTGGACTACCGTAGTACTTCTTAGCCTGGTACGCAGGCGCACGGTAATAATCCTCTCAGAAACTGGTGACCAGCTAATGAGGCTGGACCTGGCTTCTTTGGTGAGTATTACGCCAACGCCACTCCTACGGCTTTCAGTTTCATTTCTCCCAGAATATAAGAAGGACTAACCATTTGGGCAGATATGTTCCCCCGCATCGGGCCATCTGGTCTCGCTAAGTCCCATGATCTTGATTTTATATCGATTCATCTCGTTGAGGACTTCATCCAGCCGTCCCTCAGCAAGCATTGTTCTCACATTCCATGATCCGATTCGTGTCCTTGTTCGAAAAGCAAAGGTCGTCGTCGTGTTGTCCATCCGGTTCCGAGGCATTGTTTGCCGATTCGTAGCAATGGTGTTTTTTATGGGAGCGGGTTGCTAACCCTCAGCCCAACCGACTTAAAACTCTGTTTTGTGGCGCAGAGAGCTCGCCATGAGAAAGCGTTCGACTCGGTCAATAGGAGCTTTATATGGCAGGCACTACGGCGACGTGGATTGCCTGATAAAATAATAGAATTGATAAATTTGAGGTGAGCTTAGGAGTACGACAAGGATGCCTACTCTCGCCATTACTATTTCTATAGTAATAAATGACATCCTTGTCGGCGCTCTAGATAATAGAACAGGCGGCATACAATGGGGTTTGGTAGACCGCCTTAAGGATCTCGACTACGCCGATGATATCTGTTTGCTGGCCCACAGACACCAGGACCTCAAAAATATGTTAAACAATTTGGCAACAGAAAGTAGTCCAGCAGGCTTAAGGCTAAATCCGACTAAAACTAAAGAAATGCGGATAAATGCGAACACCATTGAACGGACTGCGCTCAATAACCGTGACGTGGAACTGGTAAATAAATTCTGCTACCTCGGTAGCATTATTACCGAAAATGGTGGGGCAGAAGAAGACGTCAGTTCCAGAATAAATAAAGCACGAGGCGCATATGCATGTCTGTTCCGCATATGGAGATCAACGGAGATCTCAACTAACACCAAATTGCGGCTGTTCAACTCCAACGTTAAGGCAGTTCTTTTGTACGGTTGCGAAACATGGAAAGTCACCAAATTCATCACAGGGCGCCTACAAGTCTTCGTCAACAGATGCCTTCGTTGTATTCTAAAAATCCGCTGGCAAGATAGAATTTCAAACGAAGAACTATGGCGCCGTGCCGGCCAAGAAAGGATAGACGACCAAATCAGGCGAAGGAAATGGAATTGGGTTGGCCACACCTTGCGACGCGAAAACGAAAATCTAGCCAAACAGGCCTTTCCTTGACTGGAATCCGCAAGGTTCCCGTCGAGTAGGAAGACCTAGAACAACGTGGAGGAGAACCCTACTAGAAGAAGCCGCAACAACTGGGAGATCCTGGTCGGAGCTAAGAGCTGTCGCGCAAAACAGAGCCCGCTGGAGGGCAACTGTTTCCGCCCTATGTCCCATAAGGGATTAAAGGAGTTTAAAGAAGAAGAAGAGATGATTAACAAGATGTTGGTTCGCTAATACTTATGATCAGTTAAATCCATCCATACATAGGGATTGGATTGCCTACCTGGTAATTCAAGTAATCGAAAAATCCATAGGGTGGATCGTGGTGAGATGGGGGGACGTGGGAAGGGAGCGTTGGACGGTCGATGGTTGAAGGATCAAAGGGGAGGCTGTTTAGGCTGGACTACAAGAATTAATTGTTTTACACTCAGAAATCAGTAGTATCACTATAGCCCCTTGGGGTGGTTTTTGGGGGGTGAAGGAGGGTTGATGGGGCTTTGTGCGCATTAAGACTTTTGATCTACATGTTGAGAACTATCAACCTGCAAACGAAACCCAATTCCCATGGAAAAAGAGCGGGGTCCTTTAATTAAAAAAAAAATTTTATCCAAAAGATCAATTCATGACATTATAATTCGAAAATGATTTCGAGCATATGACCGGCTGTTCTTGACGCAGTACATTCTAGACATCCAAGTTGGGCCACTTTTTCGAGTACTGCTGGCCGTATAACACGAATAATGTCAGCCTCCAAGGCGTCAATTGTTGCTGATTTATTAACCTAAACCAGTGACTTCTCGCATTCCCACAATAAATAATCGAGAGGTGTTCGTACGACCTTGGAGGTCAATTATCGAAATCAGCTTATCGCCAAATTTTGATTTCAATAAATCGATGGTTGATTTCACTTTGGTTTTTAAGCCTATTTTTGGTGTTGGCTATTTTTTTGTTCAATTGTTTTTCTGAGATATCGATTTTAAATTTTTCTTTAAAATCATTAGTAATTTGCTTTATTGCTTCCTTGTTTGGTGATTTTATGAATGCCAGGTGTGTTTTCTGCAACAATATTCGAGACTTTTTTTTAATTGTTTTACCACAAAAATACTCAAATCTTCAACTAAAGAAAGTTGCCTCGACATGGCTAACTTGGTTACGCTTTTGAAATGATCTCAGTTAGTTGAGAACATTCTCATGAGCAGATTCTCAACTTTTGACGTGACAACGTCTTATAACTCGATGGGTATAGGAAGTCATTTGCGCAAAATGTCCCGTCCCGTTCCCGTCGCTAAGTAGTGGTGGGGATTTGCGCTAATGACTTCCTATACTCATCGCTTTATAAGACGTTGTCACGTCAAAAAATTAATATTGTAGTAATAGTAACAGCGTTTTTTTGCATTCGAAAATGAGATTGAGATCAGCGTGTTTGCTCGATCTCACAAATAGAGTAAAAGGTCTTTACATCTCAGTCTCCGAGATTAATCTCATTTTTTTGCATACGACCCAAGGTCTGGCGCGTGCTTGTCCTACAGTATCGAAGCTATAGGAGTAACGTAGTGTACTGTCGTTGGCAAAGCTGTGGAGCGGGTTGTAGTCCATGGAAAACTTACTCCAACATTGCAAAAATGCAGGACAAGGTTTTATTTTTGGGATGTGTAGGGGGGGTCAGTGTGAGCTTAAGTTTGAGTTTTCGGGATTCTAACCCCCCCCATTTGGCCGCCATCTTGGAAAACGTGTGCAAATGGTTTTTCCACTATATCTCCGAAACGGTACATCTTACCGAAAATTTGCAAGGACACTTTTTGTTTAGAATTAAATAATCTACAATTTATTACTTGGAAATTTTGTGGTAAAATGAATAATTAAGAAGTTATAAGCCTTAGAACACAAAAATTAGTCACAATATTTTCTTTTAAAGGCTATAACTTTTTTTCCTTCAACTTTAACAAAAAAAATAATAACAAGTTTTTTGTAGAGGGTTTCATTAGGAATAATTTTGATTCATTACTTTTTTAATTTCATTTACTACGAAGGGTTTTACAGCGCCCCGAAGGTATGAAAGTGACAGATTTTCGGAATATTTTATTACAATTTTACCTCCTAGAAATTAGCAATAACAGCTAGCAAGTAATAATAATGAATGAATGACTATATGTTATAAGAAATGCCGATGTTTGAGTAATGTAATAAAATTGTTTCGCATTTTTTTGCGGGTTTTTATTGCTGTCATGCCATGTTTTATAAGGTACGATATGGTTTAAAATGAAATTCTTTGAATAATAACATGCGTTACTCCAATTTTTTAAAATAATTTGTTTTAGGACTACACAAAAAGTGCTTTATTCAATTATGTTACCTATCTAGCAAAATATGGACGTATTTAGTTTGTGATGCAAACGCTTGCCATAAAATGAATACGCCCGTATGTTGCTAGATAGTTAGAATAAATGAAATACTTTTTTGTGTAGTCCTAAAACAAATTATTTTAAAAATTGGAGTAACGCATGTTATTATTCAAAGAATTTCATTTTAAACCATATCGTACCTTATAAAACATGGCATGACAGCAATAAAAACCCGCAAAAAAATGCGAAACAATTTTATTACATTACTCAAACATCGGCATTTCTTATAACATATAGTCATTCATTCATTATTATTACTTGCTAGCTGTTATTGCTAATTTCTAGGAGGTAAAATTGTAATAAAATATTCCGAAAATCTGTCACTTTCATACCTTCGGGGCGCTGTAAAACCCTTCGTAGTAAATTAAATTAAAAAAGTAATGAACCAAAATTATTCCTAATGAAACCCTCTACAAAAAACTTGTTATTATTTTTTTTGTTAAAGTTGAAGGAAAAAAAGTTATAGCCTTTAAAAGAAAATATTGTGACTAATTTTTGTGTTCTAAGGCTTATAACTTCTTAATAATTCATTTTACCACAAAATTTCTGAGTAATAAATTGCAGATTATTTAATTCTAAACAAAAAGTGTCCTTGCAAATTTTCGGTAAGATGTACCGTTTCGGAGATATAGTGGAAAAACCATTTGCACACGTTTTCCAAGATGGCGGCCAAATGGGGGGGGTTAGAATCCCGAAAACTCAAACTTAAGCTCACACTGACCCCCCCTACACATCCCAAAAATAAAACCTTGTCCTGCATTTTTGCAATGTTGGAGTAAGTTTTCCATGGACTATTGGAGGGGATTGAGAGCAGGTCATTTATAAAAATTAGGAAGAGAGCTGGTGATAGAATCGAGCCCTGGGGAACACCTGCAGAGATGGTGTGGGGGACGGATTCGACGCCATCCAATACTACCTTGATCGATTGAATGTAGGAAAAATTACATGAACATAAAGAAAATTAAACTACAACACATTTTTTTTGTTCATTTTCACATTTATAATCTCCTATTTTATGATTTTTTCCTGTTTTTTTTTTGCATGCAGTCGCCATTTCTAATATATTTTCCAAGTGTTTTTTGTTTTGTTTTTGATTTTAATCGTGCTTTCCCGGTGCTTTACCTTCTTTTATTTTCTTTTATGAATTTTGAATTTGTTTTTTGTTTTTCAGTTTTTTAATAAATATTTTTTTTTTAATTTTTCATTTTCATGTTTTTTTGGTTGTTTTTTGGTTTTTCTTTTTAATGTACAGTTACAGTAGTAAATATAATTGATAATATAATACAAAAAAATTGATGTCATGCAGTTGTTATAGGTTGATTAATAACATTACTAACACTTATTACGCCACTGTTTAACACACCAACATCAACATCATCTTGGATCTGATCCGATATACTATCACCAAGTATGACGCCGCCGTCACCACCGTCGCCCCGACCTGGTCCGCTTGTACCACTATTAATATTATTGATGCTGCTGCTGGCACTATTAATGGTATCATCGCTACCACCGCTATCAACACCACCAACATCGTTGTTATTATTATTATTATTATTATGATTATTATTATTATTTGTTGTTGATGTTATACATGTTTCTTTATTACATGATACTAAAGAGTTTTGACTATTCTCCAGCATATGATGATGATGTGTCAATTGTTGAGATTGACTTCCGCCATAGTTAGAACTAAATGCTGCTATCTTTCTGCTAGTAAGACTGCTTGTATCGCCTGGATTACCACCGCTGTTCATTGCAATCTCATCTGTATGATGATGATGATGTTGTTGATTATTATTTATATAGCCGCTGCCCATAGCTGTATTATCAATTTTATTACTTCCGCCCATACCAGAACTTAATACATCGCCAAAATTGAAAGAAGTAAATTCCGCAGGAAATATATAGAAAATGGCTAACATTAGGGTATATACAAATAGATGAACCAAAACACATGTCCATATTAAATTAATCTAAAAAATGAAAGGAATATATATATATATAAATTAAAATATGAATAAAAAATAAAATAATTTTTTGTTTTATACCTTAGTCTTTCTTCCATATTTTGTTATGCTAACGAATGGCACTAATGCTGTCGTTAAAAAAATACCACAAAATATGCCAGCAATTATGCCAGCAAAATTCTGCTGCCATGGAAATGTGCCCATTCCAAATAATGTTCCAACTATTATAATTAGCTTGATCAATGCAAGATGTGGCTTCTTTAGCTGCTTCCAGTGTATTAGTAGTAAAAGCACAAATAGTGACGATACAACTCCAGCCAATGAAGCAAGCGGGCCAACCTAAAAGACCAATCCAATATACAGTTTAGCATTTACTTAATTTATTACAAAATGACAAAGAACAAGCTACAAAAACAATTACACAATATTTACCCCGTTGTATGACTAGGTTCAACCCTGGTTCAACATAGGTTTAACCCAGTCATAAGCGGGGGTCGAGTTGAACCTAGGTCCACTTAACCCAACTCAGCTCTCCGGAGAACGAGTTGATATTTTTCCCCTCATATACACGCGGGTTGAGTTGAATTTGGGTTGTTTTGTTTTGTTCAACCATCCGTGAAGTCCGCCTTCGTCCTCATAGTTTTGTGTTCAGTGGTTTTTGCTTACACAGGTACACAAAAAATTATTTCGTTCTGAATTTTTACGTTTCTATATATATGCGAATTTCACACAACAATTTGAGGTTATGTTTGATTCAGGGGTCGAAACCGTAACCTTAACCGTAATCATTTAATAACTGGTTTATTTTTGGTAACCGTAATCATAACTCTAATCGAAACGTTGGATTTTTCCTAACCGGAATCAATAACCGTAACCGATAACTCTGTAACCCTTATTAATCGGTTCCACGAATGGGTTACCTGAGTTCCTAGAAAAGAGATAAAAAGAAACAAAAATAAAATAATAGATGAAACAAATTTGAAAGTTTTCAAATGACTAATCCAGGAAATTGTCACCATCTTGACTCCAGCTGAAAAAGCGACGAAGGTGCTGCAATATCTGAACAACTGACCTTGGGAGACTTCTATGGAATCTGGATGAAGTGCAAATTCGAAATTAGAGCCACAGCTCTTGCTCGAAAGAGTTGTATTCCGACATGTGTGCTAGGGAAGCCAAACTCTTATCGAACGTCGCACTCGAAGCTGCCATCTACCTGGATCCCCGATACCAAGTTACTCTTAATGTCTGAAGACAAAGCCGAAGCTGTGGAAATGTTATCATCGTTATATCACAGAATGCAGAACTTGCGAAATACGACGGAACAGATGTCCTTGGGTGAGACTGAGGAGGTCGAAGAGGAGCGAAGCGTTGGATATGTCGAAGACTTCGAGATGATGTTGCGTGGCCTCGAACGACATCAAGAGCAAGTGTCGTCTATGAACCAAAGGAACGGGGTAGATATCAAATCGCTGCTGAAAGATTTTGCAAACACCAAACGTTTGTCATCGAGTGCAAACGTCCTCGAATATTGGAACGCAGAAGAAATCAACCAACGCATCTTGTGTCAATTGGCTAGGGTTGTACTTGGTGTCCCGGCAACACAAATCAGTGTCGAACGATTGTTTTCTGGCTTAAAATTTACTGTCAGCAATCTTCGAGGGAAATTAGATGGTGCTCTGGTTGTGACGCGATTACCTTAATTCGATCTAATTATTTTTTCGGTTTAAAAGTTTGACTGCATTGGTTTGAGTAGTTAGTTTGAAATTTATATTTTTAAAAGTGTCCAAAAATTTGATTTTTAATTAAATATGTTATAAAAATGAAACTGATTGTATTGTATATTGGTATTCCTCATGATAGCCCTAGTGTAACAGGTTACGTAACCGGTTAGAAAAAATTAATTGTAACCATTAAAAAATAAATAATCGTAACCCTAATCATAACCCGAACGATTAAAACTTGTGTAATCGTAACAGTAACCGTAAGCTTTATTCGTTTCGGTTTCAACCCCTGGTTTGATTTCAGTTCAACTCTATTTCAACCCAAACTGAACTCAACTCTACGTCATATACGGTGGTCGAAATTTCAACTCAGCCTCTCACTCAACTTTTCAACCTAGTAATTTTAATAATACCTCTGGCTTATATGGAACAAATATAGCACTTGTTAAGTTCCCAGCTAATCCTGATCCGATATAAACAATGGCCGTTCGTATTGGTCCAATTAGGCGTTCTAAGTCTGCTAGAAAAACGTGTTGAAAGGCAACCGTGATAGCTAAATGCAAAACGCCAGCATGTAAGCACAATGATGTGAACAGACGATAAAATTGATCAGGGATCTCAGCTGATAGAAATGGAAACATTCCACATACATTGTTCAGACAGGAAACCTACAGAAAATATTAAAGGATTAATATTGCAAAACAAAAAAAAAAAAATAATATTATCTCACTTGTGAGCAAAGTGAAGCTTCCTCATGAAAATATCCATACACAAAATCACAGTATTCTCGTGTTGTTATACGGCATTCACCAAATATGCCAGTGCAGCAAGGATGCCCGATTACTTCGCAAACCATATGCTCAGCAGTATGATCCTTGAATCTGAAACGTTGTGAGAATGAATTTGTCTTTCGACAAATTGGCCATTTTGTGATATCATCTGGCCATTCATATGGTGCTATCGAGGCTGGTGCATCACAATACTTTGGATCTAAGCCACATACTGAACCAGATATCCTTCCACCAGGACCAGATTCACCAGGTGACCATTTTTTCCAAGTCGATATGGATTTCTGTGTACATAAAAAAATATTTATATATATACATATGTAAAAATAATTATTAGTTAATATCATTATCTTTTTACACATACCGTCGGCCATAATCCTCGCACAGAACAGTCTGCCTGAGAGCTTTGAACGCAGCCAGAATCATCGTTTCTAATACAGCAAGCAGTTTCACGCTCCTGCCTTCTAGTTTTAGAAACGACATCTATTATCTTAACGTCTCGCCGCATACAAGCTGCAAATTTAGCGCCCAGATGCACTAAGTCATTGCTCCTTGGACCAATCCAAACGTTTCGCTGTTCCTGGTGTTGTACTGTCTGTAAGCTTAAGCTGGTCACAAGTACTTGGCCAGATTTCTCTTCTACACCGATGCCGATGGGTCCAATGCCATAGCAGATTAATGATAGCACCAATACCAAAATTTGTACGGTATTGATCCAGTATGTAAAGAATGGCCGATGGTCATTACGGTCATCCAGTTCATGTGCGCGAAATAATTTTACCTTGCGTGCAATCGGTCGCCGCGAGTTATCTAGAACGCCATCCAGCAATTGTGATGATATTCTAGTACCTCGTAGTCCTATGCGCTGATGTAGATCAATAGCACTCATAGTGCCATTGACACCGCCATGTGGCTGCTGTTGATCCACCGCGGCAAATGTCAGCCAACCGTGTACTCTTTCGCCCATATAAATCTGTCTTGGATGCTCGATCATTTTGACACCAAGACGATGAGCGCCGGATTGGCTAGCGCCAGAGCTGGTGCCGTTTCCGCCGCCAGAACTTCCCAGATCGTTGCCGGGCGAATCGAAGAATACTTCCTCCTCCTGGAGTGTGGTTAAGCCTTCGCACATGTCTTCAGGATTGTCTCCATTGATGGCGGTCACGTGGGCTGGTACAAAGCTGCGCGACCATTGTTTGTGCGTGCGTTTTTGTCGTTTGTTGAGCATTTGTATGATATAAGAGATACCAGAGACGAACATTGTCGACACGGATGCCTTCTTTTCAATTGGAACACAAAGGTGGTTGTCGTTGTCGTAGTGATTGGCGTGCATTTCATCAGTTGTTTGTGCGGGCAATATGTCGGGTCGTTCACCAGCTGATTGCGTTGCATTGTTGTGGCGGCCACTATTTGCCATTTCATTTTCAGTTTTTAATGGTCCAAAACGTCTCAATGCTAGTCGCTTCTGCCTCTCGCTCCATTTTATCCTCTCCTTCTCCTCGCTCTGTGCATCAACACCAAAGAATTTTGCGATCTTACGTCGCACGTACTCCTTGAGTCGCTGCTTCCGCGAGAATCTCTGCTGCATCTGTTGGCGAATAGTCATTGTACTCCGTTGCGGTGTTGATGTCATGAGATTACCAGCATTGTTGTTGTTGGAGATCACGCTATGCGGGTGACGATTGGTGGCAATATGGCTTCCCATTGGCTGTGTTGGTGTTGCTTGTTGATGATGATGGTGCTGCTGCTGGGTATGTGGCATCGGTCGATTTGCAAGGGATGAATAGGAAGACAAAATAGCTGCTGGAGATGGAAGTTGTTGCTGTTGTTGTTGTTGCTGTTGTTGTGGCGGACTGCATGACAGCTGCTCGTTTTGATCGTGTGAATTTTTTACTGGAGGGGACAGTGGTGACATTTGTGAGTGGCTGGTTGACGGTATGGGGGATGGTGAATTCATTTCGCTTGTGGTACTGTCAATTTGAGAATGACTCACTCCAGATCCCGCTGTTGAACTAAGTGATAGGCTCTGTTGCTGTGGCACAGGGCTAATGGGACCTGTTGTCTGTGTCGTCTGATGAACGCCAGTTGTCCTTCGTATTGTATTGCAGTGCATGCACGTGCCTGAGCTTGGTTCTGACATTACGCTAACTGGTGTGACGACACGCCCGCCAGCAGAACCTAGATATTCCACACTTGGCGATCTTGGCATGTAGTCAGTTACGACTGAAGATGGCCCCCTGCCCTGCCTTACTCCATGCGGCACAAGAGCCCCAGATTGTGTTGCTGCCACCTGTTGCTGGGCATTTGCTGAACTTTGTGCACTACTAGCTGGACACTTCAATGGCCGTACTCGCGGTGGCGTGGCATAGTGATCAGTGACTGTAACTCGATCCTGCGGCGGAGTCGATTGTCCTGATGGAAGAGAAGCAGGAGCAACTTGATCAGTCAAGCAACACTTCATTCTAAAGCGATACGGCAATGTATTGACACCTGTGTTTGGTGCTTGTTGCTGTTGCTGCTGCTGCTGTTGCTGTTGCTGGTGTGGCAAGTGTGGGCTATTGCTTATTGTATGATATCCGCTGCTTGAGTCCGTTGATGATGACGATTGTTGAATATCAGAATATATTTCTGTTGGCGGCGGTGGAGTTGGTACGTACCGCTTAACGGGCGTGTGAACTGTCGATGACAGGTACGTGTATGTATCGCTCGAAACTAGTGGTGTGCTGCTAGCTAGAAAATTTGTAGCTGTAGCAAAGCGGTCGCATTTTGGAGATACATCACGATATCTCTCCGATAGTCTATACCTTGAGCTTGGAGACATTGTACGGTGTATGGTCGCGGTGTTGTTATATTTGTGTTGGCCCCCGCCCGGTGTCTGTTGTGCTTGCTGATCAGAGTATTGATGGCCGTTTGTGGTTAGTGTTGATGGAGCCGGCATTCCTATTACAAATCTATCGCTTGTTGGCGCCGGAGACGGCGGTGGAAGGCAGCATGCCATTGTATCTTCATAGCGATCAATTGGATGTATTGACAGACGACCGCCGATATGATAGCTTTCTGGCTGATGTGTGCTATATCTGCTTGGTGATGCCATACTAGAATATATTGCACTTGCCCCTGTACCAGTTTGTCCGCCACTGGCTCCACTAATGCCGCTAGTACCGCTTGTAGTTCCACCGCTATTAGCTGAACTTCCATCCAAGCTAATTGTGTCCGTTGCCTGCAATTGACCGGCTACAATACCTTCAGCTTGCTGCAAGTGATGATGATAGCTCAATGATGACTTTCGTCTTGTTATTGTTGATGTTGCACCAAGCGATACACCTGATGATTGCTGTGTTTGCTGCTGCTGTTGATGTGTATGTTGGTGGTGGTGCTGACTATGATGTATACTATTATTGCCACAGTTTGCCGTTACTGATAGAGAGCAAGATGATGAGGTTGATGATAGGGATAAGGGCTGCTGTGCTGGTGATTGATGATGATGATGGTGGTGATGCTGGAGGGATTTGTGATAATCGATTCCGTCATCCGAAGACATTCAATTTAAAAAAAAACGGTAACCAAAACAACAACAACAAAATCGCAAATGTTGTCTTGTTTTTTTCTTCTGCTGCTGCTACTATATTGCTATATCCCTCCCGTCACGTTATTTCGCTTGTTTGTGGTCTGCTGCTGTTGTTGATGTCTATGTTTATTGATGGCTTTACTATTATACTACTGTTGATCTCAATTTGTCATTATGTCCAGCATAGAAGCCGCCACAACATGAAAACTATTAGTTCTCAATATTTATACCTAAACTTTTGCATGAAGTCATTACTGTTGGCACGTTTTTTATTGTTGATTTTTTAGTTGAGAAGAACTTGTTGATAATAAAGCAAAAACTACTTATTCTTGCATTTAAGCAAAGATCTTACAAGAAGGAACCAACTATCTTGCAATTGTGTTACTTTTTTTTGTAAGAGATAGAACATGATATTCGTATGTTGGAATGCATCCTCGCTGGAAAATAAAAGAAAAGGAAAATTGAAATATTTTAGTGTTAAATATGATTTTTAAAATTGTTAAGATAGATTGAACAGCTATAGAAACGCGGTATTGGCTTCGTTTCGATCGTCGGTAAAGTATTTATGAAAATCATACAATCGAGGCTACAGAAACATCGAGAACAAACAAGCCGGAAAGAACCAGGGGGATTTAGACCACATCGAGGATGTGGATCAGCTAATGGAAGAAAGAATTCGTCTGTCTACGTTTTCATCGATTTCAAATCCGCTTTCGACAGCTTGTGGAGAGCCTTGGAATCCAAACATGTGCCATTGAAACTCATCCAACTTCTCCAAGCGTCGTACAATGGCTCAGCCAGCAGCGTTCGTATTCGAAGCGACTGATCCGAGGAGTTCTCCAATTCTCTTCAACGTTGTGATCGGCGCGATTATGCGTGAAGCATTCGATGACGACTCGGAGTTCGATACGACGACAACTTCGTAATCGACTTGATGTATGCCGACGATAGCGCCATCTTCCCCGACACGGATGCCGAAGCAACGGACATATTATACGACATTTCCCGCATCGCCCAGTCATACGGGTTAAAAATCAATGCGGAAAAGACCAAAGTGCTCACAATGGACAGATCGAGGGCCAATGTTCACCTCGATGGAACCCAAATCGAACAGGTTCCGATGTTTAAATATTTGGGATCATTGGTTGAGGGAACAAAAGTATGTAGCATCGACGGCCGATGTTCGCAATCGCATTGGCCAGGCAACAGCAGCATTCGCCTCGATCAAGTGGTGCATATGGAAACGAACAAATATTGCCATCAAAACAAAAGTACGCCATTTACTTTGATTCTTCCGATTTTTGTTTATGGATTGGGAACGTGGACACTGCTCAAACCGGACGTCAACAAGCTCGAAGTCTTCCAAATGAGATGCTTGAGGCAGATTCTCGGTGTCTTATTCGCGATCGCCTTCGAAACGGGACAGTTAGACAAAGATGCGATCAGCAGACACTGATGGAAGAAAACTTATAAAAACGTCGACTACGGTGGTTTGGATATGTTTGCCGAATGGATGATAACCGCTTGCCACGTAGACTTCTCTGACGAGACCGCCCAGTAGACTGGAGAATTCAGCGATCGGCACCGAAGAAAACCTGGCTAAACAATATTGTCGTCGACCTAAAGAATTAACGATTATCAGTTGCCGAGGCTCGAGACGTCGCCAAAAACCGGCAAGGTTGGGGCAGTTCCTTCCTACTTCTCTTTCTCTATCTTCCGACTAGAGCTGCTGTTCGACATTGCACTCTATACGAAAAAAATAGATTGCCGAACAGTACAAAGCGGTTTTCCCTAATCCTCTAGTCTATCACATAAAAAAAAGAATGGAAACGAATCGTGAATAGAGTTCGAGACCCAGCGGCACCGACAGCAGTGTATCAGTTACGGAGACATCCCGCTCGAACCGCCAGCTAACGGATCAAAGAAGAAGACGGCCGAATGCAGCAAACCTGCTCAATACAAGAAACTGGAGACAAGCTGCGGAGCAAGGAAACGTCTGGAGCAAGAAGCTGGTGGAGGCCAAGTCTCGAATTCCGCTGTCGAGCCATCGAAGAAGAAGTTTTATTATTTGTTTACGGGTACGATTTAAGTAAGTTTACCCCACTGCCGTAGCTACGGAGAGGAACAACGTCCTTTCTCGCCGAGCTCGTGGTATCAATATAAAAAAACTTTTGAAGATGGAGCACTTCTTAACGCTCCAAATATTTATTTATTTATTTATTTATTTATTTTAATTCGTGGGACATGTACAAAGATTAAAATCTTAAATTACAGTACATTTATTAAAAGTTTGGTGAACATAGAGTAGTAAGCATAGAAAAAAATATATAAAAAAAAAAAATATAAAATAATAAAAATATAAAAAAAAAAATAGAGTAAACGGGGAGAAAAAAAAGAAGAAACAAATGAATTAAATAAAAAAAAATAATAATAAGAATTACAATTAGTTACATCTAATTAAATAACTAAAAATAATTTAAAGTATTGTTATCATGCTCTAAACAGTCCTGTTTGATATAAATTCGAAAAGATGCTTCCTGAAAATGCCCATTGAATCGGCACGTTGTAGTTCAATAGGGAGTGAATTCCATAGCAGAGCTGCGTGGACGAAGAAAGATCGCTGACCAATTAAGGTATGAAAACGCGGAATAACCACACTATTATTTCGAAGTGATCTTGTGAACTGCACAAACTGGTTGAGATAAGATGGTTTTCGATGCTGGAGGATATCGTGAAATAGACGCAGAAGCCTATACTCACGGTAATCACTAAGAGAACAGCCCAAAACAGAATTAGAATAAGGTGATATATGGTCAAAACGGCGTAACTTGTAAATGAAACGAACACAGTCGTTGAAAGCGATTTCAAGTTTACGGGCGCAGGAGGCGTCGAGAGCGGGAAAAATAGACAGACCATGCATTAGAAGAGGTAAAATTAGGGCCTTCACTAGGTACAAGCGGACAGTCCTAGTGAGAAAACCGCAATGGAACCTAAGTTTCGACAGTTGCCCGTATGTTTTGCGAATGATGGAACTAACATGATCGCAGCATGTCATTTTGGCATTCAAGATAACTCCTAGATTTTTTACCTTCTCAACACAGGCTAAAGGGACCCCGTTTAAAGCGATAGCGGAGAGGTCGGGACGAAAAGTGGCTGAATGAGAGAAAAGGATGCAATGAGACTTCGAAGGATTCAGTTGAAGTAAGTTGGAGGTCGACCAGGAAGAAACATGGCGTAAGTCAGCAGCAAGCTCCGTCACACGTCTTTGAATTTGATCATTAGGCGCAGCGATATAAAGCTGCACATCATCCGCGTACATATGAATCTTAGAATGAGTTACAACCGAAGGAAGATCGTTAATAAAGATGCTGAATAAGAGGGGACCCAGAATAGAACCTTGAGGTACGCCAGCACGAAGTCGAGCTATCGAGGAGCTACTAGCACCAAGTATAACTTTCTGAGCGCGGTTGGTTAAAAAGCTTTCCATGAGTTTGATAGCAGAACTAGAAAAATGGAGACGAGAGGAGAGTTTCTGCAAAAGCAGAGAGTGATTAACGCTATCAAAGGCTTTAGAGAAGTCGAGCAGCAATAGGCAGCAAACGTGGTGAGCGTCGAGAGAGTTTCGGATATCAGTTGTAACTTTGAGGAGAGCAGTTTCGCAGCTGTGACGCTTGCGAAATCCCGACTGCCAAACATTTATGAGTCGAAGACGATCACAATACTCAAGGATCTGAGTTGTTATCAACTTTTCCAGAATCTTAGCCAGAAATGGAAGAATACTAATAGGCCGAAAATCAGAAGGACAGGCAGGAGATGGGCATTTGGGTATTGGAATAATAACAGCAAGCTTCCAAGACGAGGGAAATTTAGAAGCTGTAAGGCAGGAGTTGAAAATGTGAGTTAAGACGGGCAACAGGCAAGGAATGAGCATATTTAGAAACCTCGGTGAGATGTTATCACTACCAGTTGCTTTAGATTTAACAGAAGTTAGGGCAGTGAGGACCTCGAGGGAGTCCACACAACGAAAGCTGAAGCCATCGGGTGAGGGAGTGAAGGAGGGGTTAGTCGGGTCCGGCAAATGATGAGATAAGAAGTATTGGTTTAGATCTTCAGGACAAAGGTTAATGTCGGTGACTTCTTTTTTAGAATGAATACCCAAATGGTGTAAATTATTCCATACCCTTTTCAATGACAACGAAGGATCAAGCTTACGGGCGTAAAAATTCCTTTTAGCTTCCTTAATTTTAGCTACAACTATGTTCCTAATACGCTTATAAGATCTCCAAACAGAAACACTATTGACTTTTTGTGCCCAGCGGAAAAGAAACTCTCTTTCAACAATCAACGATTTAATTTCTGCGGTAAACCAAGGCTTCGACCTTGCCGATAATGTTTTACTTCTCAGCGGTACACACTCATCAAACAGATCAAGGAACATGCTGTTAAATGAAGCGATCTTGTCATCGACGTCAGTCGTAGCTAAGATATTAGCCCAAGGCATACAAAGGCATCTTTGAACGAGTCGATCTCGGTCAATACTGGAGAAATCACGATAGTTGAGAGTAACCGGGGTAGGAGGGTCAACACTGAAGCAATGACAAACGAATAAAATATCGTGGTCTAGGTAACTCGGGGGAGAGATCTGGTTTTGAAAGGTGATAGAATTGATATCATTTGTGAGAAACACGTCAAGTAACGAGGGTTCACTGCAATTAAAGTAAGTTGGGAGAACATTAGTAACATCTAAGCCAAGAGAGTGAATAGTGTGCACAAAAGAATTTTGAAGGGTTGATTTCTTTAATAGATTGACGTTGAAGTCGCCACCAACCAGGATGTATTTATACGCGCCGGAAAGGTGCTCAAGAGTTTCGCTAAGCTCTTCGGCATTAACAGGGTTGAAAATGCCAGGCGGAGAGTAAACGCAGACAAGAAGAAGTTTCTCAGAGGCGCTAGAAATTTCAACACATATAAATTCAATTCCGGGGAGTTTGGAGAACCCGATGGTTTTAGATTTAAGATGATCACGCAAATAAATGGCGACTCCACCACCAACACGTCCCTGCCGATCATTTCGAAATAACTTGTACCCATCAATGGTAACGACAGAAGAGGGAATGGATTCTTTGAGCCAACTTTCACTAATGAAAAGCGCATGGACACCGGAATTTATGAATAGCTCATTTAATTCGCCAACTTTGGATCGAATACTTCGCGCATTTAAAAGGCAAACGTTAAAACCACGATGCTTCGAACTAAAAATTTTGAGCAGCGTTCTCACCCGGTCCTCGCAGCCGAGACTAAAAGACATAAATTAAGCGCACTGACGCGAAACAACGAACATTATCAGGAAGCGAAAGCGTGAAAGAACAAAAACAAAAAGTCCTACGAAATTTAGCAGGGTTAGAGCATGAAACCAAATTACAGTCAGAAAAAACATTAATAACGCAAATAGAGAGAAAAAAAAAAATAAAATAAAATAAAATAAAAATAATAATAATTAAATAAAACTAAAAAATAAAATAGACTACAGACTACAAAATTGATAAGAAAGAAAAAAAAAAAAAATTTCTCAAAAAAAATAAGAGTAAATTTCTCACTTTAAACTTTAGCAGCGCGTGCCTCAAGTGCTTCTACAGATGGGCATTGCAGTTGGGAGGCATCTCGCACGGCAACAAGACGACCATCCTTTCTATGTGCCTGTTTACACGGGTCGCTTTGAGGCGCCTTACTTATGAAATTTCTGGACGCGGGGAGGGTTCGGGGTGGTGGGAAGTGCGTCTCGATTTTAAAGCGACTCACGTTCGCCTCTTCTGATCAGCTGTTTGTTCTAATTCCATTTTGTATCACTTTAGTGTTCCATTTTATTTTTGTTTCAGTCGCCGTGATGAGCAGACGTATTTTAATGAGGAAGGAGAATCTTTTAACTTATGTTCTCTAGGGTTGGCCAAAAAAGCAATTGTTAAAAAGTAAACAATTGTTAAAAGAAATGGCCTGTGGAAATATTTATTAAAACGGTTGAGCTGAAGCAAAATGTTAAATTAAAAAATTAATTTAACAATTATTATAAAAAAATTCAATAAAATAGTCAAAACAAAATAATAAAATGAACATTTTTATGAAAATATTTTGACAGCTTTGGTAGAAAGCGTGATGTTTTTTAGAAATGGATTTTGATTGGGTATGAGCTATTAAATTTAGCGAAATCATTATAATAAGGCTTTTTTGTAGAGCATACGATTCTCTACAAAACTGTTATGAAGACATGTTCGCTTTCTTTATATATTGACAGTGTATTCTCGATTTATAGTTTTGTTATTACATTAGCATTGCTTTTTAAATTTAACTAATTGAGGCAAATTACACGGCATAACACTTTCTGCCTTAACAATCCGGTTTGTGCGTGTTATACGAATTACACGATAAACTGACTGTTCTGCATTTTTTCGTGTGACAATTCTATTGTCTATGTAGCTGTGTACAAACTGTCAGCTAAGCTAACCCAGTAGGACCGGTAAGCTTACAGAAGTACTGAAATCAGCACTTACTGGTAAGGGGTAGGCCTTACCACACCCCTTACAGAAGTGCTTACTTTTACACACGTTGTCATAGGAGGTAAGGCCTTACTTTAGTACTTACCTTAGAGTACTTATAGAACTCCTCATCTATAAGGGGTATAGTAAGGGCAGCAAATGGAACATTGCAAAAAGAAATATTCATGGGCGCCTGTGGATATGTGATCCGGTATCGAAATGCTTTTATTTTGTTCATCTTTTACAAATGCCTTTTCTTTCCAAGCCCGAGAGTGGCTTTACCTAAGCAGTCCCCCAACTAAATTCTAACCACTTCTAAAGCTGCTTGTCCCATCGAATGAGAGCCGGGCTATTGAGTATGCTAATGTCGCATTTTATGTCGATGAATATAATTGCCCGTTTTCTTTTTTTCTATAAAATTTATGTAAACTCCAGGAAAGCTCCCTTGAGTCATCGGGCAGATTCTCACTTGTTTGGGTATAATTCTGGACTACACCTTACCATCTGCCTTCTCTTGTAATGGGTTATATAAGGGCTCATCTAGCACCAAGAAAATAAGGGGTACCCCTTACCAGATGAGTACTTATTTCAGTGCTCCATCGGTAAGGCCTTCCTAGAATTCCTACTGGGTAAGTCATTTTCGTAGACCCCGAGAATGAAATTATGATTGTGTGTGATTGTATGATTGTGTGCTGTCATTCACTGTATCTTCATTGCTGTTGTCTCGTGTATCAGCATGTAAACGAATGATCATTCAAATGGATGAAGCTGGAAGAATGATCATTCGTTTGTGCCCGTGTATCAACCCTATTAGTGTGTTGCTCTGTGCAGTCGAGAATTTTTTGGGATGCACAAGTAACAAACTTCCCCGCGATCCCTTGCCTATAAAACCGGTTTATTGGAATTATTGGAAGTGTTTATGGAAGAAATGTTATGCCGTGTAATTTGCCTCATTGTCAGTCAGTAAAATATTTTTGTTTCAATTGGATGTTATATTTTTTCTTTATACAAGAATAGAAGATATTTATTTAATTTGAAATCCTTGGAGCTAACCAACTCTTGCTGCTAAGCTCCTTCTAATACTATGTTGTTCTTATAAAAAATCTGAATTCTCTCCAAGTTTATTTTTGCTATTGTTGTAAACATTTTTTTAGTTAAAAAAACTTAAAAAGAAATATTGCTCTTTTTGTCCAGCCCTATGTAGTTCTCATTCCGTTTGTTCCAGCTGTCTTAAAAGCGACTGGACTCAAAGCGAACCGTCTAAACAAATTTTCGCTTTGGGGCGCCCCAAAAGGAGAGACAAAGCGAACCGTCTAAACATGCACTATGCCTGATGTGGACGAGACCGTCCCTGGTGGAGACCGAGTGCAGCAGCCCGAGCTTACGAAGTTTTAAAGCTTCTCGCAGTAGATTGCTGTTGGTCACAGTAAGGCTTTCGTTTACATAAACTGGAGAGTCAGCTGTAAAGCCGTCCAGCTCGCAAAGATGAAATCGCAGTTTATTCTTTGCCTTCAGGGCGCGCATGAACGCCTTAGCTTCGCGCTGCCCAGAGAATTTTACTACGATCGGTCCACTTTTCGCACGCATTCCGGCGCTGAGCCGAAATGCTTCGGTGTAATTGGAAAGTTTATGATCAACGATGGTAGCTAAGTTGGTGATGATCTGCAGCGGGGAATCGTCTGGCTTCGTGGGAATGCCCCGTATAATGACGTCACTAAGTCTCTGGTTACGTCTCAAGTCATCCACATGACGTGTATTATCAGCTAACTGGGAACTGATAACGTGTATGTGTTCGGAGTGATCCGTTGCTTCCAGTGCAGAAACTCTCGCTTGGAGAGACTCGATGTTATTGTTGATATCGGCCAGCTGATTTTTATTTTGCTCCGTGATGGACTTAAGTCCTTCCGTTAAGCGGTGTTCAATAGAGCGGAGATGCTCGTTGAAGGTCAACATGGAGTTACAAAAATCACTGATTTTAGACTCCGTAAGCCGTACCGAAGAAAACAAATCGTCGATTTTCTTAGAAAATCGGTCTTCTAGGGCGACAAGTAGCTCCTCAATCGAATTTTCTCCTTGGATTTTTTCAGCTGACGTCCGAGCAGCACCTCTGGTCACAACAGGAGATGGAACTTGGGGATTCTTCTTTGACGACACTTTGCCGGGTAGAATTTTCACTTTATCGGACATAATGTTAGAAAAAAAAAGTAGTGAATAAACACGGCAAATAATTAAGTGCACAAATAACTACAAAACGCAATAATAAAGTGGAATAAAAATAACTCGACGGAGTTAGCACGGAGCACGGAAAAAAGCGTCCTATTCACACATCGGTAGAGATAGTACACTCAAACTATTTCTGGGGCTCCCACAGTTCCCAAAAGAACGACCTACAAGGCCAGTTAGATATTTTTGGATCCATGCTTCACGGTGTCGACTGTGGTTCCAGTGAAGGAAAGTTTTCGGGAGTCTTCTTCAGGGAGGGCAGTCTGAGCCCGTAAACCCAGGGATGGAGTACGTTGAGATCACTCCCTCATTGGGAGATCTCCTAAGATCCCCTGCGAAAGTAAGGGCACTTAATCGGAGAGGCGACTCAAAAAAACGACCGCTTTCAGAAGACGGGGTGGCGCAGCCCGAAAACGTTTTACGCGATATCTGGCTACCCCCGTGAAGTGGCTGATAGGGTCTGCGTGGCCCCCGAGGAACAAAGAGATACCGATTTTCTTAATAAGAAGAGGGTTAGATCCTCTGGATGTTCTCCAGGGCATAATAACCCGGCGAAAAGGAAGAAGGCTTTGGCCATACGGTTTGAAAAGCCTTCAGAAAAGTCGGACGCACCCATAATGAAGTCCAGAACGACTCCAAAGCCAATCTGTAAAATAGCAGAAAGTGTCGGAATGGGCGTGCTTTTTTTGTGATACGATGAAGCTTAGGAGTCACCCTTTGTACTACTAGTCCGTCATGTCGTTCGAGTCATGGTGCAATGTATAGTAGTAAGCTTGATCTGAAGGATAGAATAGAAAGGATAGATTAGGGGTCTGGAGGGTGCATGGGTAGGTGTCGATGAACCTTGCGTTTGAACTCAGAGACGTTATATGAGCTCGGAAACACCGACTGAGGAAGAGAGTTCCACAACCGAGTTGTTCTATTTATGCTTGCGACTAATAGTCCGAAGACTCTCCTGACCTCCTGAGGGGCCTCGGTAGCCTAGGGAGTAAGGCGCCTGGCTACTATCCCAGAGGTCCCGGGTTCGATTCCCGGCGGTGCCACGGTCCTAGCCTTTCCCAATTTCCCACCCACATAACTTTCCTTCTTTCTTCTTCCCTCTTTACATTCCTGATCCCTCCTGTCATAGCCTTCCTTAGCCCTTCCCCGCCCCACCAAAAAGCGCATGTCATCGGTTGGTTGATGAGATTCAACTCGTTTCAGGAGGCATAACACTCCAGCGAGTTGTTTCTCGATGCCCCGATGACAAAGTCGCCAGTAATGGTTGGGAGTAGGTGGACTAAAAAAATATCGCGGGTAGGTTGTGACAGTTCCTTTCTTCCCCGACTAGAGCTGCTGTTCGACATTGCACTCTATATGAAGAAAATAGACTGTCGACACAGTATAAAGGGCGTTTCCTGTGACTCTAGTCTTTCACAAAAAAAAAAAAAAGACTCTCCAGACCGTGCAAGGAATCTTCTGAAGGCGACAGCCAAATTGGCTCAGGGCTCAGAATAGCCCAGGTCCCTACGGGTCGGTGCACCCTCTATGATGGGCCGCCTTAAGCTCTCCGCGCAGCTTCTTTGTAATCGGGACCTCCCGGCAGCAACAGAAAACCCCAATGGCATTATGTTGAAAAAGATAGGGGTCCGAAAGAAGACCCTAAGGAGAATAATCCACCGCATAAAATTCACAGAGATGACGTTGTCAGGATGGTGAACACTGCAATTTTGGACTGATGGTAGGAGAAATCCTTTTAACGAGAAGGTGATTTCTCCACCATCTAAGCCTTACTGGTGGGGGCAAGCCCTAATACCCAACCGTGCAATACAAACAACCAAATAGCCCCCAAAAAAAGGTGGTGCTGCTGGCGAAACGTCGGAGAAGCAACTCTGAGAAGTAATGCTTCCTCTATTGCCGCTACAGGCGGGGCTGTGCCCCTAAAACCACCATCGAGATCCTTATGGGGCCCCCAGCTCATACAGGCTTGCAAAAGGGGAGATATTATCCCGTAAGAAAATGGCTGGCAGGCAGTGCTCGAAAAAAGTTTTATCAAGGAAAACTGGAAATACAATTTATGTCCAGTGAAAGCATCGACCAAAGCGCGCTTCACCCTCAACAAGGGCTAGGGTCGGCGCTGAGTGTATGGTACTATAGATTTTCGGAGGCTGGGTGCTGGAAATAGTGTAGGAAGTGCAGCTAACACCGAAAATCATTCAGAAGGATTAAAGTGCAAGTAGACTCAGTACAAAAACAAGATAGCGAAACAAATCCTGATTGAACATAGGCAGGGGCGGCGTTTTCATAAAAGTACAATTGGTGTCGCAATTGAACGGGGCGAAATTTCAGAAAAAAAAGTGAAAAAGTGTTCACGAAACTTCATTTTCATATGTTTAAAGAAGTCCACAGAGTGTTTGTGTCTTTTTCAATTGTCCTTCACTGCGATCAGAAAATGTACAGCTCATGGAGGCGCGTCCTTTTTATATTCTGGGAGAAACGAAACTGAAAGCCGTAGGAGTGGCGTTGGCGTAATACTCACCAAAGAAGCCAGGTCCAGCCTCATTAGCTGGTCACCAGTTTCTGAGAGGATTATTACCGTGCGCCTGCGTACCAGACTAAGAAGTACTACGGTAGTCCAATGCTATGCTCCAACTGAAGACGCTGAAGATGACATCAAAGACGAGTTCTATTTGCGGCTGAATGAGGTTTTTCGCTCTATTCCAAGGGGAGACATCATTGTATTAATGGGTGACTTAAACGCACAGATCGGCCGTGACAACACCGGCCTTGAACACACAATTGGAAATCAAGGTCTAAGCCAAGTTACCAATAACAATGGTGAGCTTTTCGTTGACTTCTGTAGCTCCCACCAACTCATGGTAGGTGGAACCAGTGGCGTAGCGTGGATTTGTGCCACCCGGGGCGAACCATAAATTTGCTGCCCCCTACTTTCGAATTGATTCTTTTAATCAATGAATCAAAACCCAACTTGAATTTCAAGTAATTTTCAATCCAAGAATTCAAGGCATCATGTAAACACAATGAATTATATGTAATTAATGAATGTTCGGTATAGTGCGCGCCAAAATAAATGGGAATTTTATGCGCAGGTGAGGAAATGACATCTCCACATACATTAACATTCCGTGTATGGATAAAATTCAAGCGCACATGCATTTTAATTTCCCTTTTGGAACTCGTTTACCGGGAACAACACTCCACCATAGCATCTGACCAGGACAAGAGTCGCGTAGTGAGACGGATTGAATTGTGATTGAAATTATAAATGAGCGGGTGATTTGGGGCTTTAAACGAACGGAATGACGAGGTGCACTTTTCGTTTCGAATCTACTTTCGTGGTGAGGATTTGAGACTTTCACTGCGCATCAAAAAATCGATTTTGAGATTTCCAATTGTTTTGGCGCAGGCTATATCCGTGCTTCAAGGTTGGCCTAAATTATAAACTTTAACAAACCCAGAGAGCTGGAATCAGTAATTTCTCTCTGTAATTTATTTCAGTCTGTCTTTAGATAGAAAGCCTCGTAGACGCGCGAGCTTAAGCTTAAACTCTTCTCTGTTCCAATATCTGGAGGTTTCATTTCCAATACTATTACAGGCGATTTTAACGACAAATGCGGCAGCTGTTGGAGCCCTTCTCAAACTTCAGCATTTACAGCCCGCGTCATAAAAGAAGGGAATCTTAATATCGCTGTTTCCATGCACATTGAGAGTCTCATACAAGAGAGCAACGTCACTCTGTTTGTATAAAAACGAACGAACGAACTTAAAACAAAACTACAATTCAACTGAAAATAAACAATTGAATCAATTTTTCACCACAATCTAACCGACTGATTTATTCACAATTTGGCAATCCGCTGTCAGCTGCCAATGCACACCTATCGTGTTTGATATGCGCTAGTCCAGAAATAAGGTTCATATTTATAGTCCAGAAATAAGACCAAACCCAAATAAAAAGTAACGCAGAAGTAAAGTAGACGTAACTTCCACTGAAGCAGATGTAACATCCACTTACTTCCAAATTGGTCACTCTCATACGGGGCCGGCGTTTGGCTTTTTTGCGCCCGGTGCAGCATGCCATATACATATTGCGCCCCCTTCATTGTTGTTCATTTTTTTGATGGCAGTAAAGGAAAATGAAAGACGACGCAAACACTCATTGAGAATGAAGGTACGGAATTTTTTTTTCACTTTTTTTGAAATTGCGCCCTGTCCAATTGCGCCCAGTGCAAATACACCAGTTGCACATATGAAAGCGCGCCCTTGCATTTGCCCAATCAGGATTTGCTTCGCGATCTTGCTTTTGTGCTGAGTTACTTACGCTTTAAGTTCACAAAACTCTCCCGCTAATGCTGAGTAATGCTCTCCGATGATTTTCATTATGAGCTGCACTTCCTTTACTATTTCCAGCACTAATAATACTATAAACTCGAATCTCCATAACGGAGGTCTCTATGTCGTTCTCCAATCCTTTATATTTCGAAGGATAATAGATGGTCACTGCACTGCATGTATTGGTTTCTACGGTAGAGTCTTACATAACAAAGCAGTCCACTTAACAGCCTTACTGGACATAGAAGCCGCTTTCAAAAACTTCAGAACAGAGGCGATCCAGGTGTTTCTCGCCGAAGTAGTGATCTATAATTGTACGACTAATTTGAATTACAAATCATGACCTATGGCAATGTGACCAGCCAAGAAAGGATAGACGACAAAATCAGGCGAACTAAATGAAATTGCATTGGTCATACCTTGCAGAAGACAATGGTAAAATGCACAGAAGATGCATTCCGTGTAATATATGACAATGGGATCACTTTTTCAATTTTTTCAATTTTTTTTTAAATCTTAATTTCTGAAATTGCGCCCGGTGCAAGTGCACCATTTTCACCTACGAAAGCGCTGCCCTTGCTCTCATACATTTATATGGAATGGTACCTAACTTCACCTCACTTCACTTCCCTTCCTATTTGGGTTTGGCCTGTAGACACCATCAGCCAGGACATTGTGCTGGATGTGGCAATGGTTAGGGCTTCATGTTGCCGGCAAGATCTCTAGCTCTGTCCAGTTTGGCCGCCGCCCCCAACAACTACGCCGCCCGGGGCAATGGCCCCCTCGGCACCCCCCACGCTACGCCACTGGGTGGAACTTACTTTTGTCACAAGAAGATACACAAAGAGACCTGGGTATCGCCCGATGGTAGAACGAGAAATCAGATAGATCATGTGGCCGTCAGCCGCAGATGGAGAACTATCCTTGAGGATGTCAGGAGTTTCAGGGGAGCAGACACTGGAAGCGACCACCATTTGGTTGTAGCAACTATTCGCCTAATAATCGCCTCAATCACAAACGTGCAACACGATGCTAGAACCCGTAGACGGTTTAATGTAGACCTTCTGCGGGAGAGCGTTAAAAAGCGAGAGTTTGCTGGAAATCTACAACAAATATTAAACCAGCAAACCGTTTCTGACGACACAAATATTGAAGAGCTGTGGAGTAGGACAAAGGGCGCAATATTGACGGCTGCGGAAACGAGCATCGGTTATGTCCAAAGAAACCAGCAACACTGGATCTCGGACACAACCTGGCAAAAAATAGAACGAAGAAGGGCCCTCAAAAATAACGTAAACTCTACAAACGACCCGGAAAGACGTCACCAACTGGAACGGGAATACTCCCAATTACATCGGGAGGTAAAGAGAAGTGTCCGGTGTGATAAAAGGCAGCAGATAAATGAGCTCGCAGAAAAAGCGGAAAACGCAGGCAACAGTAAGGTTATGTACCAAATCACTAAACAGCTCTCGGGAAAGCACTCTACTAAAAAGCATGCCGTTAAGAGTGCGGATAGAAGGCTGCTGTGCAGCGACGAGGAGCAACTCCAAAGATGGAGAGATTACTTCTTCGCCGCCCTGAATGGTTCACTTGCACAGGAACCTCAGGAAACTAGCAACAATGCACAGCCAATAAGAATTGCCACTCGGGCCCCATACAAGACGGAAATAGTAACCGCAATTCATGCGATGGCCAATGGTAAAGCAGCTGGGAAAAATGGCATCCCGTCAGAATTGTTGAAAGCCGACTCAAGCCTCATAGCAGATGCGCTTCAGCCAATCCTGGAAATAGCATGGAACACCTGTACCTTTCCGGAGGATTGGACGGAAGGTATCCTAGTCAAAATACCCAAAAAGGGGGACCTAACAATATGCGACAACTGGAGAGGCATCTGTTTACTATCTACAGTGGGCAAAATTTTGTCCCATATATTACTATCTAGGATAAGTGAGGCAGTTGACCGAACGCTTAGGAGGCAGCAGGCCGGATTCAGGAAGGGCCGCTCATGTATTGATCATATTAACACCTTGAGAATCATAGTGGAGCAGTCTACTGAATTCCGATCCCCCCTTTACCTTGCTTTCGTAGATTATGAGAAAGCGTTCGACTCGGTTAATAGGAGCTTCATTTGGCAGGGACTACGGCGACGTGGACTGCCTGATAAAATAATAGAATTCATAAAAGCCCTATATAACAATTCCAAATGCAGAGTTCTCCATAATGGAAAATTTTCCGACAGCTTCGAGGTGAGCTCAGGATAGTAGATAGTAGAACAGGCGGCATACAATGGGGTTTGTTAGACCGCCTTAAGGATCTCGACTACGCAGATGATATCTGTTTACTGGCCCACAGACATCAGAACCTGAAAAACATGCTAAGCAATTTGGCAACAGAAAGTAGTCCAGCAGGCTTAAGGCTAAATCCGACTAAAACTAAAGAAATGCGGATACACCATTGAACGTACAGCGCGGAATAACCGTGACGTGGAACTGGTAGATAAATTCTGCTACCTCGGTAGTATTATTACCGAAAATGGAGGTGCAGAAGAAGATGTCAGGTCCAGAATAAATAAATCACGAGGCGCATATGCATGCCTATCCCGCATATGGAGGAGATCTCAACTAACACCAAATTGCGGCTGTTCAACTCCAACGTTAAGGCCGTACTTTTGTACGGTTGCGAAACATGGAAAGTCATCCAATTCATCACAGGGCACCTACAGGTCTTCACCAACAGATGCCTGCGTCGTATCCTAAAAATCCGCTGGCAGGATAGAATTTCAAACGAAGAACTATGGCGCCGTGCCGGCCAAGAAAGGATAGACGACCAAATCAGACGAAGGAAATGGAATTGGATTGGCCACACCTTGCGACGCGAATCAACGAAAATCTAGCCAAACAGGCCCTTGACTGGAATCCGCAAGGTTCCCGTCGAGTAGGAAGACCTAGAACAACGTGGAGGAGAACCCTACTAGAAGAAGCCGCAACAACTGGGAGATCCTGGTCGGAGCTAAGAGCTGTCGCGCAAAACAGAGTCCGCTGGAGGGCAACTGTTTCCGCCCTATGTCCCATGAGGGATTAAAGGAGTTTAAAGAAGAAGAGGGATATAGCAGCACAGCAGAAAGAGATTAGTTTTTGATAAGGAAATTTTAAGAGCGACAAGCTCTATATCAAGGTGGATAGAAAAACTAGGAAGCAAAATTGGGTTACACGCCAGGTGGCTACTACAAGCCAGGAGTACGCCACCTCCACGAACTTCCGAGTCAGTGTGACGATCCCTCCGAAAGAATTGGTATGAGGAATCGAAGAGTTCAGCATTAAGAATGCCTTCATAGAGCCAGGTTTCAGTGAATGCTATGACATTGAACCCGCTAGCCATTGATGCCTGAAGGATGTCGTTTGTTTTTGACCTTGTTCCCCTTACGTTCTGGCAGTAGAAGGAAAGCGTCTCGAGTTTTTTTTACATCTGTGGAGCGCTCGGAGTAGAAGCGTTTGCATGATGGGCTCGGGTACGGGTACGCGGAACAAAGAGCTTGGTAAGAGCACCAGCAGGCCAGAAGCCAGGATCTAAGAGAGTCTCTTCCCAGTCAACTAGGGATAATTCGGAGATAATGCTGTTAGAATCTGCATTTTTTTAATTATAAATGATTGAGTTATTGTATGATATGCGATGATTAGATATTGCGGTAGTGTGTTCGAGGATCCATACAGAATTATGCATATATAAAATATAGTTAAACAGGTAAACACTTACACGAATTGGAATATAATAAATTTTTTGACATCTGAAAAACAGTATTTTAAAATGTAAACAAAACAAATAATAATAGTAATAAAATCGGGCATTTTACACAATAATTAAATTTAATATGCAATTTATTATGCGCTTGAATTTAAAACACACAAAAAAGTTAAATACCTTAAATAAAAGTGTGTGCAAAAAGAAAAATATACCAAATTTCAGTTTAGAAATTATTTGACACTCGGTGTTCATATGACATGTTTTTTTTTTAGTTTTTCAAGATAATTCGGAAATAGTGTTTATTTTTTTTTACAGATATTATTATGTTCTCCATTAGTTTTTGGAATGGTGGTGATACATTTTCTATTTTATTTTTTCTTTTACTTAAAACTTGTTCAAGGCGCGCACATATTTAAAATTTAAAGAGGAAGTCGATGATAAACACACAAAATCTCTCTACTTTTTTTTTGTAATATATATTCCTTCACTATTTTCTCACATATAATGTACCTACATATATATACCTATATATAATTTTTTTATTCTCAACTTTCGTTGATTCACTTTCTTCGTAGTCCTTTTTGTGGTTTATATATATATATATATGTATGTATATATGAAAAAAAAAAACAATAACAAACTTTTTTTTTGTTAAGTTTCACTCGAAAATAATTAAAAAAATAATCACATAATAAATTCTACTTATAAAACAAAAAATTTGTATTTTCAATGTTTTTTTTTTAGTCATTTACATTTTCAGCTAACAACAAACACAACAAAACAACAAAAACAAAAATCCGTGAAAAATTATTTCCTTTTATTTTTCGTCGTGCACGGAAAGAAAAAAGAGGTCCACAGATGATTGATATTTTATGTGTACAACATTACAAACACACACACACGTATGAAAAAGTAGGAAAAGTTTTGTCTTTTTTTTGTATTTATGTGTATGTGTGGGTATGTTGTCTTGAAACTTATCCTTCTTTTATGAAAAATAAAAAAAAAAAAAATAAGGAAAGGAAAATGATTTCTACTACACAGCGTTACCGTTCTACTACATATGTAGTAGTTTTACTACCTTTTTTAGAAAACGATGATAAGCTACTACATTACTACATCAAGTTATCATTCTACTACCTTTTTTCGATAATTCTATTATTTTTTTATTTATGGCTAAATCGTTCACAGCCTTAAGGGCACCGGAGACGATCAATAATATTGTCAATACGTATTTACAATAATATTGAAGATCCTGTAAATACGCTTAAAAAATCTCGTCAATCTTACCATCAATACGGCGCGACTTTGCAGCGTTGTTTTGAAAATCGGTTGTGACGAGGTGGCGATTTTCATGTGTTTATTTTTGGAAACAGTTGAAATACTAACGAAATATTGACCAATAAACCTTGTAAACGTCAATGCGTGCATCAATCTGCTCGCGTTAATGCGCTTCAATCAAAATTTCTATCAATATGCTTCAATAAATTGACAATACGTTTGAACCCTTGGTAAATGGTCAATATGCCATTTCAATGCGCCTCGTCAATATTATTGAGAGCCGTATTGACAATATTATTGATCGTTTCCGGGGCCCTTTAGAATAAAGAACTTCAGGAAAGGCCTTCGCCAATCAAATACGTGTGTACGTGACCGTAGTGAAATCTGGGGTCCGTCTCGAATAGCAGAATAATTTTTAAAGCATCGGATATTCTACGAAAAAAAAAATTATGAAGAAAATTCATGTTCTCAAACATTTTGTAAGGAACGGCGTTTTTGATGATATCACGATATGTGAGTTGTCATGAAAGGGATTTTGAGAATGGCCCCTGTGCTGAAAGTCGACTCGTCACGACACGACAAGTCGTTTGAGTTGAAAAAAGTGACGTTTCAGTCGAATTACGACTTTCAGCAAAGGAGCCTAGCGTAGAAATGCTCAGTTGAGTTTAGGCCCCGTACTGAAAGTCGTCATTCGACTGAAACGTCACTTTATTCAACTCAAACGACTTGTCGTATCGTAATGACTCGACTTTCAGCACAGGGGCCAATGATCAACGAGTTTATTTCAACGCATCGAATGTTGCTCAACATATGCTGAAACATCTTCAGCGACAGCTTTGTACAGTTGTACTTTTTGATTTGCCAAAACGATCCGTTGCTGCACGAACGTTGCTCTCTTCTGAGATGCCACTTTATTACACTTGAAGACCCTCATCGAACGTAATTTCAACGTCGGGAGTAATGTAATGCGGTTCCTGTTCATATGGATGTGCGTTCTAATGGTGCTCTTGGTCCCATTTGCAGAGTTCATCCGAAGAATAACGAATGCTTCTCTACTTGCGGTTGTTGCTGGTGAATGTTCGTGGGCCGATATCATATGGAATCACTTCGAACTGGTGATGGCGAGATGTTCCCAACATTTCATGCTGCAACAGCTCAATTTGGTTGAAATCGCGATACTCATTGGGAGCATGATAATCGCTGAAGAAATTGTTTCTGCATCACCATCTCAGATACGCACATTATTTTGACATGCTTCCCATCGAATCCACGAGAATTGTGAAACAAATACTAGGATGACATGTCAGAAAACATTTTACACCGAATTCGGTTCAATTTCAAGGAATCCCGAGCTCAAGGTGAATGACGAGATGTACATAACCAGGCTTTGCTTTTAATCGAAGACATGTGTTACCTCATGTTCGGTAGTTTGTTAGTCAAGTAAGGAATACCAACGACTTATCATCAAATGAACGACGCTTTCAATAGAGAATTGGAGCGTGAACGTGAACAAGATCGAAATGCATTGAACCAATCGGTTCGAGCGAATTTACACCACTATCGAACTACGAAAGATCTGCGCAATAACTCAAGATGTTTTGGAGGTGCAATTATTCTACTATTTGGAGATTTTCGCCAAACACTATCACTCATTCCAAGATCCACCCCAGGTTATGAAAAAAAAACGCTTCCCTCAAATTATCGACTCAGTGGCGCTTTATGAAGAAACGAACAGCTGACGACAAACGTGCGAGCTGCCTTGCTAAACGATCCATCTACCGAAGATTTTTCTAAGAAATTGCTGACTATCGATAATGGCAGTGTTGCTGTCGACGAATCGAATGGATTGATGTCGTTTCCGCCGAATTTTTGCAATTCAATTTCTTGCCTTCATCTGGACGATTAACAAATCACAAGGCCAATACGTGAGTGTGTTTTTGGTCTGAATCTAGAAAATGAATGTTTCTCTAACGATCAGTTGTTCGTAGCATGTTAACGTGTCGGCAAACCATTCGCTTTGTTCGTTCTCACGCACGTTACAACAAAACGAAAAATGCCGTATAACACAATGCGCTTCGGCTAGATGTCGCACTCCGAATACCACGGAGCAAGGCATTCCATTTACGCGCAACTTGGACAAAGTAAGAACGATCACCAAATGACGAGTTACACCTAAGAATCAATAATGTTACCTGCCTATTGGATTGTAAGAAACGTAGTTTCTCAAACAAATAACGTGGACACATTTTATTCATAAGCTTAAAGATAAATTTTAATTCGTGGTACGAGCGAGCGATGGTTTGCAAAAGTAAGACCCAATAAGCTGAATGCATATGGTGTAATATGATCATGCCGTCTTAGCCTATAGACGAAACGAAGACAAACATTAAATGCAACTTTCATTTTTCTCATTACACACTGAATCAACTTTCGGGAAAATTAGACTACCATACCTCAGGTGTGGCATAATTAGAGCAATCACAAGCATTTTACGCATATCAGGTGTGAGAAGGCTAGAGCTTACCCATAGTTGACGTAAGCATCCATAGACTTTTTTAAGAACTCTGCTTGTATGACTGCAACAACACTAAATTTAGAATTAAACACAACACCTAGGTTTTTGACTGAGTCACAACATAAGGCAAAATGACATCATTTATTATAATTGGTGCGAGTGTGCTTAATACAAAGGGAGTCTTACTAACCACCAGGCATGAAGATTTCCTAGGATTTAGGGGCAGTTTATTAGTAACAGTCCAATCATAAATACTCCTCAAATCATCGTTAAGTCTACGAATACACTCAACGATTGAATCTATGGGCATACTTTGATTTGCACATCATCAGCATATAAGTGTATAGGTGTGCTTTTAATTACAGAGGAAGGTCATTAATGTAAATGCTAAATATCAAGGGACCTAGAATAGAGCCTTGTGGCACTCCACAGCGTAGAAGTATGGGCTCGGAAAATTTATCCTGGATTTTAACTATTTGAGAACGACCAGACAAGTAGCTTTGAATCAATTTGACAGCAGTAGAACCAAGACCGAAATTACTACCTGTGATTTCTGTAAGAGCTTTACATGAGCCGTGTTTTTTTAATGAACTATATAGTTCTTCCCCATACAAATCTCAAAACCCAGGTTTTATGGGGGTTTCTATCGAGGTTTTGGGAAATTTATTAATTTGCATATTGCATACTTTCGGGGGTTGGCATGTTGCATACTTTACTTTCGGGGGTTGGCATGTTGCATACTTTCGGGGGTCGGAAAGATGTAATTTAAAAATGGCCTCGATTCCCAGATCCGACGGGAGGGAAGTGAGTTGCGGATTTGACACTTTGCGATTCTCAGATCCGCAACCCCGAATTTCTTTTTGACATTTTCCGCGCTGTAAAAGTGTGATCCGCAACAAATTTTCTGCGGATTTGAACGACAAATGCGCCTGAGATAATCCGACATCATATATTTCATTATCGCGTGAGTCTTCACTCCGAATTTTCGATTTAAACCTATCCGGGACTGCGGATTTGAGAATCGCAAAGTGTCAAATCCTCACTCACTTCCCTCCCGTCGGATCTGGGAATCGAGGCCAATAAAAACAACAGGAAAGTGATTAGAGCAAATTTATAACAAATAATTGATTTTTTTTAAACATATTTATTATTTTCTAGCGAGGATTTCGTGTTACAGTGTAAAAAATAGCACTTAACTTCCGTTTAATTTTGAAATTTTTAAGCATCGAAGTAGGCGCTTCATGAAATTTCCCTTGTCGTTTTTTTAATGTACTCGATAAAGAACTATATAGTTCATTTAAAAAACCCGGCTATGATCAACTGAATCAAGTGCCTTCGAGAAGTCGAGTAAAGTCAAGAACGTTACTTTACGGTTGTCCAAAGCATCGTAAGCCGTGTTTTTTTAATGAACTATATAGTTCTCCCCATACAAATCTCAAGATCCAGGTTTTATCGGGGACTCTATCAAGGTTTTGGGAAATTTATCAATTTCCCTTTCTTTCCGGAATATTGCATACTTTCGGGGGTCGGAAAGACGTAATTTAGAATAAAAACAACAGGAAAGTGATGAGAGCAAATTTATAACAAATAATTGATTTTTTAGAAACATATTTATTACTTTTTAGAGGGGATTTCGTGTTACAATGTAAAAAATAACACTTAACTTCCGTTTAATTTTGAAATTGTTATGCAGCGAAGTAGGCGCTTCATGAAATTTCCCTTCTCGTTTTCTTAATGAACTCGATAAAAGAACTATATAGTTCATTAAAAAAAATTAATGGTCTTGGATGTGAAGTATCACGTCCGTATTTTAACGTGACAACGTCTATTAATTTGAACGTGACAACGTCTGTTATTACGTTTTGTATTATTTTCTCAATTAATAAATTATATATTTCGAAGCAAATTTTTTTGTGTGCGGGACATTTTCACACGCGCGTCCTATCTTAAACCGATTTAATAGACGTTGTCACGTCAATAAGGTGAATGAATGTATTTTTCCCGTGTAGAGGATAAATTAACGAAAATTTTGAGCCATTAACCACCCCCTAACATGTATGGGGGCGGATATATGATTTTTTTTGTGTGCGGGACATTGTGCGGGACATTTTCACACGCGCGTCCTATCTTAAACCGATTTAATAGACGTTGTCACGTCAAAAAAACACGGCTATAGATATCAGAAGAGACTTTATGTTATGCGTAAATATTTTCGTGTAGTGTTAATGGAATATTTCAAACTTGATTTGAAATCAAAAATCTACTACTATTTTTTCAAAAAGGTAGTAGATTTTACTACTATCAAAATTCATTTTACGGTAACATTGTTTCTACACGATTCTTCTTCTTCTTCTTCACGATTTCGAGAACCTTATAATACATACATACATATCTCCAAGGATAATTTTAAAAATGTTTATGTTTCTTCTACTTTTTGTTCTTATTTTTTTTTTTTTTAGTTTGTTTTAATATTTTTATTTTGATTTTATTTTTGTCTTGTAATTTAAAAAAACAAAAAATAAAAAATAAATAAAAACGATGTATGTGGTATGATTTAAATATAATATTTTTGTTTATTTTTTTTTTATTATTATTAATTTTTGATTTAATTTATTTTCACCAAAAATAATAAAATAAAAAATATAGAAACAAAATTCGTGTGTGTTCTTTCCGCATTTTCTGGTATCAAACATTACACATACAAAAAATACAACATACAAATGTCCTTATTTATGTCTGTGTGTGTGTGTGAAGCTACCCAAGATTTTTATTAGATATTATTTTTATTTTTGCACTATTTATTTATTTATTTTTTTAACGAAAAAACGACAATACTAAAAAAAAATACCTTTTTCCTGTGTAGATTTTTAGATCAAAACACTTTTTTTCTAGTTGTAATTTTTTGTGTTGTAGATGAGATTATCCTTATTGTTTCCTTATTATCCTTATTGCTTCCTTATTTATCCACATAAATTTTCTATAATCTTGTTATAGTTGAAGATATATATATGTATATCATCCTTCAGAAGAGATGATAGTTTGAAGTTAGATGAACAAATAATAATAATAATCGTAAACTTATTCCAGCACTAAAATTCAAAAACTATTTCCACATTATATTTTCTCAATGTCATGTTTAAGGGAAAAAATCTTCTTTTTTTTTATAACAATACACATAACATAACAAAAACAACAACAAAACTTTTCCTGTACGCAAAATATCCTTAAGAAAAACACCAAAAAAACGCAGCACCGAGATTTTGATGATGAAAATTTTGTACACTTTTTCTTAAGTTAAAAACAAAAATTAAAAAAAAATCGAAAATTTTATAACTTTTTCTTTTTTTTATTTATTTACTTTTTACTTTACACGTGAATATTATTATTATTATTATTGATAAAATACCGGAAAAAAACTAGATGCAGAAATATATTTATCAATTTACATATTTTTATTTTATTTTTTTATTTTTTTGGTTTTTGTAATTTTTATAAATATAAAACACACGTTTTATAATCGATTTAATTCATTGCATATAATATACTAAATATCCTTTATTTTATCGTTTTTCGCGAAAATAATATTTACACTTTTGGGAAAGGAACGTAATAAGTTTTTAGTTTTAATTGTTTTTTTTTTTTTTTTTTAAATTAAATTTATATTTCCTTTTTTTTGTGTAATGTTTTCCTTTCCCCACTTGTATGCACAACGATTTGTGTTACTGTAATACAAAATGGCCGCCCTCAAAAACAAAACACACCCCACTTCTTTTTTTTTTATTATTTATATTTTTGTGTGCGTTTATGATTCTTACATTATTTTTGTGATATACATATATATATACAGTACCAGCTGGACTTTAGGGGGTGGTAAATGGTAAAAGCTCGTATTTTAAATGGAATTTTGCGTTTGTAGATGTGTTATAGGGATGGAAATATATACAGTGGTGGACATATTTTTAGGGACACCCAATTAAATTTTAGATATGTATGCACAACGATTTGTGTTACTGTAATACAAAATGGCCGCCCTCAAAAACAAAACACACCCCACTTCTTTTTTTTTATTATTTATATTTTTGTGTGCGTTTATGATTCTTACATTTTTTTGTGATATACACACACACATATATATATATATATATATATATATATATATATATATATATATATATATATATATATATATATATATATATATATATATATACAGTATCAGCTGGACTTTAGGGGGTGGTAAATGGTAAAAGCTCGTATTTTAAATGGAATTTTGCGTTTGTAGATGTGTTATAGGGATGGAAATATATACAGTGGTGGACATATTTTTAGGGACACCCAATTAAATTTTAGATATTATAGCCGTGTTTTTTTTAATGAACTGTATAGTTCTTCCCCATACAAATCTCAAAACCCAGGTTTTATCGGGGTTTCTATCGAGGTTTTGTGAAATTTCTTAAATTGCATATTGAATACTTTCGGGGGATGACACGTTGTTTCGGGGGTTGGCATGTTGCATACTTTCGGGGGTCGAAAAGACGTAATTTAAAAATAAAAACAACAGGAAAGTGATGAGAGCAAATTTATAACAAATAATTGATTTTTTAGAAACATATTTATTATTTTCTAGCGAGGATTTCGTGTAACAGTGCAAAAAATAACACTCAACTTCCGTTTAATTTTGAAATTTTTAAGCATCGAAGTAGGCGCTACATGAAATTTCCCTTGTCGTTTTTTTAATGAACTCGATGAAAGAACTATATGGTTCATTAAAAAAACATGGCTTATGACGTATAACAAACTTCTTTTAAGGCCCCCATACACGGTCAAGTTGGATGTACAACCAGATTTTCATCAAACCCATAAGCCCAACGTATTTTGATCGGCCGACCGCCCCACAATCGATAGTTTTGGTTGTACATCCGCCCTTCGATGTACATCCAATTTGACCGTGTATGGGGGCCTTTACGGATACAGTGCAGACATCTGTCGGTAAGTCCTATTTCTACGTGTTTTTCAAAAATTCGTTGCTGGTACCACTGTATATGGGCGAGATTTTTTGGGGATTCCCCGCTTTCGTTTTCAATTATCAAAGTAAGCTGGTCATATTTATAGGGACATTGTGTGTCTTCAATATTATTTGCGTAAAATCCCAATATTTTGAGTATATTTTGTGTTTTTATTATTCAGAAATAATTTTGTGATCAGTTACTGAATGAAGGAAAAGTGTGTGTGTGTGTGGTAATAGTAGCAGTGTTATTCTAATAGTTAAATTATTTTAGTTAAAAATGGGACGAGGAGCGAAAAATTGTTCAGACGATCAACGTAAAATAATACCGTCTTTAAGAGAAGAAGGTAAATATTTAAGGGAAATTGCCAGAATTATGCAGTGCTCAAAAAATATGGTGGACAACGCCTTAAAACTGAAAGAAGAAAAGCAAACAGACCGTCGTATTGCATATTGTTCGAAACTCGACCCATTTAAATCCTCCAATGTTATCAAAAACCATCTTGGATTAACAGTTAGTGCTCGCACGGTTCGTAGACGGCTGGAGGAGCAAAATCTTTTTGGTAGAATAGCGCGTCAAGTCCCATATTTGAGCAAAAGAAATGTAACAAGCAGACTAAAATTTGCCAAAGAGCATGCAGATTGGGTAGGGAAGGATAATATAAAAAAATGGAGAAATATTCTTTGGAGTGACGAATCTAAAGTTAATTTATTTGGATCGGATGGAAAAATTTATGTTAGAAGGCCTCCAAATAAACAGATCCAAAATACACAAAGAAAACTGTCAAGCATGGGGGTGGTAACATTAAAGTGTGGGCATGTTTTTCATATTACGGAGTCGGGCCAATATTTCATATTGACCAAAATATGGATGCCCGGTACTATGTGCACAATATTTTGAATGGCGTAATGCTTCCATATGCAGAAGAAAATATGCCTCTTCGGTGGATTTATCAACAAGATAAAATTCCGAAGCACACCTCCAAGCTGGAAAAGGAGTATTTTCGAACACACAACATCAATGTTATGGCGTGGCCTGCACAGTCACCAGATCTTAATCCTATTGAGAATCTGTGGAAGGATGTAAAGGAAGCTGTGGCCAAGGAAAAAACAAAAAATATTAGGGAGTTATGGCATGCGGTCGAAAAAGCGCGGAAGTCAATTCCTGTGGAACTATGCCAAAGGTTGGTGAATTCAATGCCTAAACGTTGCCTGGCTGTCATTAAAAATAAAGGGCAGACAACAAAATATTAAAAAAATATATGTTGAGAATTTCAGAGAATTTCATACAAAAAAGACTGTCCCTAATAATATGACCAGATAATATTTTTCTTGTTCTGACAATTAAGGACGAACCAATAATTTTAGTTTTATTTTTTATATTATATTTATATCTTAGATCATAAAAAAAGTAAATTGAAATGTTTGCCAACAAATCTTGTGTTATTGTAAGGCTTTAGTTGTTACTTTTGCACAAGTTTTTCAGGTGTCCCTAAAAATATGTCCACCACTGTATATAATATTGTTATGTATATACAGTAGATCTCAACCAACTTCTCATGAAAGCTTATTTTATACATATTATATCATATTATAACATTATATCGTTATAGTTGGGGGTGTATGTATATGTAAAAGCTTACAGGAGTCTTTCGAATAAAAAGCTCCCCAAATAATTATCCTTTTTATTAACTTTTAAAGCTTACACACAGATGACGCTTATGTACAGCTATTTGAATTTTTATATTATATAATATTTAAAACTATTTTTCTTATACTCTTTTATTTTAAAGCATATTTGCATAAACCAACTTGTGATGAGCAGGTGCCCCTTATATTAGTCAGCATCCTTGCTAGTGCTGCGCTGATGACGGAAACTTTTTCTCCGTGCGCCCCCCGGTGCACCCCGAAGTTGAGCCTTCAGTCAATCATTACTCATAAATACCTAAGTGCGGGCTAGGAGCGCATGACTTGGCCAACGCTTTAGTATCAATTTTTCCCGCTTGCTAATTAGCTTTTAGTTCTGTTTTGTGCTAAGCTACTAGCTATTTTGTCAGTCATCAGGTGGTCAGTCATCAGCGGAATAGGGGGAATAACATGTTGCATAACATGCACGTGCCGTAACTATTTCGGACTGATGGAAGTGCGATCATAACCTCCTAGCGGTGGCCACTGGTAACTATTCTATGAGAGAGGATGGGCTAATATGATCGGGCTAGTCCCTTCCAAGTAAGGTTGGCGTGAGGCTAATAACCTCACCCGTAAAAAACAATTATTACGGAACGAGCAACATGCCTCGGATACTGGAATAAACGACGACGACCACGGCAACGAAAAAGGCAAAACGATTTACGAATTTTTTCATGGAACGTTCGAACTCTGTACAGAACTCGAGCTTCAAAACATCTAGCCGATACCCTGTCAAAGTATAAAGCTGACATTACCGCCATTCAGGAGATGAGGTGGACAGGGAATGGTGTTTTGCAAAAACCTGAGTATGACGTATATTACAGTTGTCATACAAAACACCATGTTCTAGGAGTAGGTTTTATGGTTAGCAAAAGAATGAAGCCTACCATTATCGGCTTTAAAGCAATAAACGAAAGGCTATGCTCCCTTCGTGTGCGAGGTTAATTTAAGAACATCAGCCTCATAAACGTTCACGCACCTACAGAAGAGTCCCAGGATGATGATAAAGAAGAATTCTTCGAATTAGTTGAACGGGAACTTAATGCCTGCCCCAGGTATGATGTAAAAATCATACTGGGAGGTTTGAACGCCAAAGTAGGCCGGGAGCCCATATACAGGCAATATGTCGGCAACCACAGCTTGCATGAAAACACTAATGACAATGGACAGCGAGTTGTAGAGATGGCAGCAAGTAAGAACTTGGTCGTTGCAAGTACTAGATTTGCGCGTTAAGATATCCATAAAGCCGGGTATCTCCTGATGGAGCCACTCGCAACCAAATAGATCATGTGTTGATAGACCGCCGCCACCTTTCGGGTCTGATGACGGTACGAACGTACCGAGGTGCCAACTTCGACTCGGATCACTATCTTGTTGGTATGGTGCTCCGAGAGCGCATTACAACGCTGAAAAGCTTTGTATCCGCTGATCAGGCTCGAATCAACACAGCTGCACTACGCAATGAAATGGCCAGAAACAGCTACGGTCATGCATTAGAACTCGCCCTAAGTCCTGGGGATGAGATGCCGGGCGTCGACGAGAACTGGACCCGCCTTAAAAATACTGTCATTAGTACTGCTGATTCCATCTTAGGCAGAAGTCGTAAAGATCGGAACGACTGGTTCGATAATGAATGCAAGCTGGCAACTGAACGTAAGAATGCTGCGTACCGAGCCATGCAGCAGTCTCACAGAACACGGGCACGCGAAGAGAACTATAAAGAGCTCAGAAAAGAAGAAAAGAGAATTCACAGACGGAAAAAGGAAGCCTGGGAAAAAAATCTCGTCTGTGAGCTAGAACAGTACAGAGAACGACGGCCGCACCAGGCGCGGGAGTTCTACCAAAGAGTCCGCAGTATGACGCAATTCACATCACGTTGCACATACTGCAAGGACAAAGAAGGGAATCTGATCACCGATCCTAAAGGCATCTTGGAGCGATGGGAAGAGCACTTTCATGAATTGCTAAATGGCGAGCTAACTGAGGATTCGGAGGCTCCACCAATATCTGATGACAATGCTATGCTGCCGCCACCAAGCATAGAAGAAGTTAGCAGAGCCATCTGCCGGCTCAAAAACAACAAGGCCTCGGGTGCAGACGGCATCGCAGCGGAGCTGGTTAAATATGGAGGGCCTACATTACACCAAGCGATTCATGAATTAATTGTGCAAGTATGGGAGCAGGAAGTGATGCCAGAAGACTGGAGAAAAGGCATCCTCTGTCCGGTACACAAAAAAGGAGATATCACAGCGTGCACTAATTATCGCGGTATAACGTTGTTGAGTACCGTGTATAAGATATTCTCCGCTATCCTACAAAACAGGATGGCCCCATACGCCAGAAACATCATAGGCCATTACCAGTGTGGCTTCAGCCCAGGCAAATCAACGACTGATCAGATTTTCATCTTGAGGCAGGCTATGGAAAAATGTCTAGAGTTTCAAAACTCAATTCAACACCTCTTCATAGACTTTAAAGCCGCCTATGATAGCATAGCCAGGGTAGAACTCCACAAAGCCATGAGAGAATTCGGCATCCCCAACAAACTGACAAGACTATGTAGGTTGACCATGATCAATGTGTCAAGCCAAGTAAAGGTATCCGGAACACTGTCCAGACCAATCAACATCTATAATGGACTCCGACAAGGGGACGGTCTGGCCTGCCTCCTTTTCAACCTGGCGTTGGAGAAAGTGATCCGAGATTCGGGCGTGACATCAAGGGGTACAATCCTCCACAAGTCCACCCAATTACTGGCTTACGCAGACGACATTGACATTATTGGAAGAACAACAACAGCTGTACAAGAAGCTTTCACTCAGATTGAGCAAGCGGCAGGAAATCTGGGACTGCACATTAACGAAAGCAAAACAAAGTACATGGTGGCCTCGTCTGGAAGAACACCGAACATTGGTCCCACAATCAAGGTAGCGGAACACGAGTTTGACGTGGTAAAATCATTTACCTACCTTGGGTCAATAGTAGCAGCAGGCAATAATATGGAACCAGAAATACGCGCACGACTGCTAAAAGCCAACAAAGCCCACTATAGTCTGTCAAGGCTCCTCAAATCCAAATATCTAACCATAACGTCTAAACGTGGGTGCTTAGCAAAAAGCACTCAAACCTCTTGGGCGTGTTTGAGAGGAAAATACTTCCGGTTTTGGGAAAATTCTGGAGTGGCCCTTTTTTGGTTGGGAAATTGTTAGGGACCTCCCAGGGAGTCTGTGAATTCAATCCCACCCCGGGCTGACCAGTATTTCCCGAGATAATGGCCATTTCGCAACCCTCCTTTGGCCAATCACAAAAGAGGCCATAACTCCCGAACCCCTTGTTATTTCTGGACCAAATAAAGTGCGCTGAACTCGGAGGAGCGAGCCCTTTCCAACGATACCCCATTCATTAAGATCCCAGCACTTTCGTGAAATCGACCAAAAATATCCCAAGGGGTACCCCTTTGCAAAATTTCCGGTTTTGGGAAAATTCTGGAGTGGCCCTTTTTTGGATGGGAAATTGTTAGGGACCTCCCAGGGAGTCGGTGAATTCAATCCCACCCCGGGCTGACCAGTATTTCCCGAGATAATGGCCATTTCGCAACCCTCCTTTGGCCAATCACAAAAGAGGCCATAACTCCCGAACCCCTTGTTATTTCTGGACCAAATAAAGTGCGCTGAGCTCGGGGGAGCGAGCCCTTTCCAACGATACCCCATTCATTAAGATCCCAGCACTTTCGTGAAATCGACCAAAAATATCCCAAGGGGTACCCCTTTGCAAAATTTCCGGTTTTGGGAAAATTCTGGAGTGGCCCTTTTTTGGATGGGAAATTGTTAGGGACCTCCCAGGGAGTCTGTGAATTCAATCCCACCCCGGGCTGACCAGTATTTCCCGAGATAATGGCCATTTCGCAACCCTCCTATGGCCAATCACAAAAGAGGCCATAACTCCCGAACCCCTTGTTATTTCTGGACCAAATAAAGTGCGCTGAACTCGGAGGAGCGAGCCCTTTCCAACGATACCCCATTCATTAAGATCCCAGCACTTTCGTGAAATCGACCAAAAATATCCCAAGGGGTACCCCTTTGCAAAATTTCCGGTTTTGGGAAAATTCTGGAGTGGCCCTTTTTTGGATGGGAAATTGTTAGGGACCTCCCAGGGAGTCTGTGAATTCAATCCCACCCCGGGCTGACCAGTATTTCCCGAGATAATGGCCATTTCGCAACCCTCCTTTGGCCATTCACAAAAGAGGCCATAACTCCCGAACCCCTTGTTATTTCTGGACCAAATAAAGTGCGCTGAACTCGGGGGAGCGAGCCCTTTCCAACGATGCCCCATTCATTAAGATCCCACCACTTTCGTGAAATCGACCAAAAATATCCCAAGGGGTACCCCTTTGCAAAATTTCCGGTTTTGGGAAAATTCTGGAGTGGCCCTTTTTTGGATGGGAAATTGTTAGGGACCTCCCAGGGAGTCTGTGAATTCAATCCCACCCCGGGCTGACCAGTATTTCCCGAGATAATGGCCATTTCGCAACCCTCCTTTGGCCATTCACAAAAGAGGCCATAACTCCCGAACCCCTTGTTATTTCTGGACCAAATAAAGTGCGCTGAACTCGGGGGAGCGAGCCCTTTCCAACGATGCCCCATTCATTAAGATCCCAGCACTTTCGTGGAATCGACCAAAAATATCCCAAGGGGTACCCCTTTGCAAAATTTCCGGTTTTGGGAAAATTCTGGAGTGGCCCTTTTTTGGATGGGAAATTGTTAGGGACCTCCCAGGGAGTCTGTGAATTCAATCCCACCCCGGGCTGACCAGTATTTCCCGAGATAATGGACATTTCGCAACCCTCCTTTGGCCAATCACAAAAGAGGCCATAACTCCCGAACCCCTTGTTATTTCTGGACCAAATAAAGTGCGCTGAACTCGGGGGAGCGAGCCCTTTCCAACGATGCCCCATTCATTTAGATCCCAGCACTTTCGTGAAATCGACCAAAAATATCCCAAGGGGTACCCCTTTGCAAAATTTCCGGTTTTGGGAAAATTCTGGAGTGGCCCTTTTTTGGATGGGAAATTGTTAGGGACCTCCCAGGGAGTCTGTGAATTCAATCCCACCCCGGGCTGACCAGTATTTCCCGAGATAATGGACATTTCGCAACCCTCCTTTGGCCAATCACAAAAGAGGCCATAACTCCCGAACCCCTTGTTATTTCTGGACCAAATAAAGTGCGCTGAACTCGGGGGAGCGAGCCCTTTCCAACGATGCCCCATTCATTTAGATCCCAGCACTTTCGTGAAATCGACCAAAAATATCCCAAGGGGTACCCCTTTGCAAAATTTCCGGTTTTGGGAAAATTCTGGAGTGGCCCTTTTTTGGATGGGAAATTGTTAGGGACCTCCCAGGGAGTCTGTGAATTCAATCCCACCCCGGGCTGACCAGTATTTCCCGAGATAATGGCCTTTTCGCAAACCCTCCTTTGGCCAATCACAAAAGAGGCCATAACTCCCGAACCCCTTGTTATTTCTGGACCAAATAAAGTGCGCTGAACTCGGGGGAGCGAGCCCTTTCCAACGATGCCCCATTCATTAAGATCCCAGCACTTTCGTGAAATCGACCAAAAATATCCCAAGGGGTACCCCTTTGCAAAATTTCCGGTTTTGGGAAAATTCTGGAGTGGCCCTTTTTTGGATGGGAAATTGTTAGGGACCTCCCAGGGAGTCTGTGAATTCAATCCCACCCCGGGCTGACCAGTATTTCCCGAGATAATGGACATTTCGCAACCCTCCTTTGGCCAATCACAAAAGAGGCCATAACTCCCGAACCCCTTGTTATTTCTGGACCAAATAAAGTGCGCTGAACTCGGGGGAGCGAGCCCTTTCCAACGATGCCCCATTCATTAAGATCCCAGCACTTTCGTGGAATCGACCAAAAATATCCCAAGGGGTACCCCTTTGCAAAATTTCCGGTTTTGGGAAAATTCTGGAGTGGCCCTTTTTTGGATGGGAAATTGTTAGGGACCTCCCAGGGAGTCTGTGAATTCAATCCCACCCCGGGCTGACCAGTATTTCCCGAGATAATGGACATTTCGCAACCCTCCTTTGGCCAATCACAAAAGAGGCCATAACTCCCGAACCCCTTGTTATTTCTGGACCAAATAAAGTGCGCTGAACTCGGGGGAGCGAGCCCTTTCCAACGATGCCCCATTCATTTAGATCCCAGCACTTTCGTGAAATCGACCAAAAATATCCCAAGGGGTACCCCTTTGCAAAATTTCCGGTTTTGGGAAAATTCTGGAGTGGCCCTTTTTTGGATGGGAAATTGTTAGGGACCTCCCAGGGAGTCTGTGAATTCAATCCCACCCCGGGCTGACCAGTATTTCCCGAGATAATGGCCTTTTCGCAAACCCTCCTTTGGCCAATCACAAAAGAGGCCATAACTCCCGAACCCCTTGTTATTTCTGGACCAAATAAAGTGCGCTGAACTCGGGGGAGCGAGCCCTTTCCAACGATGCCCCATTCATTAAGATCCCAGCACTTTCGTGAAATCGACCAAAAATATCCCAAGGGGTACCCCTTTGCAAAATTTCCGGTTTTGGGAAAATTCTGGAGTGGCCCTTTTTTGGATGGGAAATTGTTAGGGACCTCCCAGGGAGTCTGTGAATTCAATCCCACCCCGGGCTGACCAGTATTTCCCGAGATAATGGACATTTCGCAACCCTCCTTTGGCCAATCACAAAAGAGGCCATAACTCCCGAACCCCTTGTTATTTCTGGACCAAATAAAGTGCGCTGAACTCGGGGGAGCGAGCCCTTTCCAACGATGCCCCATTCATTTAGATCCCAGCACTTTCGTGAAATCGACCAAAAATATCCCAAGGGGTACCCCTTTGCAAAATTTCCGGTTTTGGGAAAATTCTAGAGTGGCCCTTTTTTGGATGGGAAATTGTTAGGGACCTCCCAGGGAGTCTGTGAATTCAATCCCACCCCGGGCTGACCAGTATTTCCCGAGATAATGGCCATTTCGCAACCCTCCTTTGGCCATTCACAAAAGAGGCCATAACTCCCGAACCCCTTGTTATTTCTGGACCAAATAAAGAAGTGCGCTGAACTCGGGGGAGCGAGCCCTTTCCAACGATGCCTCATTCATTAAGATCCCAGCACTTTCGTGAAATCGACCAAAAATATCCCAAGGGGTACCCCTTTGCAAAATTTCCGGTTTTGGGGAAATTCTGGAGTGGCCCTTTTTTGGATGGGAAATTGTTAGGGACCTCCCAGGGAGTCTGTGAATTCAATCCCACCCCGGGCTGACCAGTATTTCCCGAGATAATGGCCTTTTCGCAAACCCTCCTTTGGCCAATCACAAAAGAGGCCATAACTCCCGAACCCCTTGTTATTTCTGGACCAAATAAAGTGCGCTGAACTCGGGGCAGCGAGCCCTTTCCAACGATGCCCCATTCATTAAGATCCCAGCACTTTCGTGAAATCGACCAAAAATATCCCAAGGGGTACCCCTTTGCAAAATTTCCGGTTTTGGGAAAATTCTGGAGTGGCCCTTTTTTGGATGGGAAATTGTTAGGGACCTCCCAGGGAGTCTGTGAATTCAATCCCACCCCGGGCTGACCAGTATTTCCCGAGATAATGGCCATTTCGCAACCCCCCTTTGGCCATTCCAGCACTTTCGTGAAATCGACCAAAAATATCCCAAGGGGTACCCCTTTGCAAAATTTCCGGTTTTGGGAAAATTCTGGAGTGGCCCTTTTTTGGATGGGAAATTGTTAGGGACCTCCCAGGGAGTCTGTGAATTCAATCCCACCCCGGGCTGACCAGTATTTCCCGAGATAATGGCCATTTCGCAACCCTCCTTTGGCCATTCACAAAAGAGGCCATAACTCCCGAACCCCTTGTTATTTCTGGACCAAATCAAGTGCGCTGAACTCGGGGGAGCGAGCCCTTTCCAACGATGCCCCATTCATTAAGATCCCAGCACTTTCGTGAAATCGACCAAAAATATCCCAAGGGGTACCCCTTTGCATATTTTCCGGTTTTGGGAAAATTCTGGAGCGGCCCTTTTTGGATGGGAAATTGTTAGGGACCTCCCAGGGAGTCTGTGAATTCAATCCCACCCCGGGCTGACCAGTATTTCCCGAGATAATGGCCATTCCGCAACCCTCATTTGGCCATTCACAAAAGAGGCCGTAACTCCCAAACCCCTTGTTATTTCTGGACCAAATCAAGTGCGCTGAACTCGGGGGAGCGAGCCCTTTCCAACGATGCCTCATTCATTAAGATTCCAGAACTTTCGTGAAATCGACCAAAAATATCCCAAGGGGTACCCCTTTGCAAAATTTCCGGTTTTGGGAAAATTCTGGAGTGGCCCTTTTTTGGATGGGAAATTGTTAGGGACCTCCCAGGGAGTCTGTGAATTCAATCCCACCCCGGGCTGACCAGTATTTCCCGAGATAATGGCCATTTCGCAACCCTCCTTTGGCCATTCACAAAAGAGGCCATAACTCCCGAACCCCTTGTTATTTCTGGACCAAATAAAGTGCGCTGAACTCGGGGGAGCGAGCCCTTTCCAACGATGCCTCATTCATTAAGATCCCAGCACTTTCGTGAAATCGACCAAAAATATCCCAAGGGGTACCCCTTTGCAAAATTTCCGGTTTTGGGAAAATTCTGGAGTGGCCCTTTTTTGGATGGGAAATTGTTAGGGACCTCCCAGGGAGTCTGTGAATTCAATCCCACCCCGGGCTGACCAGTATTTCCCGAGATAATGGCCATTTCGCAACCCTCCTTTGGCCATTCACAAAAGAGGCCATAACTCCCGAACCCCTTGTTATTTCTGGACCAAATAAAGTGCGCTGAACTCGGGGGAGCGAGCCCTTTCCAACGATGCCTCATTCATTAAGATCCCAGCACTTTCGTGAAATCGACCAAAAATATCCCAAGGGGTACCCCTTTGCAAAATTTCCGGTTTTGGGAAAATTCTGGAGTGGCCCTTTTTTGGATGGGAAATTGTTAGGGACCTCCCAGGGAGTCTGTGAATTCAATCCCACCCCGGGCTGACCAGTATTTCCCGAGATAATGGCCATTTCGCAACCCTCCTTTGGCCATTCACAAAAGAGGCCATAACTCCCGAACCCCTTGTTATTTCTGGACCAAATAAAGTGCGCTGAACTCGGGGGAGCGAGCCCTTTCCAACGATGCCTCATTCATTAAGATCCCAGCACTTTCGTGAAATCGACCAAAAATATCCCAAGGGGTACCCCTTTGCAAAATTTCCGGTTTTGGGAAAATTCTGGAGTGGCCCTTTTTTGGATGGGAAATTGTTAGGGACCTCCCAGGGAGTCTGTGAATTCAATCCCACCCCGGGCTGACCAGTATTTCCCGAGATAATGGCCATTTCGCAACCCTCCTTTGGCCATTCACAAAAGAGGCCATAACTCCCGAACCCCTTGTTATTTCTGGACCAAATAAAGTGCGCTGAACTCGGGGGAGCGAGCCCTTTCCAACGATGCCTCATTCATTAAGATCCCAGCACTTTCGTGAAATCGACCAAAAATATCCCAAGGGGTACCCCTTTGCAAAATTTCCGGTTTTGGGAAAATTCTGGAGTGGCCCTTTTTTGGATGGGAAATTGTTAGGGACCTCCCAGGGAGTCTGTGAATTCAATCCCACCCCGGGCTGACCAGTATTTCCCGAGATAATGGCCATTTCGCAACCCTCCTTTGGCCATTCACAAAAGAGGCCATAACTCCCGAACCCCTTGTTATTTCTGGACCAAATAAAGTGCGCTGAACTCGGGGGAGCGAGCCCTTTCCAACGATGCCTCATTCATTAAGATCCCAGCACTTTCGTGAAATCGACCAAAAATATCCCAAGGGGTACCCCTTTGCAAAATTTCCGGTTTTGGGAAAATTCTGGAGTGGCCCTTTTTTGGATGGGAAATTGTTAGGGACCTCCCAGGGAGTCTGTGAATTCAATCCCACCCCGGGCTGACCAGTATTTCCCGAGATAATGGCCATTTCGCAACCCTCCTTTGGCCATTCACAAAAGAGGCCATAACTCCCGAACCCCTTGTTATTTCTGGACCAAATAAAGTGCGCTGAACTCGGGGGAGCGAGCCCTTTCCAACGATGCCTCATTCATTAAGATCCCAGCACTTTCGTGAAATCGACCAAAAATATCCCAAGGGGTACCCCTTTGCAAAATTTCCGGTTTTGGGAAAATTCTGGAGTGGCCCTTTTTTGGATGGGAAATTGTTAGGGACCTCCCAGGGAGTCTGTGAATTCAATCCCACCCCGGGCTGACCAGTATTTCCCGAGATAATGGCCATTTCGCAACCCTCCTTTGGCCATTCACAAAAGAGGCCATAACTCCCGAACCCCTTGTTATTTCTGGACCAAATAAAGTGCGCTGAACTCGGGGGAGCGAGCCCTTTCCAACGATGCCTCATTCATTAAGATCCCAGCACTTTCGTGAAATCGACCAAAAATATCCCAAGGGGTACCCCTTTGCAAAATTTCCGGTTTTGGGAAAATTCTGGAGTGGCCCTTTTTTGGATGGGAAATTGTTAGGGACCTCCCAGGGAGTCTGTGAATTCAATCCCACCCCGGGCTGACCAGTATTTCCCGAGATAATGGCCATTTCGCAACCCTCCTTTGGCCATTCACAAAAGAGGCCATAACTCCCGAACCCCTTGTTATTTCTGGACCAAATAAAGTGCGCTGAACTCGGGGGAGCGAGCCCTTTCCAACGATGCCTCATTCATTAAGATCCCAGCACTTTCGTGAAATCGACCAAAAATATCCCAAGGGGTACCCCTTTGCAAAATTTCCGGTTTTGGGAAAATTCTGGAGTGGCCCTTTTTTGGATGGGAAATTGTTAGGGACCTCCCAGGGAGTCTGTGAATTCAATCCCACCCCGGGCTGACCAGTATTTCCCGAGATAATGGCCATTTCGCAACCCTCCTTTGGCCATTCACAAAAGAGGCCATAACTCCCGAACCCCTTGTTATTTCTGGACCAAATAAAGTGCGCTGAACTCGGGGGAGCGAGCCCTTTCCAACGATGCCTCATTCATTAAGATCCCAGCACTTTCGTGAAATCGACCAAAAATATCCCAAGGGGTACCCCTTTGCAAAATTTCCGGTTTTGGGAAAATTCTGGAGTGGCCCTTTTTTGGATGGGAAATTGTTAGGGACCTCCCAGGGAGTCTGTGAATTCAATCCCACCCCGGGCTGACCAGTATTTCCCGAGATAATGGCCATTTCGCAACCCTCCTTTGGCCATTCACAAAAGAGGCCATAACTCCCGAACCCCTTGTTATTTCTGGACCAAATAAAGTGCGCTGAACTCGGGGGAGCGAGCCCTTTCCAACGATGCCTCATTCATTAAGATCCCAGCACTTTCGTGAAATCGACCAAAAATATCCCAAGGGGTACCCCTTTGCAAAATTTCCGGTTTTGGGAAAATTCTGGAGTGGCCATTTTTTGGATGGGAAATTGTTTGGGACCTCCCAGGGAGTCTGTGAATTCAATCCCACCCCGGGCTGACCAGTATTTCCCGAGATAATGGCCATTTCGCAACCCTCCTTTGGCCATTCACAAAAGAGGCCATAACTCCCGAACCCCTTGTTATTTCTGGACCAAATAAAGTGCGCTGAACTCGGGGGAGCGAGCCCTTTCCAACGATGCCTCATTCATTAAGATCCCAGCACTTTCGTGAAATCGACCAAAAATATCCCAAGGGGTACCCCTTTGCAAAATTTCCGGTTTTGGGAAAATTCTGGAGTGGCCCTTTTTTGGATGGGAAATTGTTAGGGACCTCCCAGGGAGTCTGTGAATTCAATCCCACCCCGGGCTGACCAGTATTTCCCGAGATAATGGCCATTTCGCAACCCTCCTTTGGCCATTCACAAAAGAGGCCATAACTCCCGAACCCCTTGTTATTTCTGGACCAAATAAAGTGCGCTGAACTCGGGGGAGCGAGCCCTTTCCAACGATGCCTCATTCATTAAGATCCCAGCACTTTCGTGAAATCGACCAAAAATATCCCAAGGGGTACCCCTTTGCAAAATTTCCGGTTTTGGGAAAATTCTGGAGTGGCCCTTTTTTGGATGGGAAATTGTTAGGGACCTCCCAGGGAGTCTGTGAATTCAATCCCACCCCGGGCTGACCAGTATTTCCCGAGATAATGGCCATTTCGCAACCCTCCTTTGGCCATTCACAAAAGAGGCCATAACTCCCGAACCCCTTGTTATTTCTGGACCAAATAAAGTGCGCTGAACTCGGGGGAGCGAGCCCTTTCCAACGATGCCTCATTCATTAAGATCCCAGCACTTTCGTGAAATCGACCAAAAATATCCCAAGGGGTACCCCTTTGCAAAATTTCCGGTTTTGGGAAAATTCTGGAGTGGCCATTTTTTGGATGGGAAATTGTTTGGGACCTCCCAGGGAGTCTGTGAATTCAATCCCACCCCGGGCTGACCAGTATTTCCCGAGATAATGGCCATTTCGCAACCCTCCTTTGGCCATTCACAAAAGAGGCCATAACTCCCGAACCCCTTGTTATTTCTGGACCAAATAAAGTGCGCTGAACTCGGGGGAGCGAGCCCTTTCCAACGATGCCTCATTCATTAAGATCCCAGCACTTTCGTGAAATCGACCAAAAATATCCCAAGGGGTACCCCTTTGCAAAATTTCCGGTTTTGGGAAATTTCTGGAGTGGCCCTTTTTTGGATGGGAAATTGTTAGGGACCTCCCAGGGAGTCTGTGAATTCAATCCCACCCCGGGCTGACCAGTATTTCCCGAGATAATGGCCATTTCGCAACCCTCCTTTGGCCATTCACAAAAGAGGCCATAACTCCCGAACCCCTTGTTATTTCTGGACCAAATAAAGTGCGCTGAACTCGGGGGAGCGAGCCCTTTCCAACGATGCCTCATTCATTAAGATCCCAGCACTTTCGTGAAATCGACCAAAAATATCCCAAGGGGTACCCCTTTGCAAAATTTCCGGTTTTGGGAAAATTCTGGAGTGGCCCTTTTTTGGATGGGAAATTGTTAGGGACCTCCCAGGGAGTCTGTGAATTCAATCCCACCCCGGGCTGACCAGTATTTCCCGAGATAATGGCCATTTCGCAACCCTCCTTTGGCCATTCACAAAAGAGGCCATAACTCCCGAACCCCTTGTTATTTCTGGACCAAATAAAGTGCGCTGAACTCGGGGGAGCGAGCCCTTTCCAACGATGCCTCATTCATTAAGATCCCAGCACTTTCGTGAAATCGACCAAAAATATCCCAAGGGGTACCCCTTTGCAAAATTTCCGGTTTTGGGAAAATTCTGGAGTGGCCCTTTTTTGGATGGGAAATTGTTAGGGACCTCCCAGGGAGTCTGTGAATTCAATCCCACCCCGGGCTGACCAGTATTTCCCGAGATAATGGCCATTTCGCAACCCTCCTTTGGCCATTCACAAAAGAGGCCATAACTCCCGAACCCCTTGTTATTTCTGGACCAAATCAAGTGCGCTGAACTCGGGGGAGCGAGCCCTTTCCAACGATGCCTCATTCATTAAGATCCCAGCACTTTCGTGGAATCGACCAAAAATATCCCAAGGGGTACCCCTTTGCAAAATTTCCGGTTTTGGGAAAATTCTGGAGTGGCCCTTTTTTGGATGGGAAATTGTTAGGGACCTCCCAGGGAGTCTGTGAATTCAATCCCACCCCGGGCTGACCAGTATTTCCCGAGATAATGGCCATTCCGCAACCCTCCTTTGGCCATTCACAAAAGAGGCCATAACTCCCGAACCCCTTGTTATTTCTGGACCAAATAAAGTGCGCTGAACTCGGGGGAGCGAGCCCTTTCCAACGATGCCTCATTCATTAAGATCCCAGCACTTTCGTGGAATCGACCAAAAATATCCCAAGGGGTACCCCTTTGCAAAATTTCCGGTTTTGGGAAAATTCTGGAGTGGCCCTTTTTTGGATGGGAAATTGTTAGGGACCTCCCAGGGAGTCTGTGAATTCAATCCCACCCCGGGCTGACCAGTATTTCCCGAGATAATGGCCATTCCGCAACCCTCATTTGGCCATTCACAAAAGAGGCCGTAACTCCCAAACCCCTTGTTATTTCTGGACCAAATCAAGTGCGCTGAACTCGGGGGAGCGAGCCCTTTCCAACGATACCCCATTCATTAAGATCCCAGAACTTTCGTGAAATCGACCAAAAATATCCCAAGGGGTACCCCTTTGCATATTTTCCGGTTTTGGGAAAATTCTGGAGCGGCCCTTTTTGGATGGGAAATTGTTAGGGACCTCCCAGGGAGTCTGTGAATTCAATCCCACCCCGGGCTGACCAGTATTTCCCGAGATAATGGCCATTCCGCAACCCTCCTTTGGCCGTTCACAAAAGAGGCCATAACTCCCGAACCCCTTGTTATTTCTGGACCAAATAAAGTGCGCTGAACTCGGGGGAGCGAGCCCTTTCCAACGATGCCCCATTCATTAAGATGCCAGCACTTTCGTGAAATCGACCAAAAATATCCCAAGGGGTATCCCTTTGCAAAGTTTCCGGTTTTGGGAAAATTCTAGAGTGGCCCTTTTTTGGATGGGAAATTGTTAGGGACCTCCCAGGGAGTCTGTGAATTCAATCCCACCCCGGGCTGACCAGTATTTCCCGAGATAATGGCCATTTCGCAACCCTCCTTTGGCCATTCACAAAAGAGGCCATAACTCCCGAACCCCTTGTTATTTCTGGACCAAATAAAGTGCGCTGAACTCGGGGGAGCGAGCCCTTTCCAACGATGCCTCATTCATTAAGATCCCAGCACTTTCGTGAAATCGACCAAAAATATCCCAAGGGGTACCCCTTTGCAAAATTTCCGGTTTTGGGAAAATTCTGGAGTGGCCCTTTTTTGGATGGGAAATTGTTAGGGACCTCCCAGGGAGTCTGTGAATTCAATCCCACCCCGGGCTGACCAGTATTTCCCGAGATAATGGCCATTCCGCAACCCTCCTTTGGCCATTCACAAAAGAGGCCATAACTCCCGAACCCCTTGTTATTTCTGGACCAAATAAAGTGCGCTGAACTCGGGGGAGCGAGCCCTTTCCAACGATGCCCCATTCATTAAGATGCCAGCACTTTCGTGAAATCGACCAAAAATATCCCAAGGGGTACCCCTTTGCAAAATTTCCGGTTTTGGGAAAATTCTAGAGTGGCCCTTTTTTGGATGGGAAATTGTTAGGGACCTCCCAGGGAGTCTGTGAATTCAATCCCACCCCGGGCTGACCAGTATTTCCCGAGATAATGGCCATTTCGCAACCCTCCTTTGGCCATTCACAAAAGAGGCCATAACTCCCGAACCCCTTGTTATTTCTGGACCAAATAAAGTGCGCTGAACTCGGGGGAGCGAGCCCTTTCCAACGATGCCTCATTCATTAAGATCCCAGCACTTTCGTGAAATCGACCAAAAATATCCCAAGGGGTACCCCTTTGCAAAATTTCCGGTTTTGGGAAAATTCTGGAGTGGCCATTTTTTGGATGGGAAATTGTTTGGGACCTCCCAGGGAGTCTGTGAATTCAATCCCACCCCGGGCTGACCAGTATTTCCCGAGATAATGGCCATTTCGCAACCCTCCTTTGGCCATTCACAAAAGAGGCCATAACTCCCGAACCCCTTGTTATTTCTGGACCAAATAAAGTGCGCTGAACTCGGGGGAGCGAGCCCTTTCCAACGATGCCTCATTCATTAAGATCCCAGCACTTTCGTGAAATCGACCAAAAATATCCCAAGGGGTACCCCTTTGCAAAATTTCCGGTTTTGGGAAAATTCTGGAGTGGCCCTTTTTTGGATGGGAAATTGTTAGGGACCTCCCAGGGAGTCTGTGAATTCAATCCCACCCCGGGCTGACCAGTATTTCCCGAGATAATGGCCATTTCGCAACCCTCCTTTGGCCATTCACAAAAGAGGCCATAACTCCCGAACCCCTTGTTATTTCTGGACCAAATAAAGTGCGCTGAACTCGGGGGAGCGAGCCCTTTCCAACGATGCCTCATTCATTAAGATCCCAGCACTTTCGTGAAATCGACCAAAAATATCCCAAGGGGTACCCCTTTGCAAAATTTCCGGTTTTGGGAAAATTCTGGAGTGGCCCTTTTTTGGATGGGAAATTGTTAGGGACCTCCCAGGGAGTCTGTGAATTCAATCCCACCCCGGGCTGACCAGTATTTCCCGAGATAATGGCCATTTCGCAACCCTCCTTTGGCCATTCACAAAAGAGGCCATAACTCCCGAACCCCTTGTTATTTCTGGACCAAATAAAGTGCGCTGAACTCGGGGGAGCGAGCCCTTTCCAACGATGCCTCATTCATTAAGATCCCAGCACTTTCGTGAAATCGACCAAAAATATCCCAAGGGGTACCCCTTTGCAAAATTTCCGGTTTTGGGAAAATTCTGGAGTGGCCCTTTTTTGGATGGGAAATTGTTAGGGACCTCCCAGGGAGTCTGTGAATTCAATCCCACCCCGGGCTGACCAGTATTTCCCGAGATAATGGCCATTTCGCAACCCTCCTTTGGCCATTCACAAAAGAGGCCATAACTCCCGAACCCCTTGTTATTTCTGGACCAAATAAAGTGCGCTGAACTCGGGGGAGCGAGCCCTTTCCAACGATGCCTCATTCATTAAGATCCCAGCACTTTCGTGAAATCGACCAAAAATATCCCAAGGGGTACCCCTTTGCAAAATTTCCGGTTTTGGGAAAATTCTGGAGTGGCCCTTTTTTGGATGGGAAATTGTTAGGGACCTCCCAGGGAGTCTGTGAATTCAATCCCACCCCGGGCTGACCAGTATTTCCCGAGATAATGGCCATTTCGCAACCCTCCTTTGGCCATTCACAAAAGAGGCCATAACTCCCGAACCCCTTGTTATTTCTGGACCAAATAAAGTGCGCTGAACTCGGGGGAGCGAGCCCTTTCCAACGATGCCTCATTCATTAAGATCCCAGCACTTTCGTGAAATCGACCAAAAATATCCCAAGGGGTACCCCTTTGCAAAATTTCCGGTTTTGGGAAAATTCTGGAGTGGCCATTTTTTGGATGGGAAATTGTTTGGGACCTCCCAGGGAGTCTGTGAATTCAATCCCACCCCGGGCTGACCAGTATTTCCCGAGATAATGGCCATTTCGCAACCCTCCTTTGGCCATTCACAAAAGAGGCCATAACTCCCGAACCCCTTGTTATTTCTGGACCAAATAAAGTGCGCTGAACTCGGGGGAGCGAGCCCTTTCCAACGATGCCTCATTCATTAAGATCCCAGCACTTTCGTGAAATCGACCAAAAATATCCCAAGGGGTACCCCTTTGCAAAATTTCCGGTTTTGGGAAAATTCTGGAGTGGCCATTTTTTGGATGGGAAATTGTTTGGGACCTCCCAGGGAGTCTGTGAATTCAATCCCACCCCGGGCTGACCAGTATTTCCCGAGATAATGGCCATTTCGCAACCCTCCTTTGGCCATTCACAAAAGAGGCCATAACTCCCGAACCCCTTGTTATTTCTGGACCAAATAAAGTGCGCTGAACTCGGGGGAGCGAGCCCTTTCCAACGATGCCTCATTCATTAAGATCCCAGCACTTTCGTGAAATCGACCAAAAATATCCCAAGGGGTACCCCTTTGCAAAATTTCCGGTTTTGGGAAAATTCTGGAGTGGCCATTTTTTGGATGGGAAATTGTTTGGGACCTCCCAGGGAGTCTGTGAATTCAATCCCACCCCGGGCTGACCAGTATTTCCCGAGATAATGGCCATTTCGCAACCCTCCTTTGGCCATTCACAAAAGAGGCCATAACTCCCGAACCCCTTGTTATTTCTGGACCAAATAAAGTGCGCTGAACTCGGGGGAGCGAGCCCTTTCCAACGATGCCTCATTCATTAAGATCCCAGCACTTTCGTGAAATCGACCAAAAATATCCCAAGGGGTACCCCTTTGCAAAATTTCCGGTTTTGGGAAAATTCTGGAGTGGCCATTTTTTGGATGGGAAATTGTTTGGGACCTCCCAGGGAGTCTGTGAATTCAATCCCACCCCGGGCTGACCAGTATTTCCCGAGATAATGGCCATTTCGCAACCCTCCTTTGGCCATTCACAAAAGAGGCCATAACTCCCGAACCCCTTGTTATTTCTGGACCAAATAAAGTGCGCTGAACTCGGGGGAGCGAGCCCTTTCCAACGATGCCTCATTCATTAAGATCCCAGCACTTTCGTGAAATCGACCAAAAATATCCCAAGGGGTACCCCTTTGCAAAATTTCCGGTTTTGGGAAAATTCTGGAGTGGCCCTTTTTTGGATGGGAAATTGTTAGGGACCTCCCAGGGAGTCTGTGAATTCAATCCCACCCCGGGCTGACCAGTATTTCCCGAGATAATGGCCATTTCGCAACCCTCCTTTGGCCATTCACAAAAGAGGCCATAACTCCCGAACCCCTTGTTATTTCTGGACCAAATAAAGTGCGCTGAACTCGGGGGAGCGAGCCCTTTCCAACGATGCCTCATTCATTAAGATCCCAGCACTTTCGTGAAATCGACCAAAAATATCCCAAGGGGTACCCCTTTGCAAAATTTCCGGTTTTGGGAAAATTCTGGAGTGGCCATTTTTTGGATGGGAAATTGTTTGGGACCTCCCAGGGAGTCTGTGAATTCAATCCCACCCCGGGCTGACCAGTATTTCCCGAGATAATGGCCATTTCGCAACCCTCCTTTGGCCATTCACAAAAGAGGCCATAACTCCCGAACCCCTTGTTATTTCTGGACCAAATAAAGAAGTGCGCTGAACTCGGGGGAGCGAGCCCTTTCCAACGATGCCTCATTCATTAAGATCCCAGCACTTTCGTGAAATCGACCAAAAATATCCCAAGGGGTACCCCTTTGCAAAATTTCCGGTTTTGGGAAAATTCTGGAGTGGCCCTTTTTTGGATGGGAAATTGTTAGGGACCTCCCAGGGAGTCTGTGAATTCAATCCCACCCCGGGCTGACCAGTATTTCCCGAGATAATGGCCATTTCGCAACCCTCCTTTGGCCATTCACAAAAGAGGCCATAACTCCCGAACCCCTTGTTATTTCTGGACCAAATCAAGTGCGCTGAACTCGGGGGAGCGAGCCCTTTCCAACGATGCCTCATTCATTAAGATCCCAGCACTTTCGTGGAATCGACCAAAAATATCCCAAGGGGTACCCCTTTGCAAAATTTCCGGTTTTGGGAAAATTCTGGAGTGGCCCTTTTTTGGATGGGAAATTGTTAGGGACCTCCCAGGGAGTCTGTGAATTCAATCCCACCCCGGGCTGACCAGTATTTCCCGAGATAATGGCCATTCCGCAACCCTCCTTTGGCCATTCACAAAAGAGGCCATAACTCCCGAACCCCTTGTTATTTCTGGACCAAATAAAGTGCGCTGAACTCGGGGGAGCGAGCCCTTTCCAACGATGCCTCATTCATTAAGATCCCAGCACTTTCGTGGAATCGACCAAAAATATCCCAAGGGGTACCCCTTTGCAAAATTTCCGGTTTTGGGAAAATTCTGGAGTGGCCCTTTTTTGGATGGGAAATTGTTAGGGACCTCCCAGGGAGTCTGTGAATTCAATCCCACCCCGGGCTGACCAGTATTTCCCGAGATAATGGCCATTCCGCAACCCTCATTTGGCCATTCACAAAAGAGGCCGTAACTCCCAAACCCCTTGTTATTTCTGGACCAAATCAAGTGCGCTGAACTCGGGGGAGCGAGCCCTTTCCAACGATACCCCATTCATTAAGATCCCAGAACTTTCGTGAAATCGACCAAAAATATCCCAAGGGGTACCCCTTTGCATATTTTCCGGTTTTGGGAAAATTCTGGAGCGGCCCTTTTTGGATGGGAAATTGTTAGGGACCTCCCAGGGAGTCTGTGAATTCAATCCCACCCCGGGCTGACCAGTATTTCCCGAGATAATGGCCATTCCGCAACCCTCCTTTGGCCGTTCACAAAAGAGGCCATAACTCCCGAACCCCTTGTTATTTCTGGACCAAATAAAGTGCGCTGAACTCGGGGGAGCGAGCCCTTTCCAACGATGCCCCATTCATTAAGATGCCAGCACTTTCGTGAAATCGACCAAAAATATCCCAAGGGGTATCCCTTTGCAAAGTTTCCGGTTTTGGGAAAATTCTAGAGTGGCCCTTTTTTGGATGGGAAATTGTTAGGGACCTCCCAGGGAGTCTGTGAATTCAATCCCACCCCGGGCTGACCAGTATTTCCCGAGATAATGGCCATTTCGCAACCCTCCTTTGGCCATTCACAAAAGAGGCCATAACTCCCGAACCCCTTGTTATTTCTGGACCAAATAAAGTGCGCTGAACTCGGGGGAGCGAGCCCTTTCCAACGATGCCTCATTCATTAAGATCCCAGCACTTTCGTGAAATCGACCAAAAATATCCCAAGGGGTACCCCTTTGCAAAATTTCCGGTTTTGGGAAAATTCTGGAGTGGCCCTTTTTTGGATGGGAAATTGTTAGGGACCTCCCAGGGAGTCTGTGAATTCAATCCCACCCCGGGCTGACCAGTATTTCCCGAGATAATGGCCATTCCGCAACCCTCCTTTGGCCATTCACAAAAGAGGCCATAACTCCCGAACCCCTTGTTATTTCTGGACCAAATAAAGTGCGCTGAACTCGGGGGAGCGAGCCCTTTCCAACGATGCCCCATTCATTAAGATGCCAGCACTTTCGTGAAATCGACCAAAAATATCCCAAGGGGTACCCCTTTGCAAAATTTCCGGTTTTGGGAAAATTCTAGAGTGGCCCTTTTTTGGATGGGAAATTGTTAGGGACCTCCCAGGGAGTCTGTGAATTCAATCCCACCCCGGGCTGACCAGTATTTCCCGAGATAATGGCCATTTCGCAACCCTCCTTTGGCCATTCACAAAAGAGGCCATAACTCCCGAACCCCTTGTTATTTCTGGACCAAATAAAGAAGTGCGCTGAACTCGGGGGAGCGAGCCCTTTCCAACGATGCCTCATTCATTAAGATCCCAGCACTTTCGTGAAATCGACCAAAAATATCCCAAGGGGTACCCCTTTGCAAAATTTCCGGTTTTGGGAAAATTCTGGAGTGGCCCTTTTTTGGATGGGAAATTGTTAGGGACCTCCCAGGGAGTCTGTGAATTCAATCCCACCCCGGGCTGACCAGTATTTCCCGAGATAATGGCCATTTCGCAACCCTCCTTTGGCCATTCACAAAAGAGGCCATAACTCCCGAACCCCTTGTTATTTCTGGACCAAATAAAGTGCGCTGAACTCGGGGGAGCGAGCCCTTTCCAACGATGCCTCATTCATTAAGATCCCAGCACTTTCGTGAAATCGACCAAAAATATCCCAAGGGGTACCCCTTTGCAAAATTTCCGGTTTTGGGAAAATTCTGGAGTGGCCCTTTTTTGGATGGGAAATTGTTAGGGACCTCCCAGGGAGTCTGTGAATTCAATCCCACCCCGGGCTGACCAGTATTTCCCGAGATAATGGCCATTTCGCAACCCTCCTTTGGCCATTCACAAAAGAGGCCATAACTCCCGAACCCCTTGTTATTTCTGGACCAAATAAAGTGCGCTGAACTCGGGGGAGCGAGCCCTTTCCAACGATGCCTCATTCATTAAGATCCCAGCACTTTCGTGAAATCGACCAAAAATATCCCAAGGGGTACCCCTTTGCAAAATTTCCGGTTTTGGGAAAATTCTGGAGTGGCCCTTTTTTGGATGGGAAATTGTTAGGGACCTCCCAGGGAGTCTGTGAATTCAATCCCACCCCGGGCTGACCAGTATTTCCCGAGATAATGGCCATTTCGCAACCCTCCTTTGGCCATTCACAAAAGAGGCCATAACTCCCGAACCCCTTGTTATTTCTGGACCAAATAAAGTGCGCTGAACTCGGGGGAGCGAGCCCTTTCCAACGATGCCTCATTCATTAAGATCCCAGCACTTTCGTGAAATCGACCAAAAATATCCCAAGGGGTACCCCTTTGCAAAATTTCCGGTTTTGGGAAAATTCTGGAGTGGCCCTTTTTTGGATGGGAAATTGTTAGGGACCTCCCAGGGAGTCTGTGAATTCAATCCCACCCCGGGCTGACCAGTATTTCCCGAGATAATGGCCATTTCGCAACCCTCCTTTGGCCATTCACAAAAGAGGCCATAACTCCCGAACCCCTTGTTATTTCTGGACCAAATAAAGTGCGCTGAACTCGGGGGAGCGAGCCCTTTCCAACGATGCCTCATTCATTAAGATCCCAGCACTTTCGTGAAATCGACCAAAAATATCCCAAGGGGTACCCCTTTGCAAAATTTCCGGTTTTGGGAAAATTCTGGAGTGGCCCTTTTTTGGATGGGAAATTGTTAGGGACCTCCCAGGGAGTCTGTGAATTCAATCCCACCCCGGGCTGACCAGTATTTCCCGAGATAATGGCCATTTCGCAACCCTCCTTTGGCCATTCACAAAAGAGGCCATAACTCCCGAACCCCTTGTTATTTCTGGACCAAATAAAGTGCGCTGAACTCGGGGGAGCGAGCCCTTTCCAACGATGCCCCATTCATTAAGATCCCAGCACTTTCGTGAAATCGACCAAAAATATCCCAAGGGGTACCCCTTTGCATATTTTCTGGTTTTGGGAAAATTCTGGAGTGGCCCTTTTTTGGATGGGAACTTGTTAGGGACCTCCCAGGGAGTCTGTGAATTCAATCCCACCCCGGGCTGACCAGTATTTCCCGAGATAATGGACATTTCGCAACCCTCCTTTGGCCATTCACAAAAGGGGCCATAACTCCCGAACCCCTTGTTATTTCTGGACCAAATAAAGTGCGCTGAACTCGGGGGAGCGAGTCCTTTCCAACGATGCCCCATTCATTAAGATCCCAGCACTTTCGTGAAATCGACCAAAAATATCCCAAGGGGTACCCCTTTGCAAAATTTCCGGTTTTGGGAAAATTCTAGAGTGGCCCTTTTTTGGATGGGAAATTGTTAGGGACCTCCCAGGGAGTCTGTGAATTCAATCCCACCCCGGGCTGACCAGTATTTCCCGAGATAATGGCCATTTCGCAACCCTCCTTTGGCCAATCACAAAAGAGGCCATAACTCCCGAAGCCCTTGTTATTTCTGGACCAAATAAAGTGCGCTGAACTCGGGGGAGCGAGCCCTTTCCAACGATGCCCCATTCATTAAGATCCCAGCACTTTCGTGAAATCGACCAAAAATATCCCAAGGGGTACGTACCCCTTTGCAAAATTTCCGGTTTTGGGAAAATTCTGGAGTGGCCCTTTTTTGGATGGGAACTTGTTAGGGACCTCCCAGGGAGTCTGTGAATTCAATCCCACCCCGGGCTGACCAGTATTTCCCGAGATAATGGCCATTTCGCAACCCTCCTTTGGCCATTCACAAAAGGGGCCATAACTCCCGAACCCCTTGTTATTTCTGGACCAAATAAAGTGCGCTGGGAGCGAGTCCTTTCCAACGATGCCCCATTCATTAAGATCCCAGCACTTTCGTGAAATCGACCAAAAATATCCCAAGGGGTACCCCTTTGCAAAATTTCCGGTTTTGGGAAAATTCTAGAGTGGCCCTTTTTTGGATGGGAAATTGTTAGGGACCTCCCAGGGAGTCTGTGAATTCAATCCCACCCCGGGCTGACCAGTATTTCCCGAGATAATGGACATTTCGCAACCCTCCTTTGGCCAATCACAAAAGAGGCCATAACTCCCGAAGCCCTTGTTATTTCTGGACCAAATAAAGTGCGCTGAACTCGGGGGAGCGAGCCCTTTCCAACCATGCCCCATTCATTAAGATCCCAGCACTTTCGTGAAATCGACCAAAAATATCCCAAGGGGTATCCCTTTGCAAAATTTCCGGTTTTGGGAAAATTCTAGAGTGGCCCTTTTTTGGATGGGAAATTGTTAGGGACCTCCCAGGGAGTCTGTGAATTCAATACCACCCCGGGATGACCAGTATTTCCCGAGATAATGGCCATTTCGCAACCCTCCTTTGGCCAATCACAAAAGAGGCCATAACTCCCGAAGCCCTTGTTATTTCTGGACCAAATAAAGTGCGCTGAACTCGGGGGAGCGAGCCCTTTCCAACCATGCCCCATTCATTAAGATCCCAGCACTTTCGTGAAATCGACCAAAAATATCCCAAGGGGTACCCCTTTGCAAAATTTCCGGTTTTGGGAAAATTCTAGAGTGGCCCTTTTTTGGATGGGAAATTGCTAGGGACCTCACAGGGAGTCTGTGAATTCAAGCCCACCCCGGGCTGACCAGTATTTCCCGAGATAATGGCCATTTCGCAACCCTCCTTTGGCCAATCACAAAAGAGGCCATAACTCCCGAGCCCCTTGTTATTTCTGGACCAAATAAAGTGCGCTGAACTCGGGGGAGCGAGCCCTTTCCAACCATGCCCCATTCATTAAGATCCCAGCACTTTCGTGAAATCGACCAAAAATATCCCAAGGGGTACCCCTTTGCAAAATTTCTGGTTTTGGGAAAATTCTAGAGTGGCCCTTTTTTGGATGGGAAATTGTTAGGGACCTCCCAGGGAGTCTGTGAATTCAATACCACCCCGGGCTGACCAGTATTTCCCGAGATAATGGCCATTTCGCAACCCTCCTTTGGCCAATCACAAAAGAGGCCATAACTCCCGACCCCCTTGTTATTTCTGGACCAAATAAAGTGCGCTGAACTCGGGGGAGCGAGTCCTTTCCAACGATGCCCCATTCATTAAGATCCCAGCACTTTCGTGAAATCGACCAAAAATATCCCAAGGGGTACCCCTTTGCAAAATTTCTGGTTTTGGGAAAATTCTAGAGTGGCCCTTTTTTGGATGGGAAATTGTTAGGGACCTCCCAGGGAGTCTGTGAATTCAATCCCACCCCGGGCTGACCAGTATTTCCCGAGATAATGGACATTTCGCAACCCTCCTTTGGCCAATCACAAAAGAGGCCATAACTCCCGAAGCCCTTGTTATTTCTGGACCAAATAAAGTGCGCTGAACTCGGGGGAGCGAGCCCTTTCCAACCATGCCCCATTCATTAAGATCCCAGCACTTTCGTGAAATCGACCAAAAATATCCCAAGGGGTACCCCTTTGCAAAATTTCCGGTTTTGGGAAAATTCTAGAGTGGCCCTTTTTTGGATGGGAAATTGCTAGGGACCTCACAGGGAGTCTGTGAATTCAAGCCCACCCCGGGCTGACCAGTATTTCCCGAGATAATGGCCATTTCGCAACCCTCCTTTGGCCATTCACAAAAGGGGCCATAACTCCCGAACCCCTTGTTATTTCTGGACCAAATAAAGTGCGCTGAACTCGGGGGAGCGAGTCCTTTCCAACGATGCCCCATTCATTAAGATCCCAGCACTTTCGTGAAATCGACCAAAAATATCCCAAGGGGTACCCCTTTGCAAAATTTCCGGTTTTGGGAAAATTCTAGAGTGGCCCTTTTTTGGATGGGAAATTGCTAGGGACCTCACAGGGAGTCTGTGAATTCAAGCCCACCCCGGGCTGACCAGTATTTCCCGAGATAATGGCCATTTCGCAACCCTCCTTTGGCCAATCACAAAAGAGGCCATAACTCCCGAGCCCCTTGTTATTTCTGGACCAAATAAAGTGCGCTGAACTCGGGGGAGCGAGCCCTTTCCAACCATGCCCCATTCATTAAGATCCCAGCACTTTCGTGAAATCGACCAAAAATATCCCAAGGGGTATCCCTTTGCAAAATTTCCGGTTTTGGGAAAATTCTAGAGTGGCCCTTTTTTGGATGGGAAATTGTTAGGGACCTCCCAGGGAGTCTGTGAATTCAATACCACCCCGGGCTGACCAGTATTTCCCGAGATAATGGCCATTTCGCAACCCTCCTTTGGCCAATCACAAAAGAGGCCATAACTCCCGAACCCCTTGTTATTTCTGGACCAAATAAAGTGCGCTGAACTCGGGGGAGCGAGCCCTTTCCAACCATGCCCCATTCATTAAGATCCCAGCACTTTCGTGAAATCGACCAAAAATATCCCAAGGGGTATCCCTTTGCAAAATTTCCGGTTTTGGGAAAATTCTAGAGTGGCCCTTTTTTGGATGGGAAATTGTTAGGGACCTCCCAGGGAGTCTGTGAATTCAATACCACCCCGGGCTGACCAGTATTTCCCGAGATAATGGCCATTTCGCAACCCTCCTTTGGCCAATCACAAAAGAGGCCATAACTCCCGACCCCCTTGTTATTTCTGGACCAAATAAAGTGCGCTGAACTCGGGGGAGCGAGTCCTTTCCAACGATGCCCCATTCATTAAGATCCCAGCACTTTCGTGAAATCGACCAAAAATATCCCAAGGGGTACCCCTTTGCAAAATTTCTGGTTTTGGGAAAATTCTAGAGTGGCCCTTTTTTGGATGGGAAATTGTTAGGGACCTCCCAGGGAGTCTGTGAATTCAATCCCACCCCGGGCTGACCAGTATTTCCCGAGATAATGGACATTTCGCAACCCTCCTTTGGCCAATCACAAAAGAGGCCATAACTCCCGAAGCCCTTGTTATTTCTGGACCAAATAAAGTGCGCTGAACTCGGGGGAGCGAGCCCTTTCCAACCATGCCCCATTCATTAAGATCCCAGCACTTTCGTGAAATCGACCAAAAATATCCCAAGGGGTACCCCTTTGCAAAATTTCCGGTTTTGGGAAAATTCTAGAGTGGCCCTTTTTTGGATGGGAAATTGCTAGGGACCTCACAGGGAGTCTGTGAATTCAAGCCCACCCCGGGCTGACCAGTATTTCCCGAGATAATGGCCATTTCGCAACCCTCCTTTGGCCATTCACAAAAGGGGCCATAACTCCCGAACCCCTTGTTATTTCTGGACCAAATAAAGTGCGCTGAACTCGGGGGAGCGAGTCCTTTCCAACGATGCCCCATTCATTAAGATCCCAGCACTTTCGTGAAATCGACCAAAAATATCCCAAGGGGTATCCCTTTGCAAAATTTCCGGTTTTGGGAAAATTCTGGAGTGGCCCTTTTTTGGATGGGAACTTGTTAGGGACCTCCCAGGGAGTCTGTGAATTCAATCCCACCCCGGGCTGACCAGTATTTCCCGAGATAATGGCCATTTCGCAACCCTCCTTTGGCCAATCACAAAAGAGGCCATAACTCCCGAACCCCTTGTTATTTCTGGACCAAATAAAGTGCGCTGAACTCGGGGGAGCGAGCCCTTTCCAACGATGCCCCATTCATTAAGATCCCAGCACTTTCGTGAAATCGACCAAAAATATCCCAAGGGGTATCCCTTTGCAAAATTTCCGGTTTTGGGAAAATTCTGGAGTGGCCCTTTTTTGGATGGGAACTTGTTAGGGACCTCCCAGGGAGTCTGTGAATTCAATCCCACCCCGGGCTGACCAGTATTTCCCGAGATAATGGCCATTTCGCAACCCTCCTTTGGCCAATCACAAAAGAGGCCATAACTCCCGAACCCCTTGTTATTTCTGGACCAAATAAAGTGCGCTGAACTCGGGGGAGCGAGCCCTTTCCAACGATGCCCCATTCATTAAGATCCCAGCACTTTCGTGAAATCGACCAAAAATAACCCAAGGGGTACCCCTTTGCAAAATTTCCGGTTTTGGGAAAATTCTGGAGTGGCCCTTTTTTGGATGGGAACTTGTTAGGGACCTCCCAGGGAGTCTGTGAATTCAATCCCACCCCGGGCTGACCAGTATTTCCCGAGATAATGGCCATTTCGCAACCCTCCTTTGGCCAATCACAAAAGAGGCCATAACTCCCGAACCCCTTGTTATTTCTGGACCAAATAAAGTGCGCTGAACTCGGGGGAGCGAGCCCTTTCCAACGATGCCCCATTCATTAAGATCCCAGCACTTTCGTGAAATCGACCAAAAATATCCCAAGGGGTACCCCTTTGCAAAATTTCCGGTTTTGGGAAAATTCTGGAGTGGCCCTTTTTTGGATGGGAACTTGTTAGGGACCTCCCAGGGAGTCTGTGAATTCAATCCCACCCCGGGCTGACCAGTATTTCCCGAGATAATGGCCATTTCGCAACCCTCCTTTGGCCATTCACAAAAGGGGCCATAACTCCCGAACCCCTTGTTATTTCTGGACCAAATAAAGTGCGCTGAACTCGGGGGAGCGAGTCCTTTCCAACGATGCCCCATTCATTAAGATCCCAGCACTTTCGTGAAATCGACCAAAAATATCCCAAGGGGTACCCCTTTGCAAAATTTCCGGTTTTGGGAAAATTCTGGAGTGGCCCTTTTTTGGATGGGAAATTGTTAGGGACCTCCCAGGGAGTCTGTGAATTCAATCCCACCCCGGGCTGACCAGTATTTCCCGAGATAATGGCCATTTCGCAACCCTCCTTTGGCCAATCACAAAAGAGGCCATAACTCCCGAAGCCCTTGTTATTTCTGGACCAAATAAAGTGCGCTGAACTCGGGGGAGCGAGCCCTTTCCAACGATGCCCCATTCATTAAGATCCCAGCATGGGAATGGATGGGAAATTGTTAGGGACCTCCCAGGGAGTCTGTGAATTCAATCCCACCCCGGGCTGACCAGTATTTCCCGAGATAATGGACATTTCGCAACCCTCCTTTGGCCAATCACAAAAGAGGCCATAACTCCCGAAGCCCTTGTTATTTCTGGACCAAATAAAGTGCGCTGAACTCGGGGGAGCGAGCCCTTTCCAACGATGCCCCATTCATTAAGATCCCAGCATGGGAATGGATGGGAAATTGTTAGGGACCTCCCAGGGAGTCTGTGAATTCAATCCCACCCCGGGCTGACCAGTATTTCCCGAGATAATGGACATTTCGCAACCCTCCTTTGGCCAATCACAAAAGAGGCCATAACTCCCGAAGCCCTTGTTATTTCTGGACCAAATAAAGTGCGCTGAACTCGGGGGAGCGAGCCCTTTCCAACGATGCCCCATTCATTAAGATCCCAGCATGGGAATGGATGGGAAATTGTTAGGGACCTCCCAGGGAGTCTGTGAATTCAATCCCACCCCGGGCTGACCAGTATTTCCCGAGATAATGGACATTTCGCAACCCTCCTTTGGCCATTCTCAAAAGGGGCCATAACTCCCGAACCCCTTGTTATTTCTGGACCAAATAAAGTGCGCTGAACTCGGGGGAGCGAGTCCTTTCCAACGATGCCCCATTCATTAAGATCCCAGCACTTTCGTGAAATCGACCAAAAATATCCCAAGGGGTACCCCTTTGCAAAATTTCCGGTTTTGGGAAAATTCTAGAGTGGCCCTTTTTTGGATGGGAAATTGTTAGGGACCTCCCAGGGAGTCTGTGAATTCAATCCCACCCCGGGCTGACCAGTATTTCCCGAGATAATGGACATTTCGCAACCCTCCTTTGGCCATTCACAAAAGGGGCCATAACTCCCGAAGCCCTTGTTATTTCTGGACCAAATAAAGTGCGCTGAACTCGGGGGAGCGAGCCCTTTCCAACGATGCCCCAGCACTTTCGTGAAATCGACCAAAAATATCCCAAGGGGTACCCCTTTGCAAAATTTCCGGTTTTGGGAAAATTCTGGAGTGGCCCTTTTTTGGATGGGAAATTGTTAGGGACCTCCCAGGGAGTCTGTGAATTCAATCCCACCCCGGGCTGACCAGTATTTCCCGAGATAATGGCCATTTCGCAACCCTCCTTTGGCCATTCACAAAAGGGGCCATAACTCCCGAACCCCTTGTTATTTCTGGACCAAATAAAGTGCGCTGAACTCGGGGGAGCGAGTCCTTTCCAACGATGCCCCATTCATTAAGATCCCAGCACTTTCGTGAAATCGACCAAAAATATCCCAAGGGGTACCCCTTTGCAAAATTTCCGGTTTTGGGAAAATTCTGGAGTGGCCCTTTTTTGGATGGGAAATTGTTAGGGACCTCCCAGGGAGTCTGTGAATTCAATCCCACCCCGGGCTGACCAGTATTTCCCGAAATAATGGACATTTCGCAACCCTCCTTTGGCCATTCACAAAAGGGGCCATAACTCCCGAACCCCTTGTTATTTCTGGACCAAATAAAGTGCGCTGAACTCGGGGGAGCGAGCCCTTTCCAACGATGCCCCACTCATTAAGATCCCAGCACTTTCGTGAAATCGACCAAAAATATCCGCAAAATTTCCAGTTTTGGGAAAATTCTAGAGTGGCCCTTTTTTGGATGAGAAATTGTTAGGGACCTCCCAGGGAGTCTGTGAATTCAATCCCACCCCGGGCTGACCAGTATTTCCCGAGATAATGGCCATTTCGCAACCCTCCTTTGGCCAATCACAAAAGAGGCCATAACTCCCGAAGCCCTTGTTATTTCTGGACCAAATAAAGTGCGCTGAACTCGGGGGAGCGAGCCCTTTCCAACGATGCCCCATTCATTAAGATCCCAGCACTTTCGTGAAATCGACCAAAAATATCCCAAGGGCCCTTTGCATATTTTCCGGATTTGGGAAAATTCTGGAGTGGCCCTTTTTTGGATGGGAACTTGTTAGGGACCTCCCAGGGAGTCTGTGAATTCAATCCCACCCCGGGCTGACCAGTATTTCCCGAGATAATGGCCATTTCGCAACCCTCCTTTGGCCAATCACAAAAGAGGCCATAACTCCCGAAGCCCTTGTTATTTCTGGACCAAATAAAGTGCGCTGAACTCGGGGGAGCGAGTCCTTTCCAACGATGCCCCATTCATTAAGATCCCAGCACTTTCGTGAAATCGACCAAAAATATCCCAAGGGGTACCCCTTTGCATATTTTCCGGTTTTGGGAAAATTCTGGAGTGGCCCTTTTTTGGATGGGAACTTGTTAGGGACCTCCCAGGGAGTCTGTGAATTCAATCCCACCCCGGGCTGACCAGTATTTCCCGAGATAATGGCCATTTCGCAACCCTCCTTTGGCCAATCACAAAAGAGGCCATAACTCCCGAAGCCCTTGTTATTTCTGGACCAAATAAAGTGCGCTGAACTCGGGGGAGCGAGTCCTTTCCAACGATGCCCCATTCATTAAGATCCCAGCACTTTCGTGAAATCGACCAAAAATATCCCAAGGGGTACCCCTTTGCAAAATTTCCGGTTTTGGGAAAATTCTAGAGTGGCCCTTTTTTGGATGGGAACTTGTTAGGGACCTCCCAGGGAGTCTGTGAATTCAATCCCACCCCGGGCTGACCAGTATTTCCCGAGATAATGGCCATTTCGCAACCCTCCTTTGGCCAATCACAAAAGAGGCCATAACTCCCGAAGCCCTTGTTATTTCTGGACCAAATAAAGTGCGCTGAACTCGGGGGAGCGAGCCCTTTCCAACGATGCCCCATTCATTAAGATCCCAGCACTTTCGTGAAATCGACCAAAAATATCCCAAGGGGTACCCCTTTGCATATTTTCCGGTTTTGGGAAAATTCTGGAGTGGCCCTTTTTTGGATGGGAACTTGTTAGGGACCTCCCAGGGAGTCTGTGAATTCAATCCCACCCCGGGCTGACCAGTATTTCCCGAGATAATGGCCATTTCGCAACCCTCCTTTGGCCATTCACAAAAGGGGCCATAACTCCCGAACCCCTTGTTATTTCTGGACCAAATAAAGTGCGCTGAACTCGGGGGAGCGAGTCCTTTCCAACGATGCCCCATTCATTAAGATCCCAGGACTTTCGTGAAATCGACCAAAAATATCCCAAGGGGTACCCCTTTGCAAAATTTCCGGTTTTGGGAAAATTCTAGAGTGGCCCTTTTTTGGATGGGAAATTGTTAGGGACCTCCCAGGGAGTCTGTGAATTCAATCCCACCCCGGGCTGACCAGTATTTCCCGAGATAATGGCCATTTCGCAACCCTCCTTTGGCCAATCACAAAAGAGGCCATAACTCCCGAACCCCTTGTTATTTCTGGACCAAATAAAGTGCGCTGAACTCTGGGGAGCGAGTCCTTTCCAACGATGCCCCATTCATTAAGATCCCAGCACTTTCGTGAAATCGACCAAAAATATCCCAAGGGGTACCCCTTTGCAAAATTTCCGGTTTTGGGAAAATTCTAGAGTGGCCCTTTTTTGGATGGGAAATTGTTAGGGACCTCCCAGGGAGTCTGTGAATTCAATCCCACCCCGGGCTGACCAGTATTTCCCGAGATAATGGCCATTTCGCAACCCTCCTTTGGCCATTCACAAAAGGGGCCATAACTCCCGAACCCCTTGTTATTTCTGGACCAAATAAAGTGCGCTGAACTCGGGGGAGCGAGTCCTTTCCAACGATGCCCCATTCATTAAGATCCCAGGACTTTCGTGAAATCGACCAAAAATATCCCAAGGGGTACCCCTTTGCAAAATTTCCGGTTTTGGGAAAATTCTGGAGTGGCCCTTTTTTGGATGGGAACTTGTTAGGGACCTCCCAGGGAGTCTGTGAATTCAATCCCACCCCGGGCTGACCAGTATTTCCCGAGATAATGGCCATTTCGCAACCCTCCTTTGGCCATTCACAAAAGGGGCCATAACTCCCGAACCCCTTGTTATTTCTGGACCAAATAAAGTGCGCTGAACTCGGGGGAGCGAGTCCTTTCCAACGATGCCCCATTCATTAAGATCCCAGGACTTTCGTGAAATCGACCAAAAATATCCCAAGGGGTACCCCTTTGCAAAATTTCCGGTTTTGGGAAAATTCTAGAGTGGCCCTTTTTTGGATGGGAAATTGTTAGGGACCTCCCAGGGAGTCTGTGAATTCAATCCCACCCCGGGCTGACCAGTATTTCCCGAGATAATGGCCATTTCGCAACCCTCCTTTGGCCAATCACAAAAGAGGCCATAACTCCCGAACCCCTTGTTATTTCTGGACCAAATAAAGTGCGCTGAACTCTGGGGAGCGAGTCCTTTCCAACGATGCCCCATTCATTAAGATCCCAGCACTTTCGTGAAATCGACCAAAAATATCCCAAGGGGTACCCCTTTGCAAAATTTCCGGTTTTGGGAAAATTCTAGAGTGGCCCTTTTTTGGATGGGAACTTGTTAGGGACCTCCCAGGGAGTCTGTGAATTCAATCCCACCCCGGGCTGACCAGTATTTCCCGAGATAATGGACATTTCGCAACCCTCCTTTGGCCAATCACAAAAGAGGCCATAACTCCCGAAGCCCTTGTTATTTCTGGACCAAATAAAGTGCGCTGAACTCGGGGGAGCGAGCCCTTTCCAACGATGCCCCATTCATTAAGATCCCAGCACTTTCGTGAAATCGACCAAAAATATCCCAAGGGGTACCCCTTTGCAAAATTTCCGGTTTTGGGAAAATTCTGGAGTGGCCCTTTTTTGGATGGGAAATTGTTAGGGACCTCCCAGGGAGTCTGTGAATTCAATCCCACCCCGGGCTGACCAGTATTTCCCGAGATAATGGCCATTTCGCAACCCTCCTTTGGCCATTCACAAAAGGGGCCATAACTCCCGAACCCCTTGTTATTTCTGGACCAAATCAAGTGCGCTGAGCTCGGGGGAGCGAGTCCTTTCCAACGATGCCCCATTCATTAAGATCCCAGCACTTTCGTGAAATCGACCAAAAATATCCCAAGGGGTACCCCTTTGCAAAATTTCCGGTTTTGGGAAAATTCTGGAGTGGCCCTTTTTTGGATGGGAAATTGTTAGGGACCCCCCAGGGAGTCTGTGAATTCAATCCCACCCCGGGCTGACCAGTATTTCCCGAGATAATGGCCATTTCGCAACCCTCCTTTGGCCATTCACAAAAGGGGCCATAACTCCCGAACCCCTTGTTATTTCTGGACCAAATCAAGTGCGCTGAGCTCGGGGGAGCGAGTCCTTTCCAACGATGCCCCATTCATTAAGATCCCAGCACTTTCGTGAAATCGACCAAAAATATCCCAAGGGGTACCCCTTTGCAAAATTTCCGGTTTTGGGAAAATTCTGGAGTGGCCCTTTTTTGGATGGGAAATTGTTAGGGACCTCCCAGGGAGTCTGTGAATTCAATCCCACCCCGGGCTGACCAGTATTTCCCGAGATAATGGACATTTCGCAACCCTCCTTTGGCCATTCACAAAAGGGGCCATAACTCCCGAAGCCCTTGTTATTTCTGGACCAAATAAAGTGCGCTGAACTCGGGGGAGCGAGTCCTTTCCAACGATGCCCCATTCATTAAGATCCCAGCACTTTCGTGAAATCGACCAAAAATATCCCAAGGGGTACCCCTTTGCAAAATTTCCGGTTTTGGGAAAATTCTGGAGTGGCCCTTTTTTGGATGGGAAATTGTTAGGGACCTCCCAGGGAGTCTGTGAATTCAATACCACCCCGGGCTGACCAGTATTTCCCGAGATAATGGCCATTTCGCAACCCTCCTTTGGCCATTCACAAAAGGGGCCATAACTCCCGAACCCCTTGTTATTTCTGGACCAAATAAAGTGCGCTGAACTCGGGGGAGCGAGTCCTTTCCAACGATGCCCCATTCATTAAGATCCCAGCACTTTCGTGAAATCGACCAAAAATATCCCAAGGGGTACCCCTTTGCAAAATTTCCGGTTTTGGGAAAATTCTGGAGTGGCCCTTTTTTGGATGGGAAATTGTTAGGGACCTCCCAGGGAGTCTGTGAATTCAATCCCACCCCGGGCTGACCAGTATTTCCCGAGATAATGGCCATTTCGCAACCCTCCTTTGGCCATTCACAAAAGGGGCCATAACTCCCGAACCCCTTGTTATTTCTGGACCAAATCAAGTGCGCTGAGCTCGGGGGAGCGAGTCCTTTCCAACGATGCCCCATTCATTAAGATCCCAGCACTTTCGTGAAATCGACCAAAAATATCCCAAGGGGTACCCCTTTGCAAAATTTCCGGTTTTGGGAAAATTCTGGAGTGGCCCTTTTTTGGATGGGAAATTGTTAGGGACCTCCCAGGGAGTCTGTGAATTCAATCCCACCCCGGGCTGACCAGTATTTCCCGAGATAATGGCCATTTCGCAACCCTCCTTTGGCCATTCACAAAAGGGGCCATAACTCCCGAACCCCTTGTTATTTCTGGACCAAATCAAGTGCGCTGAGCTCGGGGGAGCGAGTCCTTTCCAACGATGCCCCATTCATTAAGATCCCAGCACTTTCGTGAAATCGACCAAAAATATCCCAAGGGGTACCCCTTTGCAAAATTTCCGGTTTTGGGAAAATTCTGGAGTGGCCCTTTTTTGGATGGGAAATTGTTAGGGACCTCCCAGGGAGTCTGTGAATTCAATACCACCCCGGGCTGACCAGTATTTCCCGAGATAATGGCCATTTCGCAACCCTCCTTTGGCCATTCACAAAAGGGGCCATAACTCCCGAACCCCTTGTTATTTCTGGACCAAATCAAGTGCGCTGAGCTCGGGGGAGCGAGTCCTTTCCAACGATGCCCCATTCATTAAGATCCCAGCACTTTCGTGAAATCGACCAAAAATATCCCAAGGGGTACCCCTTTGCAAAATTTCCGGTTTTGGGAAAATTCTAGAGTGGCCCTTTTTTGGATGGGAAATTGTTAGGGACCTCCCAGGGAGTCTGTGAATTCAATCCCACCCCGGGCTGACCAGTATTTCCCGAGATAATGGACATTTCGCCACCCTCCTTTGGCCAATCACAAAAGAGGCCATAACTCCCGAAGCCCTTGTTATTTCTGGACCAAATAAAGTGCGCTGAACTCGGGGGAGCGAGCCCTTTCCAACGATGCCCCATTCATTAAGATCCCAGCACTTTCGTGAAATCGACCAAAAATATCCCAAGGGGTACCCCTTTGCAAAATTTCCGGTTTTGGGAAAATTCTGGAGTGGCCCTTTTTTGGATGGGAAATTGTTAGGGACCTCCCAGGGAGTCTGTGAATTCAATCCCACCCCGGGCTGACCAGTATTTCCCGAGATAATGGACATTTCGCAACCCTCCTTTGGCCATTCACAAAAGGGGCCATAACTCCCGAAGCCCTTGTTATTTCTGGACCAAATAAAGTGCGCTGAACTCGGGGGAGCGAGTCCTTTCCAACGATGCCCCATTCATTAAGATCCCAGCACTTTCGTGAAATCGACCAAAAATATCCCAAGGGGTACCCCTTTGCAAAATTTCCGGTTTTGGGAAAATTCTGGAGTGGCCCTTTTTTGGATGGGAAATTGTTAGGGACCTCCCAGGGAGTCTGTGAATTCAATCCCACCCCGGGCTGACCAGTATTTCCCGAGATAATGGACATTTCGCAACCCTCCTTTGGCCATTCACAAAAGGGGCCATAACTCCCGAACCCCTTGTTATTTCTGGACCAAATAAAGTGCGCTGAACTCGGGGGAGCGAGTCCTTTCCAACGATGCCCCATTCATTAAGATCCCAGCACTTTCGTGAAATCGACCAAAAATATCCCAAGGGGTCCCTTTGCAAAATTTCCGGTTTTGGGAAAATTCTGGAGTGGCCCTTTTTTGGATGGGAAATTGTTAGGGACCTCCCAGGGAGTCTGTGAATTCAATCCCACCCCGGGCTGACCAGTATTTCCCGAGATAATGGCCATTTCGCAACCCTCCTTTGGCCAATCACAAAAGGGGCCATAACTCCCGAACCCCTTGTTATTTCTGGACCAAATAAAGTGCGCTGAACTCGGGGGAGCGAGTCCTTTCCAACGATGCCCCATTCATTAAGATCCCAGCACTTTCGTGAAATCGACCAAAAATATCCCAAGGGGTACCCCTTTGCAAAATTTCCGGTTTTGGGAAAATTCTGGAGTGGCCCTTTTTTGGATGGGAAATTGTTAGGGACCTCCCAGGGAGTCTGTGAATTCAATCCCACCCCGGGCTGACCAGTATTTCCCGAGATAATGGACATTTCGCAACCCTCCTTTGGCCATTCACAAAAGGGGCCATAACTCCCGAACCCCTTGTTATTTCTGGACCAAATAAAGTGCGCTGAACTCGGGGGAGCGAGTCCTTTCCAACGATGCCTCATTCATTAAGATCCCAGCACTTTCGTGAAATCGACCAAAAATATCCCAAGGGGTACCCCTTTGGAAAATTTCCGGTTTTGGGAAAATTCTGGAGTGGCCCTTTTTTGGATGGGAAATTGTTAGGGACCTCCCAGGGAGTCTGTGAATTCAATCCCACCCCGGGCTGACCAGTATTTCCCGAGATAATGGACATTTCGCAACCCTCCTTTGGCCATTCACAAAAGAGGCCATAACTCCCGAACCCCTTGTTATTTCTGGACCAAATAAAGTGCGCTGAACTCGGGGGAGCGAGTCCTTTCCAACGATGCCCCATTCATTAAGATCCCAGCACTTTCGTGAAATCGACCAAAAATATCCCAAGGGGTCCCTTTGCAAAATTTCCGGTTTTGGGAAAATTCTGGAGTGGCCCTTTTTTGGATGGGAAATTGTTAGGGACCTCCCAGGGAGTCTGTGAATTCAATCCCACCCCGGGCTGACCAGTATTTCCCGAGATAATGGCCATTTCGCAACCCTCCTTTGGCCAATCACAAAAGGGGCCATAACTCCCGAACCCCTTGTTATTTCTGGACCAAATAAAGTGCGCTGAACTCGGGGGAGCGAGTCCTTTCCAACGATGCCCCATTCATTAAGATCCCAGCACTTTCGTGAAATCGACCAAAAATATCCCAAGGGGTACCCCTTTGCAAAATTTCCGGTTTTGGGAAAATTCTGGAGTGGCCCTTTTTTGGATGGGAAATTGTTAGGGACCTCCCAGGGAGTCTGTGAATTCAATCCCACCCCGGGCTGACCAGTATTTCCCGAGATAATGGCCATTTCGCAACCCTCCTTTGGCCAATCACAAAAGAGGCCATAACTCCCGAACCCCTTGTTATTTCTGGACCAAATAAAGTGCGCTGAACTCGGGGGAGCGAGTCCTTTCCAACGATGCCCCATTCATTAAGATCCCAGCACTTTCGTGAAATCGACCAAAAATATCCCAAGGGGTACCTCTTTGCAAAATTTCCGGTTTTGGGAAAATTCTGGAGTGGCCCTTTTTTGGATGGGAAATTGTTAGGGACCTCCCAGGGAGTCTGTGAATTCAATCCCACCCCGGGCTGACCAGTATTTCCCGAGATAATGGCCATTTCGCAACCCTCCTTTGGCCAATCACAAAAGGGGCCATAACTCCCGAACCCCTTGTTATTTCTGGACCAAATAAAGTACGCTGAACTCGGGGGAGCGAGTCCTTTCCAACGATGCCTCATTCATTAAGATCCCAGCACTTTCGTGAAATCGACCAAAAATATCCCAAGGGGTACCCCTTTGCAAAATTTCCGGTTTTGGGAAAATTCTGGAGTGGCCCTTTTTTGGATGGGAAATTGTTAGGGACCTCCCAGGGAGTCTGTGAATTCAATCCCACCCCGGGCTGACCAGTATTTCCCGAGATAATGGCCATTTCGCAACCCTCCTTTGGCCAATCACAAAAGGGGCCATAACTCCCGAACCCCTTGTTATTTCTGGACCAAATAAAGTGCGCTGAACTCGGGGGAGCGAGTCCTTTCCAACGATGCCCCATTCATTAAGATCCCAGCACTTTCGTGAAATCGACCAAAAATATCCCAAGGGGTACCCCTTTGCAAAATTTCCGGTTTTGGGAAAATTCTGGAGTGGCCCTTTTTTGGATGGGAAATTGTTAGGGACCTCCCAGGGAGTCTGTGAATTCAATCCCACCCCGGGCTGACCAGTATTTCCCGAGATAATGGCCATTTCGCAACCCTCCTTTGGCCAATCACAAAAGAGGCCATAACTCCCGAACCCCTTGTTATTTCTGGACCAAATAAAGTGCGCTGAACTCGGGGGAGCGAGTCCTTTCCAACGATGCCCCATTCATTAAGATCCCAGCACTTTCGTGAAATCGACCAAAAATATCCCAAGGGGTTCCCCTTTGCAAAATTTCCGGTTTTGGGAAATTCTGGAGTGGCCCTTTTTTGGATGGGAAATTGTTAGGGACCTCCCAGGGAGTCTGTGAATTCAATCCCACCCCGGGCTGACCAGTATTTCCCGAGATAATGGACATTTCGCAACCCTCCTTTGGCCAATCACAAAAGAGGCCATAACTCCCGAAGCCCTTGTTATTTCTGGACCAAATAAAGTGCGCTGAACTCGGGAGAGCGAGCCCTTACCAACGATGCCCCATTCATTAAGATCCCAGCACTTTCGTGAAATCGACCAAAAATATCCCAAGGGGTACCCCTTTGCAAAATTTCCGGTTTTGGGAAAATTCTGGAGTGGCCCTTTTTTGGATGGGAAATTGTTAGGGACCTCCCAGGGAGTCTGTGAATTCAATCCCACCCCGGGCTGACCAGTATTTCCCGAGATAATGGACATTTCGCAACCCTCCTTTGGCCATTCACAAAAGGGGCCATAACTCCCGAACCCCTTGTTATTTCTGGACCAAATAAAGTGCGCTGAACTCGGGGGAGCGAGCCCTTTCCAACGATGCCCCATTCATTAAGATCCCAGCACTTTCGTGAAATCGACCAAAAATATCCCAAGGGGTACCCCTTTGCAAAATTTCCGGTTTTGGGAAAATTCTGGAGTGGCCCTTTTTTGGATGGGAAATTGTTAGGGACCTCCCAGGGAGTCTGTGAATTCAATCCCACCCCGGGCTGACCAGTATTTCCCGAGATAATGGACATTTCGCAACCCTCCTTTGGCCATTCACAAAAGGGGCCATAACTCCCGAACCCCTTGTTAGGGGGAGCGAGTCCTTTCCAACGATGCCCCATTCATTAAGATCCCAGCACTTTCGTGAAATCGACCAAAAATATCCCAAGGGGTACCCCTTTGCAAAATTTCCGGTTTTGGGAAAATTCTGGAGTGGCCCTTTTTTGGATGGGAAATTGTTAGGGACCTCCCAGGGAGTCTGTGAATTCAATCCCACCCCGGGCTGACCAGTATTTCCCGAGATAATGGACATTTCGCAACCCTCCTTTGGCCAATCACAAAAGAGGCCATAACTCCCGAGCCCCTTGTTATTTCTGGACCAAATAAAGTGCGCTGAACTCGGGGGAGCGAGCCCTTTCCAACGATGCCCCATTCATTAAGATCCCAGCACTTTCGTGAAATCGACCAAAAATATCCCAAGAGGTACCCCTTTGCAAAATTTCCGGTTTTGGGAAAATTCTAGAGTGGCCCTTTTTTGGATGGGAAATTGTTAGGGACCTCCCAGGGAGTCTGTGAATTCAATACCACCCCGGGCTGACCAGTATTTCCCGAGATAATGGACATTTCGCAACCCTCCTTTGGCCAATCACAAAAGAGGCCATAACTCCCGAACCCCTTATTATTTCTGGACCAAATAAAGTGCGCTGAACTCGGGGGAGCGAGCCCTTTCCAACGATGCCCCATTCATTAAGATCCCAGCACTTGCGTGAAATCGACCAAAAATATCCCAAGGGGTACCCCTTTGCAAAATTTCCGGTTTTGGGAAAATTCTGGAGTGGCCCTTTTTTGGATGGGAAATTGTTAGGGACCTCCCAGGGAGTCTGTGAATTCAATCCCACCCCGGGCTGACCAGTATTTCCCGAGATAATGGACAATTCGCAACCCTCCTTTGGCCAATCACAAAAGAGGCCATAACTCCCGAACCCCTTGTTATTTCTGGACCAAATAAAGTGCGCTGAACTCGGGGGAGCGAGCCCTTTCCAACGATGCCCCATTCATTAAGATCCCAGCACTTGCGTGAAATCGACCAAAAATATCCCAAGGGGTACCCCTTTGCAAAATTTCCGGTTTTGGGAAAATTCTGGAGTGGCCCTTTTTTGGATGGGAAATTGTTAGGGACCTCCCAGGGAGTCTGTGAATTCAATCCCACCCCGGGCTGACCAGTATTTCCCGAGATAATGGACATTTCGCAACCCTCCTTTGGCCAATCACAAAAGAGGCCATAACTCCCGAACCCCTTATTATTTCTGGACCAAATAAAGTGCGCTGAACTCGGGGGAGCGAGCCCTTTCCAACGATGCCCCATTCATTAAGATCCCAGCACTTGCGTGAAATCGACCAAAAATATCCCAAGGGGTACCCCTTTGCAAAATTTCCGGTTTTGGGAAAATTCTGGAGTGGCCCTTTTTTGGATGGGAAATTGTTAGGGACCTCCCAGGGAGTCTGTGAATTCAATCCCACCCCGGGCTGACCAGTATTTCCCGAGATAATGGACATTTCGCAACCCTCCTTTGGCCAATCACAAAAGAGGCCATAACTCCCGAACCCCTTATTATTTCTGGACCAAATAAAGTGCGCTGAACTCGGGGGAGCGAGCCCTTTCCAACGATGCCCCATTCATTAAGATCCCAGCACTTGCGTGAAATCGACCAAAAATATCCCAAGGGGTACCCCTTTGCAAAATTTCCGGTTTTGGGAAAATTCTGGAGTGGCCCTTTTTTGGATGGGAAATTGTTAGGGACCTCCCAGGGAGTCTGTGAATTCAATCCCACCCCGGGCTGACCAGTATTTCCCGAGATAATGGACATTTCGCAACCCTCCTTTGGCCAATCACAAAAGAGGCCATAACTCCCGAACCCCTTGTTATTTCTGGACCAAATAAAGTGCGCTGAACTCGGGGGAGCGAGCCCTTTCCAACGATGCCCCATTCATTAAGATCCCAGCACTTTCGTGAAATCGACCAAAAATATCCCAAGGGGTACCCCTTTGCAAAATTTCCGGTTTTGGGAAAATTCTGGAGTGGCCCTTTTTTGGATGGGAAATTGTTAGGGACCTCCCAGGGAGTCTGTGAATTCAATCCCACCCCGGGCTGACCAGTATTTCCCGAGATAATGGACAATTCGCAACCCTCCTTTGGCCAATCACAAAAGAGGCCATAACTCCCGAACCCCTTATTATTTCTGGACCAAATAAAGTGCGCTGAACTCGGGGGAGCGAGCCCTTTCCAACGATGCCCCATTCATTAAGATCCCAGCACTTTCGTGAAATCGACCAAAAATATCCCAAGGGGTACCCCTTTGCAAAATTTCCGGTTTTGGGAAAATTCTGGAGTGGCCCTTTTTTGGATGGGAAATTGTTAGGGACCTCCCAGGGAGTCTGTGAATTCAATACCACCCCGGGCTGACCAGTATTTCCCGAGATAATGGCCATTTCGCAACCCTCCTTTGGCCATTCACAAAAGGGGCCATAACTCCCGAACCCCTTATTATTTCTGGACCAAATAAAGTGCGCTGAACTCGGGGGAGCGAGCCCTTTCCAACGATACCCCATTCATTAAGATCCCAGCACTTTCGTGAAATCGACCAAAAATATCCCAAGGGGTACCCCTTTGCAAAATTTCCGGTTTTGGGAAAATTCTGGAGTGGCCCTTTTTTGGATGGGAAATTGTTAGGGACCTCCCAGGGAGTCTGTGAATTCAATCCCACCCCGGGCTGACCAGTATTTCCCGAGATAATGGACATTTCGCAACCCTCCTTTGGCCAATCACAAAAGAGGCCATAACTCCCGAACCCCTTGTTATTTCTGGACCAAATAAAGTGCGCTGAACTCGGGGGAGCGAGCCCTTTCCAACGATGCCCCATTCATTAAGATCCCAGCACTTTCGTGAAATCGACCAAAAATATCCCAAGGGGTACCCCTTTGCAAAATTTCCGGTTTTGGGAAAATTCTGGAGTGGCCCTTTTTTGGATGGGAAATTGTTAGGGACCTCCCAGGGAGTCTGTGAATTCAATCCCACCCCGGGCTGACCAGTATTTCCCGAGATAATGGACATTTCGCAACCCTCCTTTGGCCAATCACAAAAGAGGCCATAACTCCCGAACCCCTTGTTATTTCTGGACCAAATAAAGTGCGCTGAACTCGGGGGAGCGAGCCCTTTCCAACGATACCCCATTCATTAAGATCCCAGCACTTTCGTGAAATCGACCAAAAATATCCCAAGGGGTACCCCTTTGCAAAATTTCCGGTTTTGGGAAAATTCTGGAGTGGCCCTTTTTTGGATGGGAAATTGTTAGGGACCTCCCAGGGAGTCTGTGAATTCAATCCCACCCCGGGCTGACCAGTATTTCCCGAGATAATGGACATTTCGCAACCCTCCTTTGGCCAATCACAAAAGAGGCCATAACTCCCGAACCCCTTGTTATTTCTGGACCAAATAAAGTGCGCTGAACTCGGGGGAGCGAGCCCTTTCCAACGATGCCCCATTCATTAAGATCCCAGCACTTTCGTGAAATCGACCAAAAATATCCCAAGGGGTACCCCTTTGCAAAATTTCCGGTTTTGGGAAAATTCTGGAGTGGCCCTTTTTTGGATGGGAAATTGTTAGGGACCTCCCAGGGAGTCTGTGAATTCAATACCACCCCGGGCTGACCAGTATTTCCCGAGATAATGGCCATTTCGCAACCCTCCTTTGGCCATTCACAAAAGGGGCCATAACTCCCGAACCCCTTATTATTTCTGGACCAAATAAAGTGCGCTGAACTCGGGGGAGCGAGCCCTTTCCAACGATGCCCCATTCATTAAGATCCCAGCACTTTCGTGAAATCGACCAAAAATATCCCAAGGGGTACCCCTTTGCAAAATTTCCGGTTTTGGGAAAATTCTGGAGTGGCCCTTTTTTGGATGGGAAATTGTTAGGGACCTCCCAGGGAGTCTGTGAATTCAATACCACCCCGGGCTGACCAGTATTTCCCGAGATAATGGCCATTTCGCAACCCTCCTTTGGCCATTCACAAAAGGGGCCATAACTCCCGAACCCCTTGTTATTTCTGGACCAAATAAAGTGCGCTGAACTCGGGGGAGCGAGCCCTTTCCAACGATGCCCCATTCATTAAGATCCCAGCACTTTCGTGAAATCGACCAAAAATATCCCAAGGGGTACCCCTTTGCAAAATTTCCGGTTTTGGGAAAATTCTGGAGTGGCCCTTTTTTGGATGGGAAATTGTTAGGGACCTCCCAGGGAGTCTGTGAATTCAATACCACCCCGGGCTGACCAGTATTTCCCGAGATAATGGCCATTTCGCAACCCTCCTTTGGCCATTCACAAAAGGGGCCATAACTCCCGAACCCCTTATTATTTCTGGACCAAATAAAGTGCGCTGAACTCGGGGGAGCGAGCCCTTTCCAACGATGCCCCATTCATTAAGATCCCAGCACTTTCGTGAAATCGACCAAAAATATCCCAAGGGGTACCCCTTTGCAAAATTTCCGGTTTTGGGAAAATTCTGGAGTGGCCCTTTTTTGGATGGGAAATTGTTAGGGACCTCCCAGGGAGTCTGTGAATTCAATCCCACCCCGGGCTGACCAGTATTTCCCGAGATAATGGACATTTCGCAACCCTCCTTTGGCCATTCACAAAAGGGGCCATAACTCCCGAACCCCTTATTATTTCTGGACCAAATAAAGTGCGCTGAACTCGGGGGAGCGAGCCCTTTCCAACGATGCCCCATTCATTAAGATCCCAGCACTTTCGTGAAATCGACCAAAAATATCCCAAGGGGTACCCCTTTGCAAAATTTCCGGTTTTGGGAAAATTCTGGAGTGGCCCTTTTTTGGATGGGAAATTGTTAGGGACCTCCCAGGGAGTCTGTGAATTCAATACCACCCCGGGCTGACCAGTATTTCCCGAGATAATGGACATTTCGCAACCCTCCTTTGGCCAATCACAAAAGAGGCCATAACTCCCGAACCCCTTGTTATTTCTGGACCAAATAAAGTGCGCTGAACTCGGGGGAGCGAGCCCTTTCCAACGATGCCCCATTCATTAAGATCCCAGCACTTTCGTGAAATCGACCAAAAATATCCCAAGGGGTACCCCTTTGCAAAATTTCCGGTTTTGGGAAAATTCTGGAGTGGCCCTTTTTTGGATGGGAAATTGTTAGGGACCTCCCAGGGAGTCTGTGAATTCAATACCACCCCGGGCTGACCAGTATTTCCCGAGATAATGGCCATTTCGCAACCCTCCTTTGGCCATTCACAAAAGGGGCCATAACTCCCGAACCCCTTATTATTTCTGGACCAAATAAAGTGCGCTGAACTCGGGGGAGCGAGCCCTTTCCAACGATGCCCCATTCATTAAGATCCCAGCACTTTCGTGAAATCGACCAAAAATATCCCAAGGGGTACCCCTTTGCAAAATTTCCGGTTTTGGGAAAATTCTGGAGTGGCCCTTTTTTGGATGGGAAATTGTTAGGGACCTCCCAGGGAGTCTGTGAATTCAATCCCACCCCGCGCTGACCAGTATTTCCCGAGATAATGGACATTTCGCAACCCTCCTTTGGCCAATCACAAAAGAGGCCATAACTCCCGAACCCCTTGTTATTTCTGGACCAAATAAAGTGCGCTGAACTCGGGGGAGCGAGCCCTTTCCAACGATGCCCCATTCATTAAGATCCCAGCACTTTCGTGAAATCGACCAAAAATATCCCAAGGGGTACCCCTTTGCAAAATTTCCGGTTTTGGGAAAATTCTGGAGTGGCCCTTTTTTGGATGGGAAATTGTTAGGGACCTCCCAGGGAGTCTGTGAATTCAATACCACCCCGGGCTGACCAGTATTTCCCGAGATAATGGCCATTTCGCAACCCTCCTTTGGCCATTCACAAAAGGGGCCATAACTCCCGAACCCCTTATTATTTCTGGACCAAATAAAGTGCGCTGAACTCGGGGGAGCGAGCCCTTTCCAACGATGCCCCATTCATTAAGATCCCAGCACTTTCGTGAAATCGACCAAAAATATCCCAAGGGGTACCCCTTTGCAAAATTTCCGGTTTTGGGAAAATTCTGGAGTGGCCCTTTTTTGGATGGGAAATTGTTAGGGACCTCCCAGGGAGTCTGTGAATTCAATACCACCCCGGGCTGACCAGTATTTCCCGAGATAATGGCCATTTCGCAACCCTCCTTTGGCCATTCACAAAAGGGGCCATAACTCCCGAACCCCTTATTATTTCTGGACCAAATAAAGTGCGCTGAACTCGGGGGAGCGAGCCCTTTCCAACGATGCCCCATTCATTAAGATCCCAGCACTTTCGTGAAATCGACCAAAAATATCCCAAGGGGTACCCCTTTGCAAAATTTCCGGTTTTGGGAAAATTCTGGAGTGGCCCTTTTTTGGATGGGAAATTGTTAGGGACCTCCCAGGGAGTCTGTGAATTCAATACCACCCCGGGCTGACCAGTATTTCCCGAGATAATGGCCATTTCGCAAACCTCCTTTGGCCATTCACAAAAGGGGCCATAACTCCCGAACCCCTTATTATTTCTGGACCAAATAAACTGCGCTGAACTCGGGGGAGCGAGCCCTTTCCAACGATGCCCCATTCATTAAGATCCCAGCACTTTCGTGAAATCGACCAAAAATATCCCAAGGGGTACCCCTTTGCAAAATTTCCGGTTTTGGGAAAATTCTGGAGTGGCCCTTTTTTGGATGGGAAATTGTTAGGGACCTCCCAGGGAGTCTGTGAATTCAATCCCACCCCGGGCTGACCAGTATTTCCCGAGATAATGGACATTTCGCAACCCTCCTTTGGCCAATCACAAAAGAGGCCATAACTCCCGAGCCCCTTGTTATTTCTGGACCAAATAAAGTGCGCTGAACTCGGGGGAGCGAGCCCTTTCCAACGATGCCCCATTCATTAAGATCCCAGCACTTTCGTGAAATCGACCAAAAATATCCCAAGAGGTACCCCTTTGCAAAATTTCCGGTTTTGGGAAAATTCTAGAGTGGCCCTTTTTTGGATGGGAAATTGTTAGGGACCTCCCAGGGAGTCTGTGAATTCAATCCCACCCCGGGCTGACCAGTATTTCCCGAGATAATGGACATTTCGCAACCCTCCTTTGGCCAATCACAAAAGAGGCCATAACTCCCGAACCCCTTGTTATTTCTGGACCAAATAAAGTGCGCTGAACTCGGGGGAGCGAGCCCTTTCCAACGATGCCCCATTCATTAAGATCCCAGCACTTTCGTGAAATCGACCAAAAATATCCCAAGGGGTACCCCTTTGCAAAATTTCCGGTTTTGGGAAAATTCTGGAGTGGCCCTTTTTTGGATGGGAAATTGTTAGGGACCTCCCAGGGAGTCTGTGAATTCAATACCACCCCGGGCTGACCAGTATTTCCCGAGATAATGGCCATTTCGCAACCCTCCTTTGGCCATTCACAAAAGGGGCCATAACTCCCGAACCCCTTATTATTTCTGGACCAAATAAAGTGCGCTGAACTCGGGGGAGCGAGCCCTTTCCAACGATGCCCCATTCATTAAGATCCCAGCACTTTCGTGAAATCGACCAAAAATATCCCAAGGGGTACCCCTTTGCAAAATTTCCGGTTTTGGGAAAATTCTGGAGTGGCCCTTTTTTGGATGGGAAATTGTTAGGGACCTCCCAGGGAGTCTGTGAATTCAATACCACCCCGGGCTGACCAGTATTTCCCGAGATAATGGCCATTTCGCAACCCTCCTTTGGCCATTCACAAAAGGGGCCATAACTCCCGAACCCCTTATTATTTCTGGACCAAATAAAGTGCGCTGAACTCGGGGGAGCGAGCCCTTTCCAACGATGCCCCATTCATTAAGATCCCAGCACTTTCGTGAAATCGACCAAAAATATCCCAAGGGGTACCCCTTTGCAAAATTTCCGGTTTTGGGAAAATTCTGGAGTGGCCCTTTTTTGGATGGGAAATTGTTAGGGACCTCCCAGGGAGTCTGTGAATTCAATACCACCCCGGGCTGACCAGTATTTCCCGAGATAATGGCCATTTCGCAAACCTCCTTTGGCCATTCACAAAAGGGGCCATAACTCCCGAACCCCTTATTATTTCTGGACCAAATAAACTGCGCTGAACTCGGGGGAGCGAGCCCTTTCCAACGATGCCCCATTCATTAAGATCCCAGCACTTTCGTGAAATCGACCAAAAATATCCCAAGGGGTACCCCTTTGCAAAATTTCCGGTTTTGGGAAAATTCTGGAGTGGCCCTTTTTTGGATGGGAAATTGTTAGGGACCTCCCAGGGAGTCTGTGAATTCAATCCCACCCCGGGCTGACCAGTATTTCCCGAGATAATGGACATTTCGCAACCCTCCTTTGGCCAATCACAAAAGAGGCCATAACTCCCGAGCCCCTTGTTATTTCTGGACCAAATAAAGTGCGCTGAACTCGGGGGAGCGAGCCCTTTCCAACGATGCCCCATTCATTAAGATCCCAGCACTTTCGTGAAATCGACCAAAAATATCCCAAGAGGTACCCCTTTGCAAAATTTCCGGTTTTGGGAAAATTCTAGAGTGGCCCTTTTTTGGATGGGAAATTGTTAGGGACCTCCCAGGGAGTCTGTGAATTCAATACCACCCCGGGCTGACCAGTATTTCCCGAGATAATGGACATTTCGCAACCCTCCTTTGGCCAATCACAAAAGAGGCCATAACTCCCGAACCCCTTATTATTTCTGGACCAAATAAAGTGCGCTGAACTCGGGGGAGCGAGCCCTTTCCAACGATGCCCCATTCATTAAGATCCCAGCACTTGCGTGAAATCGACCAAAAATATCCCAAGGGGTACCCCTTTGCAAAATTTCCGGTTTTGGGAAAATTCTGGAGTGGCCCTTTTTTGGATGGGAAATTGTTAGGGACCTCCCAGGGAGTCTGTGAATTCAATCCCACCCCGGGCTGACCAGTATTTCCCGAGATAATGGACAATTCGCAACCCTCCTTTGGCCAATCACAAAAGAGGCCATAACTCCCGAACCCCTTGTTATTTCTGGACCAAATAAAGTGCGCTGAACTCGGGGGAGCGAGCCCTTTCCAACGATGCCCCATTCATTAAGATCCCAGCACTTGCGTGAAATCGACCAAAAATATCCCAAGGGGTACCCCTTTGCAAAATTTCCGGTTTTGGGAAAATTCTGGAGTGGCCCTTTTTTGGATGGGAAATTGTTAGGGACCTCCCAGGGAGTCTGTGAATTCAATCCCACCCCGGGCTGACCAGTATTTCCCGAGATAATGGACATTTCGCAACCCTCCTTTGGCCAATCACAAAAGAGGCCATAACTCCCGAACCCCTTATTATTTCTGGACCAAATAAAGTGCGCTGAACTCGGGGGAGCGAGCCCTTTCCAACGATGCCCCATTCATTAAGATCCCAGCACTTGCGTGAAATCGACCAAAAATATCCCAAGGGGTACCCCTTTGCAAAATTTCCGGTTTTGGGAAAATTCTGGAGTGGCCCTTTTTTGGATGGGAAATTGTTAGGGACCTCCCAGGGAGTCTGTGAATTCAATCCCACCCCGGGCTGACCAGTATTTCCCGAGATAATGGACATTTCGCAACCCTCCTTTGGCCAATCACAAAAGAGGCCATAACTCCCGAACCCCTTATTATTTCTGGACCAAATAAAGTGCGCTGAACTCGGGGGAGCGAGCCCTTTCCAACGATGCCCCATTCATTAAGATCCCAGCACTTGCGTGAAATCGACCAAAAATATCCCAAGGGGTACCCCTTTGCAAAATTTCCGGTTTTGGGAAAATTCTGGAGTGGCCCTTTTTTGGATGGGAAATTGTTAGGGACCTCCCAGGGAGTCTGTGAATTCAATCCCACCCCGGGCTGACCAGTATTTCCCGAGATAATGGACATTTCGCAACCCTCCTTTGGCCAATCACAAAAGAGGCCATAACTCCCGAACCCCTTGTTATTTCTGGACCAAATAAAGTGCGCTGAACTCGGGGGAGCGAGCCCTTTCCAACGATGCCCCATTCATTAAGATCCCAGCACTTTCGTGAAATCGACCAAAAATATCCCAAGGGGTACCCCTTTGCAAAATTTCCGGTTTTGGGAAAATTCTGGAGTGGCCCTTTTTTGGATGGGAAATTGTTAGGGACCTCCCAGGGAGTCTGTGAATTCAATCCCACCCCGGGCTGACCAGTATTTCCCGAGATAATGGACAATTCGCAACCCTCCTTTGGCCAATCACAAAAGAGGCCATAACTCCCGAACCCCTTATTATTTCTGGACCAAATAAAGTGCGCTGAACTCGGGGGAGCGAGCCCTTTCCAACGATGCCCCATTCATTAAGATCCCAGCACTTTCGTGAAATCGACCAAAAATATCCCAAGGGGTACCCCTTTGCAAAATTTCCGGTTTTGGGAAAATTCTGGAGTGGCCCTTTTTTGGATGGGAAATTGTTAGGGACCTCCCAGGGAGTCTGTGAATTCAATACCACCCCGGGCTGACCAGTATTTCCCGAGATAATGGCCATTTCGCAACCCTCCTTTGGCCATTCACAAAAGGGGCCATAACTCCCGAACCCCTTATTATTTCTGGACCAAATAAAGTGCGCTGAACTCGGGGGAGCGAGCCCTTTCCAACGATACCCCATTCATTAAGATCCCAGCACTTTCGTGAAATCGACCAAAAATATCCCAAGGGGTACCCCTTTGCAAAATTTCCGGTTTTGGGAAAATTCTGGAGTGGCCCTTTTTTGGATGGGAAATTGTTAGGGACCTCCCAGGGAGTCTGTGAATTCAATCCCACCCCGGGCTGACCAGTATTTCCCGAGATAATGGACATTTCGCAACCCTCCTTTGGCCAATCACAAAAGAGGCCATAACTCCCGAACCCCTTGTTATTTCTGGACCAAATAAAGTGCGCTGAACTCGGGGGAGCGAGCCCTTTCCAACGATGCCCCATTCATTAAGATCCCAGCACTTTCGTGAAATCGACCAAAAATATCCCAAGGGGTACCCCTTTGCAAAATTTCCGGTTTTGGGAAAATTCTGGAGTGGCCCTTTTTTGGATGGGAAATTGTTAGGGACCTCCCAGGGAGTCTGTGAATTCAATCCCACCCCGGGCTGACCAGTATTTCCCGAGATAATGGACATTTCGCAACCCTCCTTTGGCCAATCACAAAAGAGGCCATAACTCCCGAACCCCTTGTTATTTCTGGACCAAATAAAGTGCGCTGAACTCGGGGGAGCGAGCCCTTTCCAACGATACCCCATTCATTAAGATCCCAGCACTTTCGTGAAATCGACCAAAAATATCCCAAGGGGTACCCCTTTGCAAAATTTCCGGTTTTGGGAAAATTCTGGAGTGGCCCTTTTTTGGATGGGAAATTGTTAGGGACCTCCCAGGGAGTCTGTGAATTCAATCCCACCCCGGGCTGACCAGTATTTCCCGAGATAATGGACATTTCGCAACCCTCCTTTGGCCAATCACAAAAGAGGCCATAACTCCCGAACCCCTTGTTATTTCTGGACCAAATAAAGTGCGCTGAACTCGGGGGAGCGAGCCCTTTCCAACGATGCCCCATTCATTAAGATCCCAGCACTTTCGTGAAATCGACCAAAAATATCCCAAGGGGTACCCCTTTGCAAAATTTCCGGTTTTGGGAAAATTCTGGAGTGGCCCTTTTTTGGATGGGAAATTGTTAGGGACCTCCCAGGGAGTCTGTGAATTCAATACCACCCCGGGCTGACCAGTATTTCCCGAGATAATGGCCATTTCGCAACCCTCCTTTGGCCATTCACAAAAGGGGCCATAACTCCCGAACCCCTTATTATTTCTGGACCAAATAAAGTGCGCTGAACTCGGGGGAGCGAGCCCTTTCCAACGATGCCCCATTCATTAAGATCCCAGCACTTTCGTGAAATCGACCAAAAATATCCCAAGGGGTACCCCTTTGCAAAATTTCCGGTTTTGGGAAAATTCTGGAGTGGCCCTTTTTTGGATGGGAAATTGTTAGGGACCTCCCAGGGAGTCTGTGAATTCAATACCACCCCGGGCTGACCAGTATTTCCCGAGATAATGGCCATTTCGCAACCCTCCTTTGGCCATTCACAAAAGGGGCCATAACTCCCGAACCCCTTGTTATTTCTGGACCAAATAAAGTGCGCTGAACTCGGGGGAGCGAGCCCTTTCCAACGATGCCCCATTCATTAAGATCCCAGCACTTTCGTGAAATCGACCAAAAATATCCCAAGGGGTACCCCTTTGCAAAATTTCCGGTTTTGGGAAAATTCTGGAGTGGCCCTTTTTTGGATGGGAAATTGTTAGGGACCTCCCAGGGAGTCTGTGAATTCAATACCACCCCGGGCTGACCAGTATTTCCCGAGATAATGGCCATTTCGCAACCCTCCTTTGGCCATTCACAAAAGGGGCCATAACTCCCGAACCCCTTATTATTTCTGGACCAAATAAAGTGCGCTGAACTCGGGGGAGCGAGCCCTTTCCAACGATGCCCCATTCATTAAGATCCCAGCACTTTCGTGAAATCGACCAAAAATATCCCAAGGGGTACCCCTTTGCAAAATTTCCGGTTTTGGGAAAATTCTGGAGTGGCCCTTTTTTGGATGGGAAATTGTTAGGGACCTCCCAGGGAGTCTGTGAATTCAATCCCACCCCGGGCTGACCAGTATTTCCCGAGATAATGGACATTTCGCAACCCTCCTTTGGCCATTCACAAAAGGGGCCATAACTCCCGAACCCCTTATTATTTCTGGACCAAATAAAGTGCGCTGAACTCGGGGGAGCGAGCCCTTTCCAACGATGCCCCATTCATTAAGATCCCAGCACTTTCGTGAAATCGACCAAAAATATCCCAAGGGGTACCCCTTTGCAAAATTTCCGGTTTTGGGAAAATTCTGGAGTGGCCCTTTTTTGGATGGGAAATTGTTAGGGACCTCCCAGGGAGTCTGTGAATTCAATACCACCCCGGGCTGACCAGTATTTCCCGAGATAATGGACATTTCGCAACCCTCCTTTGGCCAATCACAAAAGAGGCCATAACTCCCGAACCCCTTGTTATTTCTGGACCAAATAAAGTGCGCTGAACTCGGGGGAGCGAGCCCTTTCCAACGATGCCCCATTCATTAAGATCCCAGCACTTTCGTGAAATCGACCAAAAATATCCCAAGGGGTACCCCTTTGCAAAATTTCCGGTTTTGGGAAAATTCTGGAGTGGCCCTTTTTTGGATGGGAAATTGTTAGGGACCTCCCAGGGAGTCTGTGAATTCAATACCACCCCGGGCTGACCAGTATTTCCCGAGATAATGGCCATTTCGCAACCCTCCTTTGGCCATTCACAAAAGGGGCCATAACTCCCGAACCCCTTATTATTTCTGGACCAAATAAAGTGCGCTGAACTCGGGGGAGCGAGCCCTTTCCAACGATGCCCCATTCATTAAGATCCCAGCACTTTCGTGAAATCGACCAAAAATATCCCAAGGGGTACCCCTTTGCAAAATTTCCGGTTTTGGGAAAATTCTGGAGTGGCCCTTTTTTGGATGGGAAATTGTTAGGGACCTCCCAGGGAGTCTGTGAATTCAATCCCACCCCGCGCTGACCAGTATTTCCCGAGATAATGGACATTTCGCAACCCTCCTTTGGCCAATCACAAAAGAGGCCATAACTCCCGAACCCCTTGTTATTTCTGGACCAAATAAAGTGCGCTGAACTCGGGGGAGCGAGCCCTTTCCAACGATGCCCCATTCATTAAGATCCCAGCACTTTCGTGAAATCGACCAAAAATATCCCAAGGGGTACCCCTTTGCAAAATTTCCGGTTTTGGGAAAATTCTGGAGTGGCCCTTTTTTGGATGGGAAATTGTTAGGGACCTCCCAGGGAGTCTGTGAATTCAATACCACCCCGGGCTGACCAGTATTTCCCGAGATAATGGCCATTTCGCAACCCTCCTTTGGCCATTCACAAAAGGGGCCATAACTCCCGAACCCCTTATTATTTCTGGACCAAATAAAGTGCGCTGAACTCGGGGGAGCGAGCCCTTTCCAACGATGCCCCATTCATTAAGATCCCAGCACTTTCGTGAAATCGACCAAAAATATCCCAAGGGGTACCCCTTTGCAAAATTTCCGGTTTTGGGAAAATTCTGGAGTGGCCCTTTTTTGGATGGGAAATTGTTAGGGACCTCCCAGGGAGTCTGTGAATTCAATACCACCCCGGGCTGACCAGTATTTCCCGAGATAATGGCCATTTCGCAACCCTCCTTTGGCCATTCACAAAAGGGGCCATAACTCCCGAACCCCTTATTATTTCTGGACCAAATAAAGTGCGCTGAACTCGGGGGAGCGAGCCCTTTCCAACGATGCCCCATTCATTAAGATCCCAGCACTTTCGTGAAATCGACCAAAAATATCCCAAGGGGTACCCCTTTGCAAAATTTCCGGTTTTGGGAAAATTCTGGAGTGGCCCTTTTTTGGATGGGAAATTGTTAGGGACCTCCCAGGGAGTCTGTGAATTCAATACCACCCCGGGCTGACCAGTATTTCCCGAGATAATGGCCATTTCGCAAACCTCCTTTGGCCATTCACAAAAGGGGCCATAACTCCCGAACCCCTTATTATTTCTGGACCAAATAAACTGCGCTGAACTCGGGGGAGCGAGCCCTTTCCAACGATGCCCCATTCATTAAGATCCCAGCACTTTCGTGAAATCGACCAAAAATATCCCAAGGGGTACCCCTTTGCAAAATTTCCGGTTTTGGGAAAATTCTGGAGTGGCCCTTTTTTGGATGGGAAATTGTTAGGGACCTCCCAGGGAGTCTGTGAATTCAATACCACCCCGGGCTGACCAGTATTTCCCGAGATAATGGCCATTTCGCAACCCTCCTTTGGCCATTCACAAAAGGGGCCATAACTCCCGAACCCCTTATTATTTCTGGACCAAATAAAGTGCGCTGAACTCGGGGGAGCGAGCCCTTTCCAACGATGCCCCATTCATTAAGATCCCAGCACTTTCGTGAAATCGACCAAAAATATCCCAAGGGGTACCCCTTTGCAAAATTTCCGGTTTTGGGAAAATTCTGGAGTGGCCCTTTTTTGGATGGGAAATTGTTAGGGACCTCCCAGGGAGTCTGTGAATTCAATACCACCCCGGGCTGACCAGTATTTCCCGAGATAATGGCCATTTCGCAACCCTCCTTTGGCCATTCACAAAAGGGGCCATAACTCCCGAACCCCTTATTATTTCTAGACCAAATAAAGTGCGCTGAACTCGGGGGAGCGAGCCCTTTCCAACGATACCCCATTCATTAAGATCCCAGCACTTTCGTGAAATCGACCAAAAATATCCCAAGGGGTACCCCTTTGCAAAATTTCCGGTTTTGGGAAAATTCTGGAGTGGCCCTTTTTTGGATGGGAAATTGTTAGGGACCTCCCAGGGAGTCTGTGAATTCAATCCCACCCCGGGCTGACCAGTATTTCCCGAGATAATGGCCATTTCGCAACCCTCCTTTGGCCAATCACAAAAGAGGCCATAACTCCCGAACCCCTTGTTATTTCTGGACCAAATAAAGTGCGCTGAACTCGGGGGAGCGAGCCCTTTCCAACGATGCCCCATTCATTAAGATCCCAGCACTTTCGTGAAATCGACCAAAAATATCCCAAGGGGTACCCCTTTGCAAAATTTCCGGTTTTGGGAAAATTCTGGAGTGGCCCTTTTTTGGATGGGAAATTGTTAGGGACCTCCCAGGGAGTCTGTGAATTCAATACCACCCCGGGCTGACCAGTATTTCCCGAGATAATGGCCATTTCGCAACCCTCCTTTGGCCATTCACAAAAGGGGCCATAACTCCCGAACTCCTTATTATTTCTGGACCAAATAAAGTGCGCTGAACTCGGGGGAGCGAGCCCTTTCCAACGATGCCCCATTCATTAAGATCCCAGCACTTTCGTGAAATCGACCAAAAATATCCCAAGGGGTACCCCTTTGCAAAATTTCCGGTTTTGGGAAAATTCTGGAGTGGCCCTTTTTTGGATGGGAAATTGTTAGGGACCTCCCAGGGAGTCTGTGAATTCAATACCACCCCGGGCTGACCAGTATTTCCCGAGATAATGGCCATTTCGCAACCCTCCTTTGGCCATTCACAAAAGGGGCCATAACTCCCGAACCCCTTATTATTTCTGGACCAAATAAAGTGCGCTGAACTCGGGGGAGCGAGCCCTTTCCAACGATGCCCCATTCATTAAGATCCCAGCACTTTCGTGAAATCGACCAAAAATATCCCAAGGGGTACCCCTTTGCAAAATTTCCGGTTTTGGGAAAATTCTGGAGTGGCCCTTTTTTGGATGGGAAATTGTTAGGGACCTCCCAGGGAGTCTGTGAATTCAATCCCACCCCGGGCTGACCAGTATTTCCCGAGATAATGGCCATTTCGCAACCCTCCTTTGGCCAATCACAAAAGAGGCCATAACTCCCGAACCCCTTGTTATTTCTGGACCAAATAAAGTGCGCTGAACTCGGGGGAGCGAGCCCTTTCCAACGATGCCCCATTCATTAAGATCCCAGCACTTTCGTGAAATCGACCAAAAATATCCCAAGGGGTACCCCTTTGCAAAATTTCCGGTTTTGGGAAAATTCTGGAGTGGCCCTTTTTTGGATGGGAAATTGTTAGGGACCTCCCAGGGAGTCTGTGAATTCAATACCACCCCGGGCTGACCAGTATTTCCCGAGATAATGGCCATTTCGCAACCCTCCTTTGGCCATTCACAAAAGGGGCCATAACTCCCGAACCCCTTATTATTTCTGGACCAAATAAAGTGCGCTGAACTCGGGGGAGCGAGCCCTTTCCAACGATACCCCATTCATTAAGATCCCAGCACTTTCGTGAAATCGACCAAAAATATCCCAAGGGGTACCCCTTTGCAAAATTTCCGGTTTTGGGAAAATTCTGGAGTGGCCCTTTTTTGGATGGGAAATTGTTAGGGACCTCCCAGGGAGTCTGTGAATTCAATCCCACCCCGGGCTGACCAGTATTTCCCGAGATAATGGACATTTCGCAACCCTCCTTTGGCCAATCACAAAAGAGGCCATAACTCCCGAACCCCTTGTTATTTCTGGACCAAATAAAGTGCGCCGAACTCGGGGGAGCGAGCCCTTTCCAACGATACCCCATTCATTAAGATCCCAGCACTTTCGTGAAATCGACCAAAAATATCCCAAGGGGTACCCCTTTGCAAAATTTCCGGTTTTGGGAAAATTCTGGAGTGGCCTTTTTTTGGATGGGAAATTGTTAGGGACCTCCCAGGGAGTCTGTGAATTCAATACCACCCCGGGCTGACCAGTATTTCCCGAGATAATGGCCATTTCGCAACCCTCCTTTGGCCATTCACAAAAGGGGCCATAACTCCCGAACCCCTTGTTATTTCTGGACCAAATAAAGTGCGCTGAACTCGGGGGAGCGAGCCCTTTCCAACGATGCCCCATTCATTAAGATCCCAGCACTTTCGTGAAATCGACCAAAAATATCCCAAGGGGTACCCCTTTGCAAAATTTCCGGTTTTGGGAAAATTCTGGAGTGGCCCTTTTTTGGATGGGAAATTGTTAGGGACCTCCCAGGGAGTCTGTGAATTCAATACCACCCCGGGCTGACCAGTATTTCCCGAGATAATGGCCATTTCGCAACCCTCCTTTGGCCATTCACAAAAGGGGCCATAACTCCCGAACCCCTTATTATTTCTGGACCAAATAAAGTGCGCTGAACTCGGGGGAGCGAGCCCTTTCCAACGATGCCCCATTCATTAAGATCCCAGCACTTTCGTGAAATCGACCAAAAATATCCCAAGGGGTACCCCTTTGCAAAATTTCCGGTTTTGGGAAAATTCTGGAGTGGCCCTTTTTTGGATGGGAAATTGTTAGGGACCTCCCAGGGAGTCTGTGAATTCAATACCACCCCGGGCTGACCAGTATTTCCCGAGATAATGGCCATTTCGCAACCCTCCTTTGGCCATTCACAAAAGGGGCCATAACTCCCGAACCCCTTATTATTTCTGGACCAAATAAAGTGCGCTGAACTCGGGGGAGCGAGCCCTTTCCAACGATGCCCCATTCATTAAGATCCCAGCACTTTCGTGAAATCGACCAAAAATATCCCAAGGGGTACCCCTTTGCAAAATTTCCGGTTTTGGGAAAATTCTGGAGTGGCCCTTTTTTGGATGGGAAATTGTTAGGGACCTCCCAGGGAGTCTGTGAATTCAATCCCACCCCGGGCTGACCAGTATTTCCCGAGATAATGGACATTTCGCAACCCTCCTTTGGCCAATCACAAAAGGGGCCATAACTCCCGAACCCCTTGTTATTTCTGGACCAAATAAAGTGCGCTGAACTCGGGGGAGCGAGTCCTTTCCAACGATACCCCATTCATTAAGATCCCAGCACTTTCGTGAAATCGACCAAAAATATCCCAAGGGGTACCCCTTTGCAAAATTTCCGGTTTTGGGAAAATTCTGGAGTGGCCCTTTTTTGGATGGGAAATTGTTAGGGACCTCCCAGGGAGTCTGTGAATTCAATCCCACCCCGGGCTGACCAGTATTTCCCGAGATAATGGCCATTTCGCAACCCTCCTTTGGCCATTCACAAAAGGGGCCATAACTCCCGAACCCCTTATTATTTCTGGACCAAATAAAGTGCGCTGAACTGGGGGGAGCGAGCCCTTTCCAACGATGCCCCATTCATTAAGATCCCAGCACTTTCGTGAAATCGACCAAAAATATCCCAAGGGGTACCCCTTTGCAAAATTTCCGGTTTTGGGAAAATTCTGGAGTGGCCCTTTTTTGGATGGGAAATTGTTAGGGACCTCCCAGGGAGTCTGTGAATTCAATCCCACCCCGGGCTGACCAGTATTTCCCGAGATAATGGCCATTTCGCAACCCTCCTTTGGCCAATCACAAAAGAGGCCATAACTCCCGAACCCCTTGTTATTTCTGGACCAAATAAAGTGCGCTGAACTCGGGGGAGCGAGCCCTTTCCAACGATGCCCCATTCATTAAGATCCCAGCACTTTCGTCAAATCGACCAAAAATATCCCAAGGGGTACCCCTTTGCAAAATTTCCGGTTTTGGGAAAATTCTGGAGTGGCCCTTTTTTGGATGGGAAATTGTTAGGGACCTCCCAGGGAGTCTGTGAATTCAATCCCACCCCGGGCTGACCAGTATTTCCCGAGATAATGGCCATTTCGCAACCCTCCTTTGGCCATTCACAAAAGGGGCCATAACTCCCGAACCCCTTATTATTTCTGGACCAAATAAAGTGCGCTGAACTGGGGGGAGCGAGCCCTTTCCAACGATGCCCCATTCATTAAGATCCCAGCACTTTCGTGAAATCGACCAAAAATATCCCAAGGGGTACCCCTTTGCAAAATTTCCGGTTTTGGGAAAATTCTAGAGTGGCCCTTTTTTGGATGGGAAATTGTTAGGGACCTCCCAGGGAGTCTGCGAATTCAATCCCACCCCGGGCTGACCAGTATTTCCCGAGATAATGGACATTTCGCAACCCTCCTTTGGCCAATCACAAAAGAGGCCATAACTCCCGAACCCCTTGTTATTTCTGGACCAAATAAAGTGCGCTGAACTCGGGGGAGCGAGTCCTTTCCAACGATGCCCCATTCATTAAGATCCCAGCACTTTCGTGAAATCGACCAAAAATATCCCAAGGGGTACCCCTTTGCAAAATTTCCGGTTTTGGGAAAATTCTAGAGTGGCCCTTTTTTGGATGGGAAATTGTTAGGGACCTCCCAGGGAGTCTGTGAATTCAATCCCACCCCGGGCTGACCAGTATTTCCCGAGATAATGGACATTTCGCAACCCTCCTTTGGCCAATCACAAAAGAGGCCATAACTCCCGAACCCCTTGTTATTTCTGGACCAAATAAAGTGCGCTGAACTCGGGGGAGCGAGTCCTTTCCAACGATGCCCCATTCATTAAGATCCCAGCACTTTCGTGAAATCGACCAAAAATATCCCAAGGGGTCCCTTTGCAAAATTTCCGGTTTTGGGAAAATTCTAGAGTGGCCCTTTTTTGGATGGGAAATTGTTAGGGACCTCCCAGGGAGTCTGTGAATTCAATCCCACCCCGGGCTGACCAGTATTTCCCGAGATAATGGACATTTCGCAACCCTCCTTTGGCCATTCACAAAAGGGGCCATAACTCCCGAACCCCTTGTTATTTCTGGACCAAATAAAACGCGCTGAACTCGGGGGAGCGAGTCCTTTCCAACGATGCCCCATTCATTAAGATCCCAGCACTTTCGTGAAATCGACCAAAAATATCCCAAGGGGTACCCCTTTGCAAAATTTCCGGTTTTGGGAAAATTCTGGAGTGGCCCTTTTTTGGATGGGAAATTGTTAGGGACCTCCCAGGGAGTCTGTGAATTCAATCCCACCCCGGGCTGACCAGTATTTCCCGAGATAATGGACATTTCGCAACCCTCCTTTGGCCAATCACAAAAGAGGCCATAACTCCCGAAGCCCTTGTTATTTCTGGACCAAATAAAGTGCGCTGAACTCGGGGGAGCGAGCCCTTTCCAACGATGCCCCATTCATTAAGATCCCAGCACTTTCGTGAAATCGACCAAAAATATCCCAAGGGGTACCCCTTTGCATAATTTCCGGTTTTGGGAAAATTCTGGAGTGGCCCTTTTTTGGATGGGAAATTGTTAGGGACCTCCCAGGGAGTCTGTGAATTCAATCCCACCCCGGGCTGACCAGTATTTCCCGAGATAATGGACATTTCGCAACCCTCCTTTGGCCATTCACAAAAGGGGCCATAACTCCCGAAGCCCTTGTTATTTCTGGACCAAATAAAGTGCGCTGAACTCGGGGGAGCGAGTCCTTTCCAACGATGCCCCATTCATTAAGATCCCAGCACTTTCGTGAAATCGACCAAAAATATCCCAAGGGGTACCCCTTTGCAAAATTTCCGGTTTTGGGAAAATTCTGGAGTGGCCCTTTTTTGGATGGGAAATTGTTAGGGACCTCCCAGGGAGTCTGTGAATTCAATCCCACCCCGGGCTGACCAGTATTTCCCGAGATAATGGACATTTCGCAACCCTCCTTTGGCCAATCACAAAAGAGGCCATAACTCCCGAAGCCCTTGTTATTTCTGGACCAAATAAAGTGCGCTGAACTCGGGGGAGCGAGCCCTTTCCAACGATGCCCCATTCATTAAGATCCCAGCACTTTCGTGAAATCGACCAAAAATATCCCAAGGGGTACCCCTTTGCAAAATTTCCGGTTTTGGGAAAATTCTGGAGTGGCCCTTTTTTGGATGGGAAATTGTTAGGGACCTCCCAGGGAGTCTGTGAATTCAATCCCACCCCGGGCTGACCAGTATTTCCCGAGATAATGGACATTTCGCAACCCTCCTTTGGCCAATCACAAAAGGGGCCATAACTCCCGAAGCCCTTGTTATTTCTGGACCAAATAAAGTGCGCTGAACTCGGGGGAGCGAGTCCTTTCCAACGATGCCCCATTCATTAAGATCCCAGCACTTTCGTGAAATCGACCAAAAATATCCCAAGGGGTACCCCTTTGCAAAATTTCCGGTTTTGGGAAAATTCTAGAGTGGCCCTTTTTTGGATGGGAAATTGTTAGGGACCTCCCAGGGAGTCTGTGAATTCAATCCCACCCCGGGCTGACCAGTATTTCCCGAGATAATGGACATTTCGCAACCCTCCTTTGGCCATTCACAAAAGGGGCCATAACTCCCGAAGCCCTTGTTATTTCTGGACCAAATAAAGTGCGCTGAACTCGGGGGAGCGAGCCCTTTCCAACGATGCCCCATTCATTAAGATCCCAGCACTTTCGTGAAATCGACCAAAAATATCCCAAGGGGTACCCCTTTGCAAAATTTCCGGTTTTGGGAAAATTCTGGAGTGGCCCTTTTTTGGATGGGAAATTGTTAGGGACCTCCTAGGGAGTCTGTGAATTCAATCCCACCCCGGGCTGACCAGTATTTCCCGAGATAATGGACATTTCGCAACCCTCCTTTGGCCAATCACAAAAGAGGCCATAACTCCCGAAGCCCTTGTTATTTCTGGACCAAATAAAGTGCGCTGAACTCGGGGGAGCGAGCCCTTTCCAACGATGCCCCATTCATTAAGATCCCAGCACTTTCGTGAAATCGACCAAAAATATCCCAAGGGGTACCCCTTTGCAAAATTTCCGGTTTTGGGAAAATTCTGGAGTGGCCCTTTTTTGGATGGGAAATTGTTAGGGACCTCCCAGGGAGTCTGTGAATTCAATCCCACCCCGGGCTGACCAGTATTTCCCGAGATAATGGACATTTCGCAACCCTCCTTTGGCCAATTACAAAAGGGGCCATAACTCCCGAAGCCCTTGTTATTTCTGGACCAAATAAAGTGCGCTGAACTCGGGGGAGCGAGCCCTTTCCAACGATGCCCCATTCATTAAGATCCCAGCACTTTCGTGAAATCGACCAAAAATATCCCAAGGGGTACCCCTTTGCAAAATTTCCGGTTTTGGGAAAATTCTGGAGTGGCCCTTTTTTGGATGGGAAATTGTTAGGGACCTCCCAGGGAGTCTGTGAATTCAATCCCACCCCGGGCTGACCAGTATTTCCCGAGATAATGGACATTTCGCAACCCTCCTTTGGCCAATCACAAAAGAGGCCATAACTCCCGAAGCCCTTGTTATTTCTGGACCAAATAAAGTGCGCTGAACTCGGGGGAGCGAGCCCTTTCCAACGATGCCCCATTCATTAAGATCCCAGCACTTTCGTGAAATCGACCAAAAATATCCTAAGGGGTACCCCTTTGCAAAATTTCCGGTTTTGGGAAAATTCTAGAGTGGCCCTTTTTTGGATGGGAAATTGTTAGGGACCTGCCAGGGAGTCTGTGAATTCAATCCCACCCCGGGCTGACCAGTATTTCCCGAGATAATGGACATTTCGCAACCCTCCTTTGGCCAATCACAAAAGGGGCCATAACTCCCGAAGCCCTTGTTATTTCTGGACCAAATAAAGTGCGCTGAACTCGGGGGAGCGAGCCCTTTCCAACGATGCCCCATTCATTAAGATCCCAGCACTTTCGTGAAGTCGACCAAAAATATCCCAAGGGGTACCCCTTTGCAAAATTTCCGGTTTTGGGAAAATTCTGGAGTGGCCCTTTTTTGGATGGGAAATTGTTAGGGACCTCACAGGGAGTCTGTGAATTCAATCCCACCCCGGGCTGACCAGTATTTCCCGAGATAATGGACATTTCGCAACCCTCCTTTGGCCATTCACAAAAGGGGCCATAACTCCCGAAGCCCTTGTTATTTCTGGACCAAATAAAGTGCGCTGAACTCGGGGGAGCGAGCCCTTTCCAACGATGCCCCATTCATTAAGATCCCAGCACTTTCGTGAAGTCGACCAAAAATATCCCAAGGGGTACCCTTTTGCAAAATTTCCGGTTTTGGGAAAATTCTGGAGTGGCCCTTTTTTGGATGGGAAATTGTTAGGGACCTCACAGGGAGTCTGTGAATTCAATCCCACCCCGGGCTGACCAGTATTTCCCGAGATAATGGACATTTCGCAACCCTCCTTTGGCCATTCACAAAAGGGGCCATAACTCCCGAACCCCTTGTTATTTCTGGACCAAATAAAGTGCGCTGAACTCGGGGGAGCGAGCCCTTTCCAACGATGCCCCATTCATTAAGATCCCAGCACTTTCGTGAAATCGACCAAAAATATCCCAAGGGGTACCCCTTTGCAAAATTTCCGGTTTTGGGAAAATTCTGGAGTGGCCCTTTTTTGGATGGGAAATTGTTAGGGACCTCCCAGGGAGTCTGTGAATTCAATCCCACCCCGGGCTGACCAGTATTTCCCGAGATAATGGACATTTCGCAACCCTCCTTTGGCCAATCACAAAAGAGGCCATAACTCCCGAAGCCCTTGTTATTTCTGGACCAAATAAAGTGCGCTGAACTCGGGGGAGCGAGCCCTTTCCAACGATGCCCCATTCATTAAGATCCCAGCACTTTCGTGAAATCGACCAAAAATATCCCAAGGGGTACCCCTTTGCAAAATTTCCGGTTTTGGGAAAATTCTGGAGTGGCCCTTTTTTGGATGGGAAATTGTTAGGGACCTCACAGGGAGTCTGTGAATTCAATCCCACCCCGGGCTGACCAGTATTTCCCGAGATAATGGACATTTCGCAACCCTCCTTTGGCCATTCACAAAAGGGGCCATAACTCGCGAACCCCTTGTTATTTCTGGACCAAATAAAGTGCGCTGAACTCGAGGGAGCGAGCCCTTTCCAACGATACCCCCTTCATTAAGATCCCAGCACTTTCGTGAAATCGACCAAAAATATCCCAAGGGGTACCCCTTTGCAAAATTTCCGGTTTTGGGAAAATTCTGGAGTGGCCCTTTTTTGGATGGGAAATTGTTAGGGACCTCACAGGGAGTCTGTGAATTCAATCCCACCCCGGGCTGACCAGTATTTCCCGAGATAATGGACATTTCGCAACCCTCCTTTGGCCATTCACAAAAGGGGCCATAACTCCCGAACCCCTTGTTATTTCTGGACCAAATAAAGTGCGCTGAACTCGGGGGAGCGAGTCCTTTCCAACGATGCCCCATTCATTAAGATCCCAGCACTTTCGTGAAGTCGACCAAAAATATCCCAAGGGGTACCCTTTTGCAAAATTTCCGGTTTTGGGAAAATTCTGGAGTGGCCCTTTTTTGGATGGGAAATTGTTAGGGACCTCACAGGGAGTCTGTGAATTCAATCCCACCCCGGGCTGACCAGTATTTCCCGAGATAATGGACATTTCGCAACCCTCCTTTGGCCAATCACAAAAGAGGCCATAACTCCCGAAGCCCTTGTTATTTCTGGACCAAATAAAGTGCGCTGAACTCGGGGGAGCGAGCCCTTTCCAACGATGCCCCATTCATTAAGATCCCAGCACTTTCGTGAAATCGACCAAAAATATCCCAAGGGGTACCCCTTTGCATAATTTCCGGTTTTGGGAAAATTCTGGAGTGGCCCTTTTTTGGATGGGAAATTGTTAGGGACCTCCCAGGGAGTCTGTGAATTCAATCCCACCCCGGGCTGACCAGTATTTCCCGAGATAATGGACATTTCGCAACCCTCCTTTGGCCATTCACAAAAGGGGCCATAACTCCCGAAGCCCTTGTTATTTCTAGACCAAATAAAGTGCGCTGAACTCGGGGGAGCGAGTCCTTTCCAACGATGCCCCATTCATTAAGATCCCAGCACTTTCGTGAAATCGACCACAAATATCCCAAGGGGTACCCCTTTGCAAAATTTCCGGTTTTGGGAAAATTCTGGAGTGGCCCTTTTTTGGATGGGAAATTGTTAGGGACCTCCCAGGGAGTCTGTGAATTCAATCCCACCCCGGGCTGACCAGTATTTCCCGAGATAATGGACATTTCGCAACCCTCCTTTGGCCAATCACAAAAGAGGCCATAACTCCCGAAGCCCTTGTTATTTCTGGACCAAATAAAGTGCGCTGAACTCGGGGGAGCGAGCCCTTTCCAACGATGCCCCATTCATTAAGATCCCAGCACTTTCGTGAAATCGACCAAAAATATCCCAAGGGGTACCCCTTTGCAAAATTTCCGGTTTTGGGAAAATTCTGGAGTGGCCCTTTTTTGGATGGGAAATTGTTAGGGACCTCACAGGGAGTCTGTGAATTCAATCCCACCCCGGGCTGACCAGTATTTCCCGAGATAATGGACATTTCGCAACCCTCCTTTGGCCATTCACAAAAGGGGCCATAACTCCCGAACCCCTTGTTATTTCTGGACCAAATAAAGTGCGCTGAACTCGGGGGAGCGAGCCCTTTCCAACGATGCCCCATTCATTAAGATCCCAGCACTTTCGTGAAATCGACCAAAAATATCCCAAGGGGTACCCCTTTGCAAAATTTCCGGTTTTGGGAAAATTCTGGAGTGGCCCTTTTTTGGATGGGAAATTGTTAGGGACCTCCCAGGGAGTCTGTGAATTCAATCCCACCCCGGGCTGACCAGTATTTCCCGAGATAATGGACATTTCGCAACCCTCCTTTGGCCAATCACAAAAGAGGCCATAACTCCCGAATCCCTTGTTATTTCTGGACCAAATAAAGTGCGCTGAACTCGGGGGAGCGAGCCCTTTCCAACGATGCCCCATTCATTAAGATCCCAGCACTTTCGTGAAATCGACCAAAAATATCCCAAATTTCCGGTTTTGGGAAAATTCTGGAGTGGCCCTTTTTTGGATGGGAAATTGTTAGGGACCTCACAGGGAGTCTGTGAATTCAATCCCACCCCGGGCTGACCAGTATTTCCCGAGATAATGGACATTTCGCAACCCTCCTTTGGCCATTCACAAAAGGGGCCATAACTCCCGAACCCCTTGTTATTTCTGGACCAAATAAAGTGCGCTGAACTCGGGGGAGCGAGCCCTTTCCAACGATGCCCCATTCATTAAGATCCCAGCACTTTCGTGAAATCGACCAAAAATATCCCAAGGGGTACCCCTTTGCAAAATTTCCGGTTTTGGGAAAATTCTGGAGTGGCCCTTTTTTGGATGGGAAATTGTTAGGGACCTCCCAGGGAGTCTGTGAATTCAATCCCACCCCGGGCTGACCAGTATTTCCCGAGATAATGGACATTTCGCAACCCTCCTTTGGCCATTCACAAAAGGGGCCATAACTCGCGAACCCCTTGTTATTTCTGGACCAAATAAAGTGCGCTGAACTCGAGGGAGCGAGCCCTTTCCAACGATACCCCCTTCATTAAGATCCCAGCACTTTCGTGAAATCGACCAAAAATATCCCAAGGGGTACCCCTTTGCAAAATTTCCGGTTTTGGGAAAATTCTGGAGTGGCCCTTTTTTGGATGGGAAATTGTTAGGGACCTCACAGGGAGTCTGTGAATTCAATCCCACCCCGGGCTGACCAGTATTTCCCGAGATAATGGACATTTCGCAACCCTCCTTTGGCCAATCACAAAAGAGGCCATAACTCCCGAAGCCCTTGTTATTTCTGGACCAAATAAAGTGCGCTGAACTCGGGGGAGCGAGCCCTTTCCAACGATGCCCCATTCATTAAGATCCCAGCACTTTCGTGAAATCGACCAAAAATATCCCAAGGGGTACCCCTTTGCAAAATTTCCGGTTTTGGGAAAATTCTGGAGTGGCCCTTTTTTGGATGGGAAATTGTTAGGGACCTCACAGGGAGTCTGTGAATTCAATCCCACCCCGGGCTGACCAGTATTTCCCGAGATAATGGACATTTCGCAACCCTCCTTTGGCCATTCACAAAAGGGGCCATAACTCGCGAACCCCTTGTTATTTCTGGACCAAATAAAGTGCGCTGAACTCGAGGGAGCGAGCCCTTTCCAACGATACCCCCTTCATTAAGATCCCAGCACTTTCGTGAAATCGACCAAAAATATCCCAAGGGGTACCCCTTTGCAAAATTTCCGGTTTTGGGAAAATTCTGGAGTGGCCCTTTTTTGGATGGGAAATTGTTAGGGACCTCACAGGGAGTCTGTGAATTCAATCCCACCCCGGGCTGACCAGTATTTCCCGAGATAATGGACATTTCGCAACCCTCCTTTGGCCATTCACAAAAGGGGCCATAACTCCCGAACCCCTTGTTATTTCTGGACCAAATAAAGTGCGCTGAACTCGGGGGAGCGAGTCCTTTCCAACGATGCCCCATTCATTAAGATCCCAGCACTTTCGTGAAGTCGACCAAAAATATCCCAAGGGGTACCCTTTTGCAAAATTTCCGGTTTTGGGAAAATTCTGGAGTGGCCCTTTTTTGGATGGGAAATTGTTAGGGACCTCACAGGGAGTCTGTGAATTCAATCCCACCCCGGGCTGACCAGTATTTCCCGAGATAATGGACATTTCGCAACCCTCCTTTGGCCAATCACAAAAGAGGCCATAACTCCCGAAGCCCTTGTTATTTCTGGACCAAATAAAGTGCGCTGAACTCGGGGGAGCGAGCCCTTTCCAACGATGCCCCATTCATTAAGATCCCAGCACTTTCGTGAAATCGACCAAAAATATCCCAAGGGGTACCCCTTTGCATAATTTCCGGTTTTGGGAAAATTCTGGAGTGGCCCTTTTTTGGATGGGAAATTGTTAGGGACCTCCCAGGGAGTCTGTGAATTCAATCCCACCCCGGGCTGACCAGTATTTCCCGAGATAATGGACATTTCGCAACCCTCCTTTGGCCATTCACAAAAGGGGCCATAACTCCCGAAGCCCTTGTTATTTCTGGACCAAATAAAGTGCGCTGAACTCGGGGGAGCGAGTCCTTTCCAACGATGCCCCATTCATTAAGATCCCAGCACTTTCGTGAAATCGACCACAAATATCCCAAGGGGTACCCCTTTGCAAAATTTCCGGTTTTGGGAAAATTCTGGAGTGGCCCTTTTTTGGATGGGAAATTGTTAGGGACCTCCCAGGGAGTCTGTGAATTCAATCCCACCCCGGGCTGACCAGTATTTCCCGAGATAATGGACATTTCGCAACCCTCCTTTGGCCAATCACAAAAGAGGCCATAACTCCCGAAGCCCTTGTTATTTCTGGACCAAATAAAGTGCGCTGAACTCGGGGGAGCGAGCCCTTTCCAACGATGCCCCATTCATTAAGATCCCAGCACTTTCGTGAAATCGACCAAAAATATCCCAAGGGGTACCCCTTTGCAAAATTTCCGGTTTTGGGAAAATTCTGGAGTGGCCCTTTTTTGGATGGGAAATTGTTAGGGACCTCCCAGGGAGTCTGTGAATTCAATCCCACCCCGGGCTGACCAGTATTTCCCGAGATAATGGACATTTCGCAACCCTCCTTTGGCCAATCACAAAAGGGGCCATAACTCCCGAAGCCCTTGTTATTTCTGGACCAAATAAAGTGCGCTGAACTCGGGGGAGCGAGTCCTTTCCAACGATGCCCCATTCATTAAGATCCCAGCACTTTCGTGAAATCGACCAAAAATATCCCAAGGGGTACCCCTTTGCAAAATTTCCGGTTTTGGGAAAATTCTAGAGTGGCCCTTTTTTGGATGGGAAATTGTTAGGGACCTCCCAGGGAGTCTGTGAATTCAATACCACCCCGGGCTGACCAGTATTTCCCGAGATAATGGCCATTTCGCAACCCTCCTTTGGCCATTCACAAAAGGGGCCATAACTCCCGAACCCCTTGTTATTTCTGGACCAAATAAAGTGCGCTGAACTCGGGGGAGCGAGTCCTTTCCAACGATGCCCCATTCATTAAGATCCCAGCACTTTCGTGAAATCGACCAAAAATATCCCAAGGGGTACCCCTTTGCAAAATTTCCGGTTTTGGGAAAATTCTAGAGTGGCCCTTTTTTGGATGGGAAATTGTTAGGGACCTCCCAGGGAGTCTGTGAATTCAATTCCACCCCGGGCTGACCAGTATTTCCCGAGATAATGGACATTTCGCAACCCTCCTTTGGCCATTCACAAAAGGGGCCATAACTCCCGAAGCCCTTGTTATTTCTGGACCAAATAAAGTGCACTGAACTCTGGGGAGCGAGCCCTTTCCAACGATGCCCCATTCATTAAGATCCCAGCACTTTCGTGAAATCGACCAAAAATATCCCAAGGGGTACCCCTTTGCAAAATTTCCGGTTTTGGGAAAATTCTGGAGTGGCCCTTTTTTGGATGGGAAATTGTTAGGGACCTCCCAGGGAGTCTGTGAATTCAATCCCACCCCGGGCTGACCAGTATTTCCCGAGATAATGGACATTTCGCAACCCTCCTTTGGCCAATCACAAAAGGGGCCATAACTCCCGAAGCCCTTGTTATTTCTGGACCAAATAAAGTGCGCTGAACTCGGGGGAGCGAGCCCTTTCCAACGATGCCCCATTCATTAAGATCCCAGCACTTTCGTGAAATCGACCAAAAATATCCCAAGGGGTACCCCTTTGCAAAATTTCCGGTTTTGGGAAAATTCTGGAGTGGCCCTTTTTTGGATGGGAAATTGTTAGGGACCTCCCAGGGAGTCTGTGAATTCAATCCCACCCCGGGCTGACCAGTATTTCCCGAGATAATGGACATTTCGCAACCCTCCTTTGGCCAATCACAAAAGGGGCCATAACTCCCGAAGCCCTTGTTATTTCTGGACCAAATAAAGTGCGCTGAACTCGGGGGAGCGAGCCCTTTCCAACGATGCCCCATTCATTAAGATCCCAGCACTTTCGTGAAGTCGACCAAAAATATCCCAAGGGGTACCCCTTTGCAAAATTTCCGGTTTTGGGAAAATTCTGGAGTGGCCCTTTTTTGGATGGGAAATTGTTAGGGACCTCCCAGGGAGTCTGTGAATTCAATCCCACCCCGGGCTGACCAGTATTTCCCGAGATAATGGACATTTCGCAACCCTCCTTTGGCCAATCACAAAAGAGGCCATAACTCCCGAAGCCCTTGTTATTTCTGGACCAAATAAAGTGCGCTGAACTCGGGGGAGCGAGCCCTTTCCAACGATGCCCCATTCATTAAGATCCCAGCACTTTCGTGAAATCGACCAAAAATATCCCAAGGGGTACCCCTTTGCAAAATTTCCGGTTTTGGGAAAATTCTGGAGTGGCCCTTTTTTGGATGGGAAATTGTTAGGGACCTCCCAGGGAGTCTGTGAATTCAATCCCACCCCGGGCTGACCAGTATTTCCCGAGATAATGGACATTTCGCAACCCTCCTTTGGCCAATCACAAAAGGGGCCATAACTCCCGAAGCCCTTGTTATTTCTGGACCAAATAAAGTGCGCTGAACTCGGGGGAGCGAGCCCTTTCCAACGATGCCCCATTCATTAAGATCCCAGCACTTTCGTGAAGTCGACCAAAAATATCCCAAGGGGTACCCCTTTGCAAAATTTCCGGTTTTGGGAAAATTCTGGAGTGGCCCTTTTTTGGATGGGAAATTGTTAGGGACCTCACAGGGAGTCTGTGAATTCAATCCCACCCCGGGCTGACCAGTATTTCCCGAGATAATGGACATTTCGCAACCCTCCTTTGGCCATTCACAAAAGGGGCCATAACTCCCGAACCCCTTGTTATTTCTGGACCAAATAAAGTGCGCTGAACTCGGGGGAGCGAGTCCTTTCCAACGATGCCCCATTCATTAAGATCCCAGCACTTTCGTGAAGTCGACCAAAAATATCCCAAGGGGTACCCTTTTGCAAAATTTCCGGTTTTGGGAAAATTCTGGAGTGGCCCTTTTTTGGATGGGAAATTGTTAGGGACCTCACAGGGAGTCTGTGAATTCAATCCCACCCCGGGCTGACCAGTATTTCCCGAGATAATGGACATTTCGCAACCCTCCTTTGGCCAATCACAAAAGGGGCCATAACTCCCGAAGCCCTTGTTATTTCTGGACCAAATAAAGTGCGCTGAACTCGGGGGAGCGAGCCCTTTCCAACGATGCCCCATTCATTAAGATCCCAGCACTTTCGTGAAGTCGACCAAAAATATCCCAAGGGGTACCCCTTTGCAAAATTTCCGGTTTTGGGAAAATTCTGGAGTGGCCCTTTTTTGGATGGGAAATTGTTAGGGACCTCACAGGGAGTCTGTGAATTCAATCCCACCCCGGGCTGACCAGTATTTCCCGAGATAATGGACATTTCGCAACCCTCCTTTGGCCAATCACAAAAGGGGCCATAACTCCCGAAGCCCTTGTTATTTCTGGACCAAATAAAGTGCGCTGAACTCGGGGGAGCGAGCCCTTTCCAACGATGCCCCATTCATTAAGATCCCAGCACTTTCGTGAAATCGACCAAAAATATCCCAAGGGGTACCCCTTTGCAAAATTTCCGGTTTTGGGAAAATTCTGGAGTGGCCCTTTTTTGGATGGGAAATTGTTAGGGACCTCACAGGGAGTCTGTGAATTCAATCCCACCCCGGGCTGACCAGTATTTCCCGAGATAATGGACATTTCGCAACCCTCCTTTGGCCAATCACAAAAGGGGCCATAACTCCCGAAGCCCTTGTTATTTCTGGACCAAATAAAGTGCGCTGAACTTGGGGGAGCGAGCCCTTTCCAACGATGCCCCATTCATTAAGATCCCAGCACTTTCGTGAAGTCGACCAAAAATATCCCAAGGGGTACCCCTTTGCAAAATTTCCGGTTTTGGGAAAATTCTGGAGTGGCCCTTTTTTGGATGGGAAATTGTTAGGGACCTCACAGGGAGTCTGTGAATTCAATCCCACCCCGGGCTGACCAGTATTTCCCGAGATAATGGACATTTCGCAACCCTCCTTTGGCCAATCACAAAAGGGGCCATAACTCCCGAAGCCCTTGTTATTTCTGGACCAAATAAAGTGCGCTGAACTCGGGGGAGCGAGCCCTTTCCAACGATGCCCCATTCATTAAGATCCCAGCACTTTCGTGAAATCGACCAAAAATATCCCAAGGGGTACCCCTTTGCAAAATTTCCGGTTTTGGGAAAATTCTGGAGTGGCCCTTTTTTGGATGGGAAATTGTTAGGGACCTCACAGGGAGTCTGTGAATTCAATCCCACCCCGGGCTGACCAGTATTTCCCGAGATAATGGACATTTCGCAACCCTCCTTTGGCCAATCACAAAAGGGGCCATAACTCCCGAAGCCCTTGTTATTTCTGGACCAAATAAAGTGCGCTGAACTTGGGGGAGCGAGCCCTTTCCAACGATGCCCCATTCATTAAGATCCCAGCACTTTCGTGAAATCGACCAAAAATATCCCAAGGGGTACCCCTTTGCAAAATTTCCGGTTTTGGGAAAATTCTGGAGTGGCCCTTTTTTGGATGGGAAATTGTTAGGGACCTCCCAGGGAGTCTGTGAATTCAATCCCACCCCGGGCTGACCAGTATTTCCCGAGATAATGGACATTTCGCAACCCTCCTTTGGCCAATCACAAAAGGGGCCATAACTCCCGAAGCCCTTGTTATTTCTGGACCAAATAAAGTGCGCTGAACTCGGGGGAGCGAGCCCTTTCCAACGATGCCCCATTCATTAAGATCCCAGCACTTTCGTGAAGTCGACCAAAAATATCCCAAGGGGTACCCCTTTGCAAAATTTCCGGTTTTGGGAAAATTCTGGAGTGGCCCTTTTTTGGATGGGAAATTGTTAGGGACCTCACAGGGAGTCTGTGAATTCAATCCCACCCCGGGCTGACCAGTATTTCCCGAGATAATGGACATTTCGCAACCCTCCTTTGGCCAATCACAAAAGGGGCCATAACTCCCGAAGCCCTTGTTATTTCTGGACCAAATAAAGTGCGCTGAACTTGGGGGAGCGAGCCCTTTCCAACGATGCCCCATTCATTAAGATCCCAGCACTTTCGTGAAGTCGACCAAAAATATCCCAAGGGGTACCCCTTTGCAAAATTTCCGGTTTTGGGAAAATTCTGGAGTGGCCCTTTTTTGGATGGGAAATTGTTAGGGACCTCACAGGGAGTCTGTGAATTCAATCCCACCCCGGGCTGACCAGTATTTCCCGAGATAATGGACATTTCGCAACCCTCCTTTGGCCAATCACAAAAGGGGCCATAACTCCCGAAGCCCTTGTTATTTCTGGACCAAATAAAGTGCGCTGAACTCGGGGGAGCGAGCCCTTTCCAACGATGCCCCATTCATTAAGATCCCAGCACTTTCGTGAAATCGACCAAAAATATCCCAAGGGGTACCCCTTTGCAAAATTTCCGGTTTTGGGAAAATTCTGGAGTGGCCCTTTTTTGGATGGGAAATTGTTAGGGACCTCCCAGGGAGTCTGTGAATTCAATCCCACCCCGGGCTGACCAGTATCTCCCGAGATAATGGCCATTTCGCAATCCTCCTTTGGCCATTCACAAAAGAGGCCATAACTCCCGAACCCCTTGTTATTTCTGGACCAAATAAAGTGCGCTGAACTCGGGGGAGCGAGCCCTTTCCAACGATGCCCCATTCATTAAGATCCCAGCACTTTCGTGAAATCGACCAAAAATATCCCAAGGGGTACCCCTTTGCAAAATTTCCGGTTTTGGGAAAATTCTGGAGTGGCCCTTTTTTGGATGGGAAATTGTTAGGGACCTCCCAGGGAGTCTGTGAATTCAATCCCACCCCGGGCTGACCAGTATTTCCCGAGATAATGGACATTTCGCAACCCTCCTTTGGCCAATCACAAAAGGGGCCATAACTCCCGAACCCCTTGTTATTTCTGGACCAAATAAAGTGCGCTGAACTCGGGGGAGCGAGCCCTTTCCAACGATGCCCCATTCATTAAGATCCCAGCACTTTCGTGAAATCGACCAAAAATATCCCAAGGGGTACCCCTTTGCAAAATTTCCGGTTTTGGGAAAATTCTGGAGTGGCCCTTTTTTGGATGGGAAATTGTTAGGGACCTCCCAGGGAGTCTGTGAATTCAATCCCACCCCGGGCTGACCAGTATCTCCCGAGATAATGGACATTTCGCAATCCTCCTTTGGCCATTCACAAAAGAGGCCATAACTCCCGAACCCCTTGTTATTTCTGGACCAAATAAAGTGCGCTGAACTCGGGGGAGCGAGCCCTTTCCAACGATGCCCCATTCATTAAGATCCCAGCACTTTCGTGAAATCGACCAAAAATATCCCAAGGGGTACCCCTTTGCAAAATTTCCGGTTTTGGGAAAATTCTGGAGTGGCCCTTTTTTGGATGGGAAATTGTTAGGGACCTCCCAGGGAGTCTGTGAATTCAATCCCACCCCGGGCTGACCAGTATCTCCCGAGATAATGGACATTTCGCAACCCTCCTTTGGTCAATCACAAAAGATGCCATAACTCCCGAACCCCTTGTTATTTCTGGACCAAATAAAGTGCGCTGAACTCGGGGGAGCGAGCCCTTTCCAACGATGCCCCATTCATTAAGATCCCAGCACTTTCGTGAAATCGACCAAAAATATCCCAAGGGGTACCCCTTTGCAAAATTTCCGGTTTTGGGAAAATTCTGGAGTGGCCCTTTTTTGGATGGGAAATTGTTAGGGACCTCCCAGGGAGTCTGTGAATTCAATCCCACCCCGGGCTGACCAGTATCTCCCGAGATAATGGACATTTCGCAACCCTCCTTTGGTCAATCACAAAAGATGCCATAACTCCCGAACCCCTTGTTATTTCTGGACCAAATAAAGTGCGCTGAACTCGGGGGAGCGAGCCCTTTCCAACGATGCCCCATTCATTAAGATCCCAGCACTTTCGTGAAATCGACCAAAAATATCCCAAGGGGTACCCCTTTGCAAAATTTCCGGTTTTGGGAAAATTCTGGAGTGGCCCTTTTTTGGATGGGAAATTGTTAGGGACCTCCCAGGGAGTCTGTGAATTCAATCCCACCCCGGGCTGACCAGTATCTCCCGAGATAATGGACATTTCGCAACCCTCCTTTGGTCAATCACAAAAGATGCCATAACTCCCGAACCCCTTGTTATTTCTGGACCAAATAAAGTGCGCTGAACTCGGGGGAGCGAGCCCTTTCCAACGATGCCCCATTCATTAAGATCCCAGCACTTTCGTGAAATCGACCAAAAATATCCCAAGGGGTACCCCTTTGCAAAATTTCCGGTTTTGGGAAAATTCTGGAGTGGCCCTTTTTTGGATGGGAAATTGTTAGGGACCTCCCAGGGAGTCTGTGAATTCAATCCCACCCCGGGCTGACCAGTATTTCCCGAGATAATGGACATTTCGCAACCCTCCTTTGGTCAATCACAAAAGATGCCATAACTCCCGAACCCCTTGTTATTTCTGGACCAAATAAAGTGCGCTGAACTCGGGGGAGCGAGCCCTTTCCAACGATGCCCCATTCATTAAGATCCCAGCACTTTCGTGAAATCGACCAAAAATATCCCAAGGGGTACCCCTTTGCAAAATTTCCGGTTTTGGGAAAATTCTGGAGTGGCCCTTTTTTGGATGGGAAATTGTTAGGGACCTCCCAGGGAGTCTGTGAATTCAATCCCACCCCGGGCTGACCAGTATTTCCCGAGATAATGGACATTTCGCAACCCTCCTTTGGCCAATCACAAAAGATGCCATAACTCCCGAACCCCTTGTTATTTCTGGACCAAATAAAGTGCGCTGAACTCGGGGGAGCGAGCCCTTTCCAACGATGCCCCATTCATTAAGATCCCAGCACTTTCGTGAAATCGACCAAAAATATCCCAAGGGGTACCCCTTTGCAAAATTTCCGGTTTTGGGAAAATTCTGGAGTGGCCCTTTTTTGGATGGGAAATTGTTAGGGACCTCACAGGGAGTCTGTGAATTCAATCCCACCCCGGGCTGACCAGTATTTCCCGAGATAATGGACATTTCGCAACCCTCCTTTGGCCAATCACAAAAGAGGCCATAACTCCCGAACCCCTTGTTATTTCTGGACCAAATAAAGTGCGCTGAACTCGGGGGAGCGAGCCCTTTCCAACGATACCCCATTCATTAAGATCCCAGCACTTTCGTGAAATCGACCAAAAATATCCCAAGGGGTACCCCTTTGCAAAATTTCCGGTTTTGGGAAAATTCTGGAGTGGCCCTTTTTTGGATGGGAAATTGTTAGGGACCTCCCAGGGAGTCTGTGAATTCAATCCCACCCCGGGCTGACCAGTATTTCCCGAGATAATGGACATTTCGCAACCCTCCTTTGGCCAATCACAAAAGAGGCCATAACTCCCGAACCCCTTGTTATTTCTGGACCAAATAAAGTGCGCTGAACTCGGGGGAGCGAGCCCTTTCCAACGATACCCCATTCATTAAGATCCCAGCACTTTCGTGAAATCGACCAAAAATATCCCAAGGGGTACCCCTTTGCAAAATTTCCGGTTTTGGGAAAATTCTGGAGTGGCCCTTTTTTGGATGGGAAATTGTTAGGGACCTCCCAGGGAGTCTGTGAATTCAATCCCACCCCGGGCTGACCAGTATTTCCCGAGATAATGGACATTTCGCAACCCTCCTTTGGCCAATCACAAAAGGGGCCATAACTCCCGAACCCCTTGTTATTTCTGGACCAAATAAAGTGCGCTGAACTCGGGGGAGCGAGCCCTTTCCAACGATGCCCCATTCATTAAGATCCCAGCACTTTCGTGAAATCGACCAAAAATATCCCAAGGGGTACCCCTTTGCAAAATTTCCGGTTTTGGGAAAATTCTGGAGTGGCCCTTTTTTGGATGGGAAATTGTTAGGGACCTCCCAGGGAGTCTGTGAATTCAATCCCACCCCGGGCTGACCAGTATTTCCCGAGATAATGGACATTTCGCAACCCTCCTTTGGCCAATCACAAAAGGGGCCATAACTCCCGAACCCTTGTTATTTCTGGACCAAATAAAGTGCGCTGAACTCGGGGGAGCGAGCCCTTTCCAACGATGCCCCATTCATTAAGATCCCAGCACTTTCGTGAAATCGACCAAAAATATCCCAAGGGGTACCCCTTTGCAAAATTTCCGGTTTTGGGAAAATTCTGGAGTGGCCCTTTTTTGGATGGGAAATTGTTAGGGACCTCCCAGGGAGTCTGTGAATTCAATCCCACCCCGGGCTGACCAGTATTTCCCGAGATAATGGACATTTCGCAACCCTCCTTTGGCCAATCACAAAAGAGGCCATAACTCCCGAACCCCTTGTTATTTCTGGACCAAATAAAGTGCGCTGAACTCGGGGGAGCGAGCCCTTTCCAACGATGCCCCATTCATTAAGATCCCAGCACTTTCGTGAAATCGACCAAAAATATCCCAAGGGGTACCCCTTTGCAAAATTTCCGGTTTTGGGAAAATTCTGGAGTTGCCCTTTTTTGGATGGGAAATTGTTAGGGACCTCACAGGGAGTCTGTGAATTCAATCCCACCCCGGGCTGACCAGTATTTCCCGAGATAATGGACATTTCGCAACCCTCCTTTGGCCAATCACAAAAGGGGCCATAACTCCCGAACCCCTTGTTATTTCTGGACCAAATAAAGTGCGCTGAACTCGGGGGAGCGAGCCCTTTCCAACGATGCCCCATTCATTAAGATCCCAGCACTTTCGTGAAATCGACCAAAAATATCCCAAGGGGTACCCCTTTGCAAAATTTCCGGTTTTGGGAAAATTCTGGAGTGGCCCTTTTTTGGATGGGAAATTGTTAGGGACCTCCCAGGGAGTCTGTGAATTCAATCCCACCCCGGGCTGACCAGTATCTCCCGAGATAATGGCCATTTCGCAATCCTCCTTTGGCCATTCACAAAAGAGGCCATAACTCCCGAACCCCTTGTTATTTCTGGACCAAATAAAGTGCGCTGAACTCGGGGGAGCGAGCCCTTTCCAACGATGCCCCATTCATTAAGATCCCAGCACTTTCGTGAAATCGACCAAAAATATCCCAAGGGGTACCCCTTTGCAAAATTTCCGGTTTTGGGAAAATTCTGGAGTGGCCCTTTTTTGGATGGGAAATTGTTAGGGACCTCCCAGGGAGTCTGTGAATTCAATCCCACCCCGGGCTGACCAGTATTTCCCGAGATAATGGACATTTCGCAACCCTCCTTTGGCCAATCACAAAAGGGGCCATAACTCCCGAACCCCTTGTTATTTCTGGACCAAATAAAGTGCGCTGAACTCGGGGGAGCGAGCCCTTTCCAACGATGCCCCATTCATTAAGATCCCAGCACTTTCGTGAAATCGACCAAAAATATCCCAAGGGGTACCCCTTTGCAAAATTTCCGGTTTTGGGAAAATTCTGGAGTGGCCCTTTTTTGGATGGGAAATTGTTAGGGACCTCCCAGGGAGTCTGTGAATTCAATCCCACCCCGGGCTGACCAGTATTTCCCGAGATAATGGACATTTCGCAACCCTCCTTTGGCCAATCACAAAAGGGGCCATAACTCCCGAACCCCTTGTTATTTCTGGACCAAATAAAGTGCGCTGAACTCGGGGGAGCGAGCCCTTTCCAACGATGCCCCATTCATTAAGATCCCAGCACTTTCGTGAAATCGACCAAAAATATCCCAAGGGGTACCCCTTTGCAAAATTTCCGGTTTTGGGAAAATTCTGGAGTGGCCCTTTTTTGGATGGGAAATTGTTAGGGACCTCCCAGGGAGTCTGTGAATTCAATCCCACCCCGGGCTGACCAGTATCTCCCGAGATAATGGACATTTCGCAATCCTCCTTTGGCCATTCACAAAAGAGGCCATAACTCCCGAACCCCTTGTTATTTCTGGACCAAATAAAGTGCGCTGAACTCGGGGGAGCGAGCCCTTTCCAACGATGCCCCATTCATTAAGATCCCAGCACTTTCGTGAAATCGACCAAAAATATCCCAAGGGGTACCCCTTTGCAAAATTTCCGGTTTTGGGAAAATTCTGGAGTGGCCCTTTTTTGGATGGGAAATTGTTAGGGACCTCCCAGGGAGTCTGTGAATTCAATCCCACCCCGGGCTGACCAGTATTTCCCGAGATAATGGACATTTCGCAACCCTCCTTTGGCCAATCACAAAAGGGGCCATAACTCCCGAACCCCTTGTTATTTCTGGACCAAATAAAGTGCGCTGAACTCGGGGGAGCGAGCCCTTTCCAACGATGCCCCATTCATTAAGATCCCAGCACTTTCGTGAAATCGACCAAAAATATCCCAAGGGGTACCCCTTTGCAAAATTTCCGGTTTTGGGAAAATTCTGGAGTGGCCCTTTTTTGGATGGGAAATTGTTAGGGACCTCACAGGGAGTCTGTGAATTCAATCCCACCCCGGGCTGACCAGTATTTCCCGAGATAATGGACATTTCGCAACCCTCCTTTGGCCAATCACAAAAGGGGCCATAACTCCCGAACCCTTGTTATTTCTGGACCAAATAAAGTGCGTTGAACTCGGGGGAGCGAGCCCTTTCCAACGATGCCCCATTCATTAAGATCCCAGCACTTTCGTGAAATCGACCAAAAATATCCCAAGGGGTACCCCTTTGCAAAATTTCCGGTTTTGGGAAAATTCTGGAGTGGCCCTTTTTTGGATGGGAAATTGTTAGGGACCTCCCAGGGAGTCTGTGAATTCAATCCCACCCCGGGCTGACCAGTATTTCCCGAGATAATGGACATTTCGCAACCCTCCTTTGGCCAATCACAAAAGAGGCCATAACTCCCGAACCCCTTGTCATTTCTGGACCAAATAAAGTGCGCTGAACTCGGGGGAGCGAGCCCTTTCCAACGATGCCCCATTCATTAAGATCCCAGCACTTTCGTGAAATCGACCAAAAATATCCCAAGGGGTACCCCTTTGCAAAATTTCCGGTTTTGGGAAAATTCTGGAGTGGCCCTTTTTTGGATGGGAAATTGTTAGGGACCTCCCAGGGAGTCTGTGAATTCAATCCCACCCCGGGCTGACCAGTATTTCCCGAGATAATGGCCATTTCGCAACCCTCCTTTGGCCAATCACAAAAGAGGCCATAACTCCCGAACCCCTTGTCATTTCTGGACCAAATAAAGTGCGCTGAACTCGGGGGAGCGAGCCCTTTCCAACGATGCCCCATTCATTAAGATCCCAGCACTTTCGTGAAATCGACCAAAAATATCCCAAGGGGTACCCCTTTGCAAAATTTCCGGTTTTGGGAAAATTCTGGAGTGGCCCTTTTTTGGATGGGAAATTGTTAGGGACCTCCCAGGGAGTCTGTGAATTCAATCCCACCCCGGGCTGACCAGTATTTCCCGAGATAATGGACATTTCGCAACCCTCCTTTGGCCAATCACAAAAGAGGCCATAACTCCCGAACCCCTTGTCATTTCTGGACCAAATAAAGTGCGCTGAACTCGGGGGAGCGAGCCCTTTCCAACGATGCCCCATTCATTAAGATCCCAGCACTTTCGTGAAATCGACCAAAAATATCCCAAGGGGTACCCCTTTGCAAAATTTCCGGTTTTGGGAAAATTCTGGAGTGGCCCTTTTTTGGATGGGAAATTGTTAGGGACCTCACAGGGAGTCTGTGAATTCAATCCCACCCCGGGCTGACCAGTATTTCCCGAGATAATGGACATTTCGCAACCCTCCTTTGGCCAATCACAAAAGATGCCATAACTCCCGAACCCCTTGTTATTTCTGGACCAAATAAAGTGCGCTGAACTCGGGGGAGCGAGCCCTTTCCAACGATGCCCCATTCATTAAGATCCCAGCACTTTCGTGAAATCGACCAAAAATATCCCAAGGGGTACCCCTTTGCAAAATTTCCGGTTTTGGGAAAATTCTGGAGTGGCCCTTTTTTGGATGGGAAATTGTTAGGGACCTCCCAGGGAGTCTGTGAATTCAATCCCACCCCGGGCTGACCAGTATTTCCCGAGATAATGGACATTTCGCAACCCTCCTTTGGCCATTTACAAAAGGGGCCATAACTCCCGAACCCCTAGTTATTTCTGGACCAAATAAAGTGCGCTGAACTCGGGGGAGCGAGTCCTTTCCAACGATGCCCCATTCATTAAGATCCCAGCACTTTCGTGAAATCGACCAAAAATATCCCAAGGGGTACCCCTTTGCAAAATTTCCGGTTTTGGGAAAATTCTGGAGTGGCCCTTTTTTGGATGGGAAATTGTTAGGGACCTCCCAGGGAGTCTGTGAATTCAATCCCACCCCGGGCTGACCAGTATTTCCCGAGATAATGGACATTTCGCAACCCTCCTTTGGCCATTCACAAAAGGGGCCATAACTCCCGAACCCCTAGTTATTTCTGGACCAAATAAAGTGCGCTGAACTCGGGGGAGCGAGCCCTTTCCAACGATGCCCCATTCATTAAGATCCCAGCACTTTCGTGAAATCGACCAAAAATATCCCAAGGGGTACCCCTTTGCAAAATTTCCGGTTTTGGGAAAATTCTAGAGTGGCCCTTTTTTGGATGGGAAATTGTTAGGGACCTCACAGGGAGTCTGTGAATTCAATCCCACCCCGGGCTGACGAGATAATGGACATTTCGCAACCCTCCTTTGGTCAATCACAAAAGATGCCATAACTCCCGAACCCCTTGTTATTTCTGGACCAAATAAAGTGCGCTGAACTCGGGGGAGCGAGTCCTTTCCAACGATGCCCCATTCATTAAGATCCCAGCACTTTCGTGAAATCGACCAAAAATATCCCAAGGGGTACCCCTTTGCAAAATTTCCGGTTTTGGGAAAATTCTGGAGTGGCCCTTTTTTGGATGGGAAATTGTTAGGGACCTCACAGGGAGTCTGTGAATTCAATCCCACCCCGGGCTGACGAGATAATGGACATTTCGCAACCCTGCTTTGGTCAATCACAAAAGATGCCATAACTCCCGAACCCCTTGTTATTTCTGGACCAAATAAAGTGCGCTGAACTCGGGGGAGCGAGTCCTTTCCAACGATGCCCCATTCATTAAGATCCCAGCACTTTCGTGAAATCGACCAAAAATATCCCAAGGGGTACCCCTTTGCAAAATTTCCGGTTTTGGGAAAATTCTGGAGTGGCCCTTTTTTGGATGGGAAATTGTTAGGGACCTCACAGGGAGTCTGTGAATTCAATCCCACCCCGGGCTGACGTGATAATGGACATTTCGCAACCCTCGTTTGGTCAATCACAAAAGATGCCATAACTCCCGAACCCCTTGTTATTTCTGGACCAAATAAAGTGCGCTGAACTCGGGGGAGCGAGTCCTTTCCAACGATGCCCCATTCATTAAGATCCCAGCACTTTCGTGAAATCGACCAAAAATATCCCAAGGGGTACCCCTTTGCAAAATTTCCGGTTTTGGGAAAATTCTGGAGTGGCCCTTTTTTGGATGGGAAGTTGTTAGGGACCTCCCAGGGAGTCTGTGAATTCAATCCCACCCCGGGCTGACCAGTATTTCCCGAGATAATGGACATTTCGCAACCCTCCTTTGGTCAATCACAAAAGATGCCATAACTCCCGAACCCCTTGTTATTTCTGGACCAAATAAAGTGCGCTGAACTCGGGGGAGCGAGTCCTTTCCAACGATGCCCCATTCATTAAGATCCCAGCACTTTCGTGAAATCGACCAAAAATATCCCAAGGGGTACCCCTTTGCAAAATTTCCGGTTTTGGGAAAATTCTGGAGTGGCCCTTTTTTGGATGGGAAATTGTTAGGGACCTCCCAGGGAGTCTGTGAATTCAATCCCACCCCGGGCTGACCAGTATTTCCCGAGATAATGGACATTTCGCAACCCTCCTTTGGCCAATCACAAAAGATGCCATAACTCCCGAACCCCTTGTTATTTCTGGACCAAATAAAGTGCGCTGAACTCGGGGGAGCGAGCCCTTTCCAACGATGCCCCATTCATTAAGATCCCAGCACTTTCGTGAAATCGACCAAAAATATCCCAAGGGGTACCCCTTTGCAAAATTTCCGGTTTTGGGAAAATTCTGGAGTGGCCCTTCTTTGGATGGGAAATTGTTAGGGACCTCCCAGGGAGTCTGTGAATTCAATCCCACCCCGGGCTGACCAGTATTTCCCGAGATAATGGACATTTCGCAACCCTCCTTTGGCCAATCACAAAAGAGGCCATAACTCCCGAACCCCTTGTTATTTCTGGACCAAATAAAGTGCGCTGAACTCGGGGGAGCGAGCCCTTTCCAACGATGCCCCATTCATTAAGATCCCAGCACTTTCGTGAAATCGACCAAAAATATCCCAAGGGGTACCCCTTTGCAAAATTTCCGGTTTTGGGAAAATTCTAGAGTGGCCCTTTTTTGGATGGGAAATTGTTAGGGACCTCCCAGGGAGTCTGTGAATTCAATCCCACCCCGGGCTGACCAGTATTTCCCGAGATAATGGACATTTCGCAACCCTCCTTTGGCCAATCACAAAAGAGGCCATAACTCCCGAACCCCTTGTTATTTCTGGACCAAATAAAGTGCGCTGAACTCGGGGGAGCGAGTCCTTTCCAACGATGCCCCATTCATTAAGATCCCAGCACTTTCGTGAAATCGACCAAAAATATCCCAAGGGGTACCCCTTTGCAAAATTTCCGGTTTTGGGAAAATTCTGGAGTAGCCCTTCTTTGGATGGGAAATTGTTAGGGACCTCCCAGGGAGTCTGTGAATTCAATCCCACCCCGGGCTGACCAGTATTTCCCGAGATAATGGACATTTCGCAACCCTCCTTTGGCCAATCACAAAAGAGGCCATAACTCCCGAACCCCTTGTTATTTCTGGACCAAATAAAGTGCGCTGAACTCGGGGGAGCGAGTCCTTTCCAACGATGCCCCATTCATTAAGATCCCAGCACTTTCGTGAAATCGACCAAAAATATCCCAAGGGGTACCCCTTTGCAAAATTTCCGGTTTTGGGAAAATTCTAGAGTGGCCCTTTTTTGGATGGGAAATTGTTAGGGACCTCCCAGGGAGTCTGTGAATTCAATCCCACCCCGGGCTGACCAGTATTTCCCGAGATAATGGACATTTCGCAACCCTCCTTTGGCCAATCACAAAAGAGGCCATAACTCCCGAACCCCTTGTTATTTCTGGACCAAATAAAGTGCGCTGAACTCGGGGGAGCGAGCCCTTTCCAACGATGCCCCATTCATTAAGATCCCAGCACTTTCGTGAAATCGACCAAAAATATCCCAAGGGGTACCCCTTTGCAAAATTTCCGGTTTTGGGAAAATTCTGGAGTGGCCCTTTTTTGGATGGGAAATTGTTAGGGACCTCCCAGGGAGTCTGTGAATTCAATCCCACCCCGGGCTGACCAGTATTTCCCGAGATAATGGACATTTCGCAACCCTCCTTTGGCCAATCACAAAAGAGGCCATAACTCCCGAACCCCTTGTTATTTCTGGACCAAATAAAGTGCGCTGAACTCGGGGGAGCGAGCCCTTTCCAACGATGCCCCATTCATTAAGATCCCAGCACTTTCGTGAAATCGACCAAAAATATCCCAAGGGGTACCCCTTTGCAAAATTTCCGGTTTTGGGAAAATTCTGGAGTGGCCCTTTTTTGGATGGGAAATTGTTAGGGACCTCCCAGGGAGTCTGTGAATTCAATCCCACCCCGGGCTGACCAGTATTTCCCGAGATAATGGACATTTCGCAACCCTCCTTTGGCCAATCACAAAAGAGGCCATAACTCCCGAACCCCTTGTTATTTCTGGACCAAATAAAGTGCGCTGAACTCGGGGGAGCGAGTCCTTTCCAACGATGCCCCATTCATTAAGATCCCAGCACTTTCGTGAAATCGACCAAAAATATCCCAAGGGGTACCCCTTTGCAAAATTTCCGGTTTTGGGAAAATTCTGGAGTAGCCCTTCTTTGGATGGGAAATTGTTAGGGACCTCCCAGGGAGTCTGTGAATTCAATCCCACCCCGGGCTGACCAGTATTTCCCGAGATAATGGACATTTCGCAACCCTCCTTTGGCCAATCACAAAAGAGGCCATAACTCCCGAACCCCTTGTTATTTCTGGACCAAATAAAGTGCGCTGAACTCGGGGGAGCGAGCCCTTTCCAACGATGCCCCATTCATTAAGATCCCAGCACTTTCGTGAAATCGACCAAAAATATCCCAAGGGGTACCCCTTTGCAAAATTTCCGGTTTTGGGAAAATTCTGGAGTGGCCCTTTTTTGGATGGGAAATTGTTAGGGACCTCCCAGGGAGTCTGTGAATTCAATCCCACCCCGGGCTGACCAGTATTTCCCGAGATAATGGACATTTCGCAACCCTCCTTTGGCCAATCACAAAAGAGGCCATAACTCCCGAACCCCTTGTTATTTCTGGACCAAATATAGTGCGCTGAACTCGGGGGAGCGAGCCCTTTCCAACGATACCCCATTCATTAAGATCCCAGCACTTTTGTGAAATCGACCAAAAATATCCCAAGGGGTACCCCTTTGCAAAATTTCCGGTTTTGGTAAAATTCTAGAGTGGCCTTTTTTTGGATGGGAAATTGTTAGGGACCTCCCAGGGAGTCTGTGAATTCAATCCCACCCCGGGCTGACCAGTATTTCCCGAGATAATGGACATTTCGCAACCCTTCTTTGGCCAATCACAAAAGAGGCCATAACTCCCGAACCCCTTGTTATTTCTGGACCAAATAAAGTGCGCTGAACTCGGGGGAGCGAGCTCTTTCCAACGATGCCCCATTCATTAAGATCCCAGCACTTTCGTGAAATCGACCAAAAATATCCCAAGGGGTACCCCTTTGCAAAATTTCCGGTTTTGGGAAAATTCTGGAGTGGCCCTTTTTTGGATGGGAAATTGTTAGGGACCTCCCAGGGAGTCTGTGAATTCAATCCCACCCCGGGCTGACCAGTATTTCCCGAGATAATGGACATTTCGCAACCCTCCTTTGGCCAATCACAAAAGAGGCCATAACTCCCGAACCCCTTGTTATTTCTGGACCAAATATAGTGCGCTGAACTCGGGGGAGCGAGCCCTTTCCAACGATACCCCATTCATTAAGATCCCAGCACTTTTGTGAAATCGACCAAAAATATCCCAAGGGGTACCCCTTTGCAAAATTTCCGGTTTTGGGAAAATTCTAGAGTGGCCCTTTTTTGGATGGGAAATTGTTAGGGACCTCCCAGGGAGTCTGTGAATTCAATCCCACCCCGGGCTGACCAGTATTTCCCGAGATAATGGACATTTCGCAACCCTCCTTTGGCCAATCACAAAAGAGGCCATAACTCCCGAACCCCTTGTTATTTCTGGACCAAATAAAGTGCGCTGAACTCGGGGGAGCGAGTCCTTTCCAACGATGCCCCATTCATTAAGATCCCAGCACTTTCGTGAAATCGACCAAAAATATCCCAAGGGGTACCCCTTTGCAAAATTTCCGGTTTTGGGAAAATTCTGGAGTGGCCCTTCTTTGGATGGGAAATTGTTAGGGACCTCCCAGGGAGTCTGTGAATTCAATCCCACCCCGGGCTGACCAGTATTTCCCGAGATAATGGACATTTCGCAACCCTCCTTTGGCCAATCACAAAAGAGGCCATAACTCCCGAACCCCTTGTTATTTCTGGACCAAATAAAGTGCGCTGAACTCGGGGGAGCGAGTCCTTTCCAACGATGCCCCATTCATTAAGATCCCAACACTTTCGTGAAATCGACCAAAAATATCCCAAGGGGTACCCCTTTGCAAAATTTCCGGTTTTGGGAAAATTCTGGAGTGGCCCTTCTTTGGATGGGAAATTGTTAGGGACCTCCCAGGGAGTCTGTGAATTCAATCCCACCCCGGGCTGACCAGTATTTCCCGAGATAATGGACATTTCGCAACCCTCCTTTGGCCAATCACAAAAGAGGCCATAACTCCCGAACCCCTTGTTATTTCTGGACCAAATAAAGTGCGCTGAACTCGGGGGAGCGAGTCCTTTCCAACGATGCCCCATTCATTAAGATCCCAACACTTTCGTGAAATCGACCAAAAATATCCCAAGGGGTACCCCTTTGCAAAATTTCCGGTTTTGGGAAAATTCTGGAGTGGCCCTTCTTTGGATGGGAAATTGTTAGGGACCTCCCAGGGAGTCTGTGAATTCAATCCCACCCCGGGCTGACCAGTATTTCCCGAGATAATGGACATTTCGCAACCCTCCTTTGGCCAATCACAAAAGAGGCCATAACTCCCGAACCCCTTGTTATTTCTGGACCAAATAAAGTGCGCTGAACTCGGGGGAGCGAGTCCTTTCCAACGATGCCCCATTCATTAAGATCCCAGCACTTTCGTGAAATCGACCAAAAATATCCCAAGGGGTACCCCTTTGCAAAATTTCCGGTTTTGGGAAAATTCTGGAGTGGCCCTTTTTTGGATGGGAAATTGCTAGGGACCTCCCAGGGAGTCTGTGAATTCAATCCCACCCCGGGCTGACCAATACTTCCCGAGATAATGGCCATTTCGCAACCCTCCTTTGGCCAATCACAAAAGAGGCCATAACTCCCGAACCCCTTGTTATTTCTGGACCAAATCGAGTGCGCTGAACTCGGGGGAGCGAGTCCTTTCCAACGATGCCCCATTCATTAAGATCCCAACACTTTCGTGAAATCGACCAAAAATATCCCAAGGGGTACCCCTTTGCAAAATTTCCGGTTTTGGGAAAATTCTGGAGTGGCCCTTCTTTGGATGGGAAATTGTTAGGGACCTCCCAGGGAGTCTGTGAATTCAATCCCACCCCGGGCTGACCAGTATTTCCCGAGATAATGGACATTTCGCAACCCTCCTTTGGCCAATCACAAAAGAGGCCATAACTCCCGAACCCCTTGTTATTTCTGGACCAAATAAAGTGCGCTGAACTCGGGGGAGCGAGTCCTTTCCAACGATGCCCCATTCATTAAGATCCCAGCACTTTCGTGAAATCGACCAAAAATATCCCAAGGGGTACCCCTTTGCAAAATTTCCGGTTTTGGGAAAATTCTGGAGTGGCCCTTTTTTGGATGGGAAATTGTTAGGGACCTCCCAGGGAGTCTGTGAATTCAATCCCACCCCGGGCTGACCAGTATTTCCCGAGATAATGGACATTTCGCAACCCTCCTTTGGCCAATCACAAAAGAGGCCATAACTCCCGAACCCCTTGTTATTTCTGGACCAAATATAGTGCGCTGAACTCGGGGGAGCGAGCCCTTTCCAACGATACCCCATTCATTAAGATCCCAGCACTTTTGTGAAATCGACCAAAAATATCCCAAGGGGTACCCCTTTGCAAAATTTCCGGTTTTGGGAAAATTCTAGAGTGGCCCTTTTTTGGATGGGAAATTGTTAGGGACCTCCCAGGGAGTCTGTGAATTCAATCCCACCCCGGGCTGACCAGTATTTCCCGAGATAATGGACATTTCGCAACCCTCCTTTGGCCAATCACAAAAGAGGCCATAACTCCCGAACCCCTTGTTATTTCTGGACCAAATAAAGTGCGCTGAACTCGGGGGAGCGAGTCCTTTCCAACGATGCCCCATTCATTAAGATCCCAACACTTTCGTGAAATCGACCAAAAATATCCCAAGGGGTACCCCTTTGCAAAATTTCCGGTTTTGGGAAAATTCTGGAGTGGCCCTTCTTTGGATGGGAAATTGTTAGGGACCTCCCAGGGAGTCTGTGAATTCAATCCCACCCCGGGCTGACCAGTATTTCCCGAGATAATGGACATTTCGCAACCCTCCTTTGGCCAATCACAAAAGAGGCCATAACTCCCGAACCCCTTGTTATTTCTGGACCAAATAAAGTGCGCTGAACTCGGGGGAGCGAGTCCTTTCCAACGATGCCCCATTCATTAAGATCCCAGCACTTTCGTGAAATCGACCAAAAATATCCCAAGGGGTACCCCTTTGCAAAATTTCCGGTTTTGGGAAAATTCTGGAGTGGCCCTTTTTTGGATGGGAAATTGTTAGGGACCTCCCAGGGAGTCTGTGAATTCAATCCCACCCCGGGCTGACCAGTATTTCCCGAGATAATGGCCATTTCGCAACCCTCCTTTGGCCAATCACAAAAGAGGCCATAACTCCCGAACCCCTTGTTATTTCTGGACCAAATAAAGTGCGCTGAACTCGGGGGAGCGAGCCCTTTCCAACGATGCCCCATTCATTAAGATCCCAGCACTTTCGTGAAATCGACCAAAAATATCCCAAGGGGTACCCCTTTGCAAAATTTCCGGTTTTGGGAAAATTCTGGAGTGGCCCTTTTTTGGATGGGAAATTGCTAGGGACCTCCCAGGGAGTCTGTGAATTCAATCCCACCCCGGGCTGACCAATACTTCCCGAGATAATGGCCATTTCGCAACCCTCCTTTGGCCAATCACAAAAGAGGCCATAACTCCCGAACCCCTTGTTATTTCTGGACCAAATCGAGTGCGCTGAACTCGGGGGAGCGAGTCCTTTCCAACGATGCCCCATTCATTAAGATCCCAACACTTTCGTGAAATCGACCAAAAATATCCCAAGGGGTACCCCTTTGCAAAATTTCCGGTTTTGGGAAAATTCTGGAGTGGCCCTTCTTTGGATGGGAAATTGTTAGGGACCTCCCAGGGAGTCTGTGAATTCAATCCCACCCCGGGCTGACCAGTATTTCCCGAGATAATGGACATTTCGCAACCCTCCTTTGGCCAATCACAAAAGAGGCCATAACTCCCGAACCCCTTGTTATTTCTGGACCAAATAAAGTGCGCTGAACTCGGGGGAGCGAGTCCTTTCCAACGATGCCCCATTCATTAAGATCCCAGCACTTTCGTGAAATCGACCAAAAATATCCCAAGGGGTACCCCTTTGCAAAATTTCCGGTTTTGGGAAAATTCTGGAGTGGCCATTTTTTGGATGGGAAATTGTTAGGGACCTCCCAGGGAGTCTGTGAATTCAATCCCACCCCGGGCTGACCAGTATTTCCCGAGATAATGGCCATTTCGCAACCCTCCTTTGGCCAATCACAAAAGAGGCCATAACTCCCGAACCCCTTGTTATTTCTGGACCAAATAAAGTGCGCTGAACTCGGGGGAGCGAGTCCTTTCCAACGATGCCCCATTCATTAAGATCCCAGCACTTTCGTGAAATCGACCAAAAATATCCCAAGGGGTACCCCTTTGCAAAATTTCCGGTTTTGGGAAAATTCTGGAGTGGCCCTTTTTTGGATGGGAAATTGTTAGGGACCTCCCAGGGAGTCTGTGAATTCAATCCCACCCCGGGCTGACCAGTATTTCCCGAGATAATGGCCATTTCGCAACCCTCCTTTGGCCAATCACAAAAGAGGCCATAACTCCCGAACCCCTTGTTATTTCTGGACCAAATAAAGTGCGCTGAACTCGGGGGAGCGAGTCCTTTCCAACGATGCCCCATTCATTAAGATCCCAGCACTTTCGTGAAATCGACCAAAAATATCCCAAGGGGTACCCCTTTGCAAAATTTCCGGTTTTGGGAAAATTCTGGAGTGGCCCTTTTTTGGATGGGAAATTGTTAGGGACCTCACAGGGAGTCTGTGAATTCAATCCCACCCCGGGCTGACCAGTATTTCCCGAGATAATGGCCATTTCGCAACCCTCCTTTGGCCAATCACAAAAGAGGCCATAACTCCCGAACCCCTTGTTATTTCTGGACCAAATAAAGTGCGCTGAACTCGGGGGAGCGAGTCCTTTCCAACGATGCCCCATTCATTAAGATCCCAGCACTTTCGTGAAATCGACCAAAAATATCCCAAGGGGTACCCCTTTGCAAAATTTCCGGTTTTGGGAAAATTCTGGAGTGGCCCTTTTTTGGATGGGAAATTGTTAGGGACCTCACAGGGAGTCTGTGAATTCAATCCCACCCCGGGCTGACCAGTATTTCCCGAGATAATGGACATTTCGCAACCCTCCTTTGGTCAATCACAAAAGATGCCATAACTCCCGAACCCCTTGTTATTTCTGGACCAAATAAAGTGCGCTGAACTCGGGGGAGCGAGTCCTTTCCAACGATGCCCCATTCATTAAGATCCCAGCACTTTCGTGAAATCGACCAAAAATATCCCAAGGGGTACCCCTTTGCAAAATTTCCGGTTTTGGGAAAATTCTGGAGTGGCCCTTTTTTGGATGGGAAATTGTTAGGGACCTCCCAGGGAGTCTGTGAATTCAATCCCACCCCGGGCTGACCAGTATTTCCCGAGATAATGGACATTTCGCAACCCTCCTTTGGCCAATCACAAAAGATGCCATAACTCCCGAACCCCTTGTTATTTCTGGACCAAATAAAGTGCGCTGAACTCGGGGGAGCGAGCCCTTTCCAACGATGCCCCATTCATTAAGATCCCAGCACTTTCGTGAAATCGACCAAAAATATCCCAAGGGGTACCCCTTTGCAAAATTTCCGGTTTTGGGAAAATTCTGGAGTGGCCCTTCTTTGGATGGGAAATTGTTAGGGACCTCCCAGGGAGTCTGTGAATTCAATCCCACCCCGGGCTGACCAGTATTTCCCGAGATAATGGACATTTCGCAACCCTTCTTTGGCCAATCACAAAAGAGGCCATAACTCCCGAACCCCTTGTTATTTCTGGACCAAATAAAGTGCGCTGAACTCGGGGGAGCGAGCTCTTTCCAACGATGCCCCATTCATTAAGATCCCAGCACTTTCGTGAAATCGACCAAAAATATCCCAAGGGGTACCCCTTTGCAAAATTTCCGGTTTTGGGAAAATTCTGGAGTGGCCCTTTTTTGGATGGGAAATTGTTAGGGACCTCCCAGGGAGTCTGTGAATTCAATCCCACCCCGGGCTGACCAGTATTTCCCGAGATAATGGACATTTCGCAACCCTCCTTTGGCCAATCACAAAAGAGGCCATAACTCCCGAACCCCTTGTTATTTCTGGACCAAATAAAGTGCGCTGAACTCGGGGGAGCGAGTCCTTTCCAACGATGCCCCATTCATTAAGATCCCAGCACTTTCGTGAAATCGACCAAAAATATCCCAAGGGGTACCCCTTTGCAAAATTTCCGGTTTTGGGAAAATTCTGGAGTAGCCCTTCTTTGGATGGGAAATTGTTAGGGACCTCCCAGGGAGTCTGTGAATTCAATCCCACCCCGGGCTGACCAGTATTTCCCGAGATAATGGACATTTCGCAACCCTCCTTTGGCCAATCACAAAAGAGGCCATAACTCCCGAACCCCTTGTTATTTCTGGACCAAATAAAGTGCGCTGAACTCGGGGGAGCGAGTCCTTTCCAACGATGCCCCATTCATTAAGATCCCAGCACTTTCGTGAAATCGACCAAAAATATCCCAAGGGGTACCCCTTTGCAAAATTTCCGGTTTTGGGAAAATTCTGGAGTAGCCCTTCTTTGGATGGGAAATTGTTAGGGACCTCCCAGGGAGTCTGTGAATTCAATCCCACCCCGGGCTGACCAGTATTTCCCGAGATAATGGACATTTCGCAACCCTCCTTTGGCCAATCACAAAAGAGGCCATAACTCCCGAACCCCTTGTTATTTCTGGACCAAATAAAGTGCGCTGAACTCGGGGGAGCGAGTCCTTTCCAACGATGCCCCATTCATTAAGATCCCAGCACTTTCGTGAAATCGACCAAAAATATCCCAAGGGGTACCCCTTTGCAAAATTTCCGGTTTTGGGAAAATTCTGGAGTGGCCCTTTTTTGGATGGGAAATTGTTAGGGACCTCCCAGGGAGTCTGTGAATTCAATCCCACCCCGGGCTGACCAGTATTTCCCGAGATAATGGACATTTCGCAACCCTCCTTTGGCCAATCACAAAAGAGGCCATAACTCCCGAACCCCTTGTTATTTCTGGACCAAATATAGTGCGCTGAACTCGGGGGAGCGAGCCCTTTCCAACGATACCCCATTCATTAAGATCCCAGCACTTTTGTGAAATCGACCAAAAATATCCCAAGGGGTACCCCTTTGCAAAATTTCCGGTTTTGGGAAAATTCTAGAGTGGCCTTTTTTTGGATGGGAAATTGTTAGGGACCTCCCAGGGAGTCTGTGAATTCAATCCCACCCCGGGCTGACCAGTATTTCCCGAGATAATGGACATTTCGCAACCCTTCTTTGGCCAATCACAAAAGAGGCCATAACTCCCGAACCCCTTGTTATTTCTGGACCAAATAAAGTGCGCTGAACTCGGGGGAGCGAGCTCTTTCCAACGATGCCCCATTCATTAAGATCCCAGCACTTTCGTGAAATCGACCAAAAATATCCCAAGGGGTACCCCTTTGCAAAATTTCCGGTTTTGGGAAAATTCTGGAGTGGCCCTTTTTTGGATGGGAAATTGTTAGGGACCTCCCAGGGAGTCTGTGAATTCAATCCCACCCCGGGCTGACCAGTATTTCCCGAGATAATGGACATTTCGCAACCCTCCTTTGGCCAATCACAAAAGAGGCCATAACTCCCGAACCCCTTGTTATTTCTGGACCAAATATAGTGCGCTGAACTCGGGGGAGCGAGCCCTTTCCAACGATACCCCATTCATTAAGATCCCAGCACTTTTGTGAAATCGACCAAAAATATCCCAAGGGGTACCCCTTTGCAAAATTTCCGGTTTTGGGAAAATTCTGGAGTGGCCCTTTTTTGGATGGGAAATTGTTAGGGACCTCCCAGGGAGTCTGTGAATTCAATCCCACCCCGGGCTGACCAGTATTTCCCGAGATAATGGACATTTCGCAACCCTCCTTTGGCCAATCACAAAAGAGGCCATAACTCCCGAACCCCTTGTTATTTCTGGACCAAATAAAGTGCGCTGAACTCGGGGGAGCGAGTCCTTTCCAACGATGCCCCATTCATTAAGATCCCAACACTTTCGTGAAATCGACCAAAAATATCCCAAGGGGTACCCCTTTGCAAAATTTCCGGTTTTGGGAAAATTCTGGAGTGGCCCTTCTTTGGATGGGAAATTGTTAGGGACCTCCCAGGGAGTCTGTGAATTCAATCCCACCCCGGGCTGACCAGTATTTCCCGAGATAATGGACATTTCGCAACCCTCCTTTGGCCAATCACAAAAGAGGCCATAACTCCCGAACCCCTTGTTATTTCTGGACCAAATAAAGTGCGCTGAACTCGGGGGAGCGAGTCCTTTCCAACGATGCCCCATTCATTAAGATCCCAGCACTTTCGTGAAATCGACCAAAAATATCCCAAGGGGTACCCCTTTGCAAAATTTCCGGTTTTGGGAAAATTCTGGAGTGGCCCTTTTTTGGATGGGAAATTGTTAGGGACCTCCCAGGGAGTCTGTGAATTCAATCCCACCCCGGGCTGACCAGTATTTCCCGAGATAATGGCCATTTCGCAACCCTCCTTTGGCCAATCACAAAAGAGGCCATAACTCCCGAACCCCTTGTTATTTCTGGACCAAATAAAGTGCGCTGAACTCGGGGGAGCGAGCCCTTTCCAACGATGCCCCATTCATTAAGATCCCAGCACTTTCGTGAAATCGACCAAAAATATCCCAAGGGGTACCCCTTTGCAAAATTTCCGGTTTTGGGAAAATTCTGGAGTGGCCCTTTTTTGGATGGGAAATTGCTAGGGACCTCCCAGGGAGTCTGTGAATTCAATCCCACCCCGGGCTGACCAATACTTCCCGAGATAATGGCCATTTCGCAACCCTCCTTTGGCCAATCACAAAAGAGGCCATAACTCCCGAACCCCTTGTTATTTCTGGACCAAATCGAGTGCGCTGAACTCGGGGGAGCGAGTCCTTTCCAACGATGCCCCATTCATTAAGATCCCAGCACTTTCGTGAAATCGACCAAAAATATCCCAAGGGGTACCCCTTTGCAAAATTTCCGGTTTTGGGAAAATTCTGGAGTGGCCCTTTTTTGGATGGGAAATTGCTAGGGACCTCCCAGGGAGTCTGTGAATTCAATCCCACCCCGGGCTGACCAGTACTTCCCGAGATAATGGCCATTTCGCAACCCTCCTTTGGCCAATCACAAAAGAGGCCATAACTCCCGAACCCCTTGTTATTTCTGGACCAAATCGAGTGCGCTGAACTCGGGGGAGCGAGTCCTTTCCAACGATGCCCCATTCATTGAGATCCCAGCACTTTCGTGAAATCGACCAAAAATATCCCAAGGGGTACCCCTTTGCAAAATTTCCGGTTTTGGGAAAATTCTGGAGTGGCCCTTTTTTGGATGGGAAATTGCTAGGGACCTCCCAGGGAGTCTGTGAATTCAATCCCACCCCGGGCTGACCAGTATTTCCCGAGATAATGGCCATTTCGCAACCCTCCTTTGGCCAATCACAAAAGAGGCCATAACTCCCGAACCCCTTGTTATTTCTGGACCAAATAAAGTGCGCTGAACTCGGGGGAGCGAGTCCTTTCCAACGATGCCCCATTCATTAAGATCCCAGCACTTTCGTGAAATCGACCAAAAATATCCCAAGGGGTACCCCTTTGCAAAATTTCCGGTTTTGGGAAAATTCTGGAGTGGCCCTTTTTTGGATGGGAAATTGCTAGGGACCTCCCAGGGAGTCTGTGAATTCAATCCCACCCCGGGCTGACCAGTATTTCCCGAGATAATGGCCATTTCGCAACCCTCCTTTGGTCATTCACAAAAGGGGCCATAACTCCCGAACCCCTTGTTATTTCTGGACCAAATAAAGTGCGCTGAACTCGGGGGAGCGAGTCCTTTCCAACGATGCCCCATTCATTAAGATCCCAGCACTTTCGTGAAATCGACCAAAAATATCCCAAGGGGTACCCCTTTGCAAAATTTCCGGTTTTGGGAAAATTCTGGAGTGGCCCTTTTTTGGATGGGAAATTGCTAGGGACCTCCCAGGGAGTCTGTGAATTCAATCCCACCCCGGGCTGACCAGTACTTCCCGAGATAATGGCCATTTCGCAACCCTCCTTTGGCCAATCACAAAAGAGGCCATAACTCCCGAACCCCTTGTTATTTCTGGACCAAATCGAGTGCGCTGAACTCGGGGGAGCGAGTCCTTTCCAACGATGCCCCATTCATTAAGATCCCAGCACTTTCGTGAAATCGACCAAAAATATCCCAAGGGGTACCCCTTTGCAAAATTTCCGGTTTTGGGAAAATTCTGGAGTGGCCCTTTTTTGGATGGGAAATTGCTAGGGACCTCCCAGGGAGTCTGTGAATTCAATCCCACCCCGGGCTGACCAGTATTTCTCGAGATAATGGACATTTCGCAACCCTCCTTTGGCCAATCACAAAAGAGGCCATAACTCCCGAACCCCTTGTTATTTCTGGACCAAATCGAGTGCGCTGAACTCGGGGGAGCGAGTCCTTTCCAACGATGCCCCATTCATTAAGATCCCAGCACTTTCGTGAAATCGACCAAAAATATCCCAAGGGGTACCCCTTTGCAAAATTTCCGGTTTTGGGAAAATTCTGGAGTGGCCCTTTTTTGGATGGGAAATTGCTAGGGACCTCCCAGGGAGTCTGTGAATTCAATCCCACCCCGGGCTGACCAGTACTTCCCGAGATAATGGCCATTTCGCAATCCTCCTTTGGCCAATCACAAAAGAGGCCATAACTCCCGAACCCCTTGTTATTTCTGGACCAAATCGAGTGCGCTGAACTCGGGGGAGCGAGTCCTTTCCAACGATGCCCCATTCATTAAGATCCCAGCACTTTCGTGAAATCGACCAAAAATATCCCAAGGGGTAGCCCTTTGCAAAATTTCCGGTTTTGGGAAAATTCTAGAGTGGCCCTTTTTTGGATGGGAAATTGTTAGGGACCTCCCAGGGAGTCTGTGAATTCAATCCCACCCCGGGCTGACCAGTATTTCCCGAGATAATGGACATTTCGCAACCCTCCTTTGGCCAATCACAAAAGAGGCCATAACTCCCGAACCCCTTGTTATTTCTGGACCAAATAAAGTGCGCTGAACTCGGGGGAGCGAGCCCTTTCCAACGATGCCCCATTCATTAAGATCCCAGCACTTTCGTGAAATCGACCAAAAATATCCCAAGGGGTAGCCCTTTGCAAAATTTCCGGTTTTGGGAAAATTCTAGAGTGGCCCTTTTTTGGATGGGAAATTGTTAGGGACCTCCCAGGGAGTCTGTGAATTCAATCCCACCCCGGGCTGACCAGTATTTCCCGAGATAATGGACATTTCGCAACCCTCCTTTGGCCAATCACAAAAGAGGCCATAACTCCCGAACCCCTTGTTATTTCTGAACCAAATAAAGTGCGCTGAACTCGGGGGAGCGAGCCCTTTCCAACGATGCCCCATTCATTAAGATCCCAGCACTTTCGTGAAATCGACCAAAAATATCCCAAGGGGTAGCCCTTTGCAAAATTTCCGGTTTTGGGAAAATTCTGGAGTGGCCCTTTTTTGGATGGGAAATTGCTAGGGACCTCCCAGGGAGTCTGTGAATTCAATCCCACCCCGGGCTGACCAGTATTTCCCGAGATAATGGACATTTCGCAACCCTCCTTTGGCCAATCACAAAAGAGGCCATAACTCCCGAACCCCTTGTTATTTCTGGACCAAATAAAGTGCGCTGAACTCGGGGCAGCCAGCCCTTTCCAACGATGCCCCATTCATTAAAATCCCAGCACTTTCGTGAAATCGACCAAAAATATCCCAAGGGGTAGCCCTTTGCAAAATTTCCGGTTTTGGGAAAATTCTGGAGTGGCCCTTTTTTGGATGGGAAATTGCTAGGGACCTCCCAGGGAGTCTGTGAATTCAATCCCACCCCGGGCTGACCAGTACTTCCCGAGATAATGGCCATTTCGCAACCCTCCTTTGGCCAATCACAAAAGAGGCCATAACTCCCGAACCCCTTGTTATTTCTGGACCAAATCGAGTGCGCTGAACTCGGGGGAGCGAGTCCTTTCCAACGATGCCCCATTCATTAAGATCCCAGCACTTTCGTGAAATCGACCAAAAATATCCCAAGGGGTACCCCTTTGAAAATTTTCCGGTTTTGGGAAAATTCTAGAGTGGCCCTTTTTTGGATGGGAAATTGTTAGGGACCTCCCAGGGAGTCTGTGAATTCAATACCACCCCGGGCTGACCAGTACTTCCCGAGATAATGGCCATTTCGCAACCCTCCTTTGGCCAATCACAAAAGAGGCCATAACTCCCGAACCCCTTGTTATTTCTGGACCAAATAAAGTGCGCTGAACTCGGGGGAGCGAGCCCTTTCCAACGATGCCCCATTCATTAAGATCCCAGCACTTTCGTGAAATCGACCAAAAATATCCCAAGGGGTAGCCCTTTGCAAAATTTCCGGTTTTGGGAAAATTCTGGAGTGGCCCTTTTTTGGATGGGAAATTGCTAGGGACCTCCCAGGGAGTCTGTGAATTCAATACCACCCCGGGCTGACCAGTACTTCCCGAGATAATGGCCATTTCGCAACCCTCCTTTGGCCAATCACAAAAGAGGCCATAACTCCCGAACCCCTTGTTATTTCTGGACCAAATAAAGTGCGCTGAACTCGGGGGAGCGAGCCCTTTCCAACGATGCCCCATTCATTGAGATCCCAGCACTTTCGTGAAATCGACCAAAAATATCCCAAGGGGTACCCCTTTGCAAAATTTCCGGTTTTGGGAAAATTCTGGAGTGGCCCTTTTTTGGATGGGAAATTGTTAGGGACCTCCCAGGGAGTCTGTGAATTCAATACCACCCCGGGCTGACCAGTATTTCCCGAGATAATGGCCATTTCGCAACCCTCCTTTGGCCATTCACAAAAGGGGCCATAACTCCCGAACCCCTTGTTATTTCTGGACCAAATAAAGTGCGCTGAACTCGGGGGAGCGAGTCCTTTCCAACGATGCCCCATTCATTAAGATCCCAGCACTTTCGTGAAATCGACCAAAAATATCCCAAGGGGTACCCCTTTGAAAATTTTCCGGTTTTGGGAAAATTCTAGAGTGGCCCTTTTTTGGATGGGAAATTGTTAGGGACCTCCCAGGGAGTCTGTGAATTCAATACCACCCCGGGCTGACCAGTATTTCCCGAGATAATGGCCATTTCGCAACCCTCCTTTGGCCATTCACAAAAGGGGCCATAACTCCCGAACCCCTTGTTATTTCTGGACCAAATAAAGTGCGCTGAACTCGGGGGAGCGAGCCCTTCCCAACGATGCCCCATTCATTAAGATCCCAGCACTTTCGTGAAATCGACCAAAAATATCCCAAGGGGTATCCCTTTGCAAAATTTCCGGTTTTGGAAAATTCCAGAGTGGCCCTTTTTTGGATGGGAAATTGTTAGGGACCTCCCAGGGAGTCTGTGAATTCAATACCACCCCGGGCTGACCAGTACTTCCCGAGATAATGGCCATTTCGCAACCCTCCTTTGGCCAATCACAAAAGAGGCCATAACTCCCGAACCCCTTGTTATTTCTGGACCAAATAAAGTGCGCTGAACTCGGGGGAGCGAGCCCTTTCCAACGATGCCCCATTCATTGAGATCCCAGCACTTTCGTGAAATCGACCAAAAATATCCCAAGGGGTACCCCTTTGCAAAATTTCCGGTTTTGGGAAAATTCTAGAGTGGCCCTTTTTTGGATGGGAAATTGTTAGGGACCTCCCAGGGAGTCTGTGAATTCAATACCACCCCGGGCTGACCAGTATTTCCCGAGATAATGGCCATTTCGCAACCCTCCTTTGGCCATTCACAAAAGGGGCCATAACTCCCGAACCCCTTGTTATTTCTGGACCAAATCGAGTGCGCTGAACTCGGGGGAGCGAGTCCTTTCCAACGATGCCCCATTCATTAAGATCCCAGCACTTTCGTGAAATCGACCAAAAATATCCCAAGGGGTATCCCTTTGCAAATTTTCCGGTTTTGGAAAATTCTAGAGTGGCCCTTTTTTGGATGGGAAATTGTTAGGGACCTCCCAGGGAGTCTGTGAATTCAATACCACCCCGGGCTGACCAGTACTTCCCGAGATAATGGCCATTTCGCAACCCTCCTTTGGCCAATCACAAAAGAGGCCATAACTCCCGAACCCCTTGTTATTTCTGGACCAAATAAAGTGCGCTGAACTCGGGGGAGCGTGCCCTTTCCAACGATGCCCCATTCATTGAGATCCCAGCACTTTCGTGAAATCGACCAAAAATATCCCAAGGGGTACCCCTTTGCAAAATTTCCGGTTTTGGGAAAATTCTAGAGTGGCCCTTTTTTGGATGGGAAATTGTTAGGGACCTCCCAGGGAGTCTGTGAATTCAATACCACCCCGGGCTGACCAGTATTTCCCGAGATAATGGCCATTTCGCAACCCTCCTTTGGCCATTCACAAAAGGGGCCATAACTCCCGAACCCCTTGTTATTTCTGGACCAAATAAAGTGCGCTGAACTCGGGGGAGCGAGTCCTTTCCAACGATGCCCCATTCATTAAGATCCCAGCACTTTCGTGAAATCGACCAAAAATATCCCAAGGGGTACCCCTTTGCAAAATTTCCGGTTTTGGGAAAATTCTGGAGTGGCCCTTTTTTGGATGGGAAATTGTTAGGGACCTCCCAGGGAGTCTGTGAATTCAATACCACCCCGGGCTGACCAGTATTTCCCGAGATAATGGCCATTTCGCAACCCTCCTTTGGCCATTCACAAAAGGGGTCATAACTCCCGAACCCCTTGTTATTTCTGGACCAAATAAAGTGCGCTGAACTCGGGGGAGCGAGCCCTTCCCAACGATGCCCCATTCATTAAGATCCCAGCACTTTCGTGAAATCGACCAAAAATATCCCAAGGGGTATCCCTTTGCAAAATTTCCGGTTTTGGAAAATTCCAGAGTGGCCCTTTTTTGGATGGGAAATTGTTAGGGACCTCCCAGGGAGTCTGTGAATTCAATACCACCCCGGGCTGACCAGTACTTCCCGAGATAATGGCCATTTCGCAACCCTCCTTTGGCCAATCACAAAAGAGGCCATAACTCCCGAACCCCTTGTTATTTCTGGACCAAATAAAGTGCGCTGAACTCGGGGGAGCGAGCCCTTTCCAACGATGCCCCATTCATTGAGATCCCAGCACTTTCGTGAAATCGACCAAAAATATCCCAAGGGGTACCCCTTTGCAAAATTTCCGGTTTTGGGAAAATTCTGGAGTGGCCCTTTTTTGGATGGGAAATTGTTAGGGACCTCCCAGGGAGTCTGTGAATTCAATACCACCCCGGGCTGACCAGTACTTCCCGAGATAATGGCCATTTCGCAACCCTCCTTTGGCCAATCACAAAAGAGGCCATAACTCCCGAACCCCTTGTTATTTCTGGACCAAATAAAGTGCGCTGAACTCGGGGGAGCGAGCCCTTTCCAACGATGCCCCATTCATTAAGATCCCAGCACTTTCGTGAAATCGACCAAAAATATCCCAAGGGGTACCCCTTTGCAAAATTTCCGGTTTTGGGAAAATTCTGGAGTGGCCCTTTTTTGGATGGGAAATTGCTAGGGACCTCCCAGGGAGTCTGTGAATTCAGTCCCACTCCGGGCTGACCAGTATTTCCCGAGATAATGGCCATTTCGCAACCCTCCTTTGGCCAATCACAAAAGAGGCCATAACTCCCGAACCCCTTGTTATTTCTGGACCAAATAAAGTGCGCTGACCTCGGGGGAGCGAGCCCTTTCCAACGATGCCCCATTCATTAAGATCCCAGCACTTTCGTGAAATCGACCAAAAATATCCCAAGGGGTACCCCTTTGCAAAATTTCCGGTTTTGGGAAAATTCTGGAGTGGCCCTTTTTTGGATGGGAAATTGTTAGGGACCTCCCAGGGAGTCTGTGAATTCAATACCACCCCGGGCTGACCAGTACTTCCCGAGATAATGGCCATTTCGCAACCCTCCTTTGGCCAATCACAAAAGAGGCCATAACTCCCGAACCCCTTGTTATTTCTGGACCAAATAAAGTGCGCTGAACTCGGGGGAGCGAGCCCTTTCCAACGATGCCCCATTCATTAAGATCCCAGCACTTTCGTGAAATCGACCAAAAATATCCCAAGGGGTACCCCTTTGCAAAATTTCCGGTTTTGGGAAAATTCTGGAGTGGCCCTTTTTTGGATGGGAAATTGCTAGGAACCTCCCAGGGAGTCTGTGAATTCAATCCCACCCCGGGCTGACCAGTATTTCCCGAGATAATGGCCATTTCGCAACCCTCCTTTGGCCAATCACAAAAGAGGCCATAACTCCCGAACCCCTTGTTATTTCTGGACCAAATAAAGTGCGCTGACCTCGGGGGAGCGAGCCCTTTCCAACGATGCCCCATTCATTAAGATCCCAGCACTTTCGTGAAATCGACCAAAAATATCCCAAGGGGTACCCCTTTGCAAAATTTCCGGTTTTGGGAAAATTCTGGAGTGGCCCTTTTTTGGATGGGAAATTGCTAGGGACCTCCCAGGGAGTCTGTGAATTCAGTCCCACTCCGGGCTGACCAGTATTTCCCGAGATAATGGCCATTTCGCAACCTTCCTTTGGCCATTCACAAAAGAGGCCATAACTCCCGAACCCCTTGTTATTTCTGGACCAAATCGAGTGCGCTGAACTCGGGGGAGCGAGCCCTTTCCAACGATGCCCCATTCATTAAGATCCCAGCACTTTCGTGAAATCGACCAAAAATATCCCACAAAATTTCCCAGCACTTTCGTGAAATCGACCAAAAATATCCCAAGGGGTACCCCTTTGCAAAATTTCCGGTTTTGGGAAAATTCTGGAGTGGCCCTTTTTTGGATGGGAAATTGCTAGGGACCTCCCAGGGAGTCTGTGAATTCAGTCCCACTCCGGGCTGACCAGTATTTCCCGAGATAATGGCCATTTCGCAACCTTCCTTTGGCCATTCACAAAAGAGGCCATAACTCCCGAACCCCTTGTTATTTCTGGACCAAATCGAGTGCGCTGAACTCGGGGGAGCGAGTCCTTCCCAACGATGCCCCATTCATTAAGATCCCAGCACTTTCGTGAAATCGACCAAAAATATCCCAAGGGGTACCCCTTTGCAAAATTTCCGGTTTTGGGAAAATTCTAGAGTGGCCCTTTTTTGGATGGGAAATTGTTAGGGACCTCCCAGGGAGTCTGTGAATTCAATACCACCCCGGGCTGACCAGTATTTCCCGAGATAATGGCCATTTCGCAACCCCCCTTTGGCCAATCACAAAAGAGGCCATAACTCCCGAACCCCTTGTTATTTCTGGACCAAATAAAGTGCGCTGAACTCGGGGGAGCGAGCCCTTTCCAACGATGCCCCATTCATTGAGATCCCAGCACTTTCGTGAAATCGACCAAAAATATCCCAAGGGGTACCCCTTTGCAAAATTTCCGGTTTTGGGAAAATTCTGGAGTGGCCCTTTTTTGGATGGGAAATTGTTAGGGACCTCCCAGGGAGTCTGTGAATTCAATCCCACCCCGGGCTGACCAGTACTTCCCGAGATAATGGCCATTTCGCAACCCTCCTTTGGCCAATCACAAAAGAGGCCATAACTCCCGAACCCCTTGTTATTTCTGGACCAAATAAAGTGCGCTGAACTCGGGGGAGCGAGCCCTTTCCAACGATGCCCCATTCATTAAGATCCCAGCACTTTCGTGAAATCGACCAAAAATATCCCAAGGGGTACCCCTTTGCAAAATTTCCGGTTTTGGGAAAATTCTGGAGTGGCCCTTTTTTGGATGGGAAATTGCTAGGGACCTCCCAGGGAGTCTGTGAATTCAGTCCCACCCCGGGCTGACCAGTATTTCCCGAGATAATGGCCATTTCGCAACCTTCCTTTGGCCATTCACAAAAGAGGCCATAACTCCCGAACCCCTTGTTATTTCTGGACCAGATCGAGTGCGCTGAACTCGGGGGAGCGAGTCCTTCCCAACGATGCCCCATTCATTAAGATCCCAGCACTTTCGTCTAATCGACCAAAAATATCCCAAGGGGTACCCCTTTGCAAAATTTCCGGTTTTGGGAAAATTCTGGAGTGGCCCTTTTTTGGATGGGAAATTGCTAGGAACCTCCCAGGGAGTCTGTGAATTCAATCCCACCCCGGGCTGACCAGTATTTCCCGAGATAATGGCCATTTCGCAACCCTCCTTTGGCCAATCACAAAAGAGGCCATAACTCCCGAACCCCTTGTTATTTCTGGACCAAATAAAGTGCGCTGACCTCGGGGGAGCGAGCCCTTTCCAACGATGCCCCATTCATTGAGATCCCAGCACTTTCGTGAAATCGACCAAAAATATCCCAAGGGGTACCCCTTTGCAAAATTTCCGGTTTTGGGAAAATTCTGGAGTGGCCCTTTTTTGGATGGGAAATTGCTAGGAACCTCCCAGGGAGTCTGTGAATTCAATCCCACCCCGGGCTGACCAGTATTTCCCGAGATAATGGCCATTTCGCAACCTTCCTTTGGCCATTCACAAAAGAGGCCATAACTCCCGAACCCCTTGTTATTTCTGGACCAAATCGAGTGCGCTGAACTCGGGGGAGCGAGCCCTTTCCAACGATGCCCCATTCATTAAGATCCCAGCACTTTCGTGAAATCGACCAAAAATATCCCACAAAATTTCCCAGCACTTTCGTGAAATCGACCAAAAATATCCCAAGGGGTACCCCTTTGCAAAATTTCCGGTTTTGGGAAAATTCTAGAGTGGCCCTTTTTTGGATGGGAAATTGTTAGGGACCTCCCAGGGAGTCTGTGAATTCAATACCACCCCGGGCTGACCAGTATTTCCCGAGATAATGGCCATTTCGCAACCCCCCTTTGGCCAATCACAAAAGAGGCCATAACTCCCGAACCCCTTGTTATTTCTGGACCAAATAAAGTGCGCTGAACTCGGGGGAGCGAGCCCTTTCCAACGATGCCCCATTCATTGAGATCCCAGCACTTTCGTGAAATCGACCAAAAATATCCCAAGGGGTACCCCTTTGCAAAATTTCCGGTTTTGGGAAAATTCTGGAGTGGCCCTTTTTTGGATGGGAAATTGTTAGGGACCTCCCAGGGAGTCTGTGAATTCAATCCCACCCCGGGCTGACCAGTACTTCCCGAGATAATGGCCATTTCGCAACCCTCCTTTGGCCAATCACAAAAGAGGCCATAACTCCCGAACCCCTTGTTATTTCTGGACCAAATAAAGTGCGCTGAACTCGGGGGAGCGAGCCCTTCCCAACGATGCCCCATTCATTAAGATCCCAGCACTTTCGTGAAATCGACCAAAAATATCCCAAGGGGTACCCCTTTGCATAATTTCCGGTTTTGGGAAAATTCTGGAGTGGCCCTTTTTTGGATGGGAAATTGTTAGGGACCTCCCAGGGAGTCTGTGAGTTCAATCCCACCCCGGGCTGGCCAGTATTTCCCGAGATAATGGCCATTTCGCAACCCTCCTTTGGCCAATCACAAAAGAGGCCATAACTCCCGAACCCCTTGTTATTTCTGGATCAAATAAAGTGCGCTGAACTCGGGGGAGCGAGCCCTTTCCAACGATGCCCCATTCATTAAGATCCCAGCACTTTCGTGAAATCGACCAAAAATATCCCAAGGGGTACCCCTTTGCATAATTTCCGGTTTTGGGAAAATTCTGGAGTGGCCCTTTTTTGGATGGGAAATTGTTAGGGACCTCCCAGGGAGTCTGTGAATTCAATCCCACCCCGGGCTGGCCAGTATTTCCCGAGATAATGGCCATTTCGCAACCCTCCTTTGGCCAATCACAAAAGAGGCCATAACTCCCGAACCCCTTGTTATTTCTGGACCAAATAAAGTGCGCTGAACTCGGGGGAGCGAGCCCTTTCCAACGATGCCCCATTCATTAAGATCCCAGCACTTTCGTGAAATCGACCAAAAATATCCCAAGGGGTACCCCTTTGCATAATTTCCGGTTTTGGGAAAATTCTGGAGTGGCCCTTTTTTGGATGGGAAATTGTTAGGGACCTCCCAGGGAGTCTGTGAATTCAATCCCACCCCGGGCTGGCCAGTATTTCCCGAGATAATGGCCATTTCGCAACCCTCCTTTGGCCAATCACAAAAGAGGCCATAACTCCCAAACCCCTTGTTATTTCTGGACCAAATAAAGTGCGCTGAACTCGGGGGAGCGAGCCCTTTCCAACGATGCCCCATTCATTAAGATCCCAGCACTTTCGTGAAATCGACCAAAAATATCCCAAGGGGTACCCCTTTGCATAATTTCCGGTTTTGGGAAAATTCTGGAGTGGCCCTTTTTTGGATGGGAAATTGTTAGGGACCTCCCAGGGAGTCTGTGAATTCAATCCCACCCCGGGCTGGCCAGTATTTCCCGAGATAATGGCCATTTCGCAACCCTCCTTTGGCCAATCACAAAAGAGGCCATAACTCCCGAACCCCTTGTTATTTCTGGACCAAATAAAGTGCGCTGAACTCGGGGGAGCGAGCCCTTTCCAACGATGCCCCATTCATTAAGATCCCAGCACTTTCGTGAAATCGACCAAAAATATCCCAAGGGGTACCCCTTTGCATAATTTCCGGTTTTGGGAAAATTCTGGAGTGGCCCTTTTTTGGATGGGAAATTGTTAGGGACCTCCCAGGGAGTCTGTGAATTCAATCCCACCCCGGGCTGACCAGTATTTCCCGAGATAATGGACATTTCGCAACCCTCCTTTTTCCAATCACAAAAGAGGCCATAACTCCCGAACCCCTTGTTATTTCTGGACCAAATAAAGTGCGCTGAACTCGGGGGAGCGAGCCCTTTCCAACGATGCCCCATTCATTAAGATCCCAGCACTTTCGTGAAATCGACCAAAAATATCCCAAGGGGTACCCCTTTGCATAATTTCCGGTTTTGGGAAAATTCTGGAGTGGCCCTTTTTTGGATGGGAAATTGTTAGGGACCTCCCAGGGAGTCTTTGAATTCAATCCCACCCCGGACTGACCAGTATTTCCCGAGATAATGGACATTTCGCAACCCTCCTTTGGCCAATCACAAAAGAGGCCATAACTCCCGAACCCCTTGTTATTTCTGGACCAAATAAAGTGCGCTGAACTCGGGGGAGCGAGCCCTTTCCAACGATGCCCCATTCATTAAGATCCCAGCACTTTCGTGAAATCGACCAAAAATATCCCAAGGGGTACCCCTTTGCATAATTTCCGGTTTTGGGAGAATTCTGGAGTGGCCCTTTTTTGGATGGGAAATTGTTAGGGACCTCCCAGGGAGTCTGTGAATTCAATCCCACCCCGGGCTGACCAGTATTTCCCGAGATAATGGACATTTCGCAACCCTCCTTTGGCCAATCACAAAAGGGGCCATAACTCCCGAACCCCTTGTTATTTCTGGACCAAATAAAGTGCGCTGAACTCGGGGGAGCGAGCCCTTTCCAACGATGCCCCATTCATTAAGATCCCAGCACTTTCGTGAAATCGACCAAAAATATCCCAAGGGGTACCCCTTTGCATAATTTCCGGTTTTGGGAAAATTCTGGAGTGGCCCTTTTTTGGATGGGAAATTGTTAGGGACCTCCCAGGGAGTCTGTGAATTCAATCCCACCCCGGGCTGGCCAGTATTTCCCGAGATAATGGCCATTTCGCAACCCTCCTTTGGCCAATCACAAAAGAGGCCATAACTCCCGAACCCCTTGTTATTTCTGGACCAAATAAAGTGCGCTGAACTCGGGGGAGCGAGCCCTTTCCAACGATGCCCCATTCATTAAGATCCCAGCACTTTCGTGAAATCGACCAAAAATATCCCAAGGGGTACCCCTTTGCATAATTTCCGGTTTTGGGAAAATTCTGGAGTGGCCCTTTTTTGGATGGGAAATTGTTAGGGACCTCCCAGGGAGTCTGTGAATTCAATCCCACCCCGGGCTGACCAGTATTTCCCGAGATAATGGACATTTCGCAACCCTCCTTTTTCCAATCACAAAAGAGGCCATAACTCCCGAACCCCTTGTTATTTCTGGACCAAATAAAGTGCGCTGAACTCGGGGGAGCGAGCCCTTTCCAACGATGCCCCATTCATTAAGATCCCAGCACTTTCGTGAAATCGACCAAAAATATCCCAAGGGGTACCCCTTTGCATAATTTCCGGTTTTGGGAAAATTCTGGAGTGGCCCTTTTTTGGATGGGAAATTGTTAGGGACCTCCCAGGGAGTCTTTGAATTCAATCCCACCCCGGACTGACCAGTATTTCCCGAGATAATGGACATTTCGCAACCCTCCTTTGGCCAATCACAAAAGAGGCCATAACTCCCGAACCCCTTGTTATTTCTGGACCAAATAAAGTGCGCTGAACTCGGGGGAGCGAGCCCTTTCCAACGATGCCCCATTCATTAAGATCCCAGCACTTTCGTGAAATCGACCAAAAATATCCCAAGGGGTACCCCTTTGCATAATTTCCGGTTTTGGGAGAATTCTGGAGTGGCCCTTTTTTGGATGGGAAATTGTTAGGGACCTCCCAGGGAGTCTGTGAATTCAATCCCACCCCGGGCTGACCAGTATTTCCCGAGATAATGGACATTTCGCAACCCTCCTTTGGCCTATCACAAAAGAGGCCCTAATTCCCGAACCCCTTGTTATTTCTGGACCAAATAAAGTGCGCTGAACTCGGGGGAGCGAGCCCTTTCCAACGATGCCCCATTCATTAAGATCCCAGCACTTTCGTGAAATCGACCAAAAATATCCCAAGGGGTACCCCTTTGCATAATTTCCGGTTTTGGGAAAATTCTGGAGTGGCCCTTTTTTGGATGGGAAATTGTTAGGGACCTCCCAGGGAGTCTGTGAATTCAATCCCACCCCGGGCTGACCAGTATTTCCCGAGATAATGGACATTTCGCAACCCTCCTTTGGCCAATCACAAAAGAGGCCATAACTCCCGAACCCCTTGTTATTTCTGGACCAAATAAAGTGCGCTGAACTCGGGGGAGCGAGCCCTTTCCAACGATGCCCCATTCATTAAGGTCCCAGCACTTTCGTGAAATCGACCAAAAATATCCCAAGGGGTACCCCTTTTCATAATTTCCGGTTTTGGGAAAATTCTGGAGTGGCCCTTTTTTGGATGGGAAATTGTTAGGGACCTCCCAGGGAGTCTGTGAATTCAATCCCACCCCGGGCTGACCAGTATTTCCCGAGATAATGGACATTTCGCAACCCTCCTTTGGCCAATCACAAACGAGGCCATAACTCCCGAACCCCTTGTTATTTCTGGACCAAATAAAGTGCGCTGAACTCGGGGGAGCGAGCCCTTTCCAACGATGCCCCATTCATTAAGATCCCAGCACTTTCGTGAAATCGACCAAAAATATCCCAAGGGGTACCCCTTTGCATAATTTCCGGTTTTGGGAAAATTCTGGAGTGGCCCTTTTTTGGATGGGAAATTGTTAGGGACCTCCCAGGGAGTCTGTGAATTCAATCCCACCCCGGGCTGACCAGTATTTCCCGAGATAATGGACATTTCGCAACCCTCCTTTGGCCAATCACAAACGAGGCCATAACTCCCGAACCCCTTGTTATTTCTGGACCAAATAAAGTGCGCTGAACTCGGGGGAGCGAGCCCTTTCCAACGATGCCCCATTCATTAAGATCCCAGCACTTTCGTGAAATCGACCAAAAATATCCCAAGGGGTACCCCTTTGCATAATTTCCGGTTTTGGGAAAATTCTGGAGTGGCCCTTTTTTGGATGGGAAATTGTTAGGGACCTCCCAGGGAGTCTGTGAATTCAATCCCACCCCGGGCTGACCAGTATTTCCCGAGATAATGGACATTTCGCAACCCTCCTTTGGCCAATCACAAAAGAGGCCATAACTCCCGAACCCCTTGTTATTTCTGGATCAAATAAAGTGCGCTGAACTCGGGGGAGCGAGCCCTTTCCAACGATGCCCCATTCATTAAGATCCCAGCACTTTCGTGAAATCGACCAAAAATATCCCAAGGGGTACCCCTTTGCATAATTTCCGGTTTTGGGAAAATTCTGGAGTGGCCCTTTTTTGGATGGGAAATTGTTAGGGACCTCCCAGGGAGTCTGTGAATTCAATCCCACCCCGGGCTGACCAGTATTTCCCGAGATAATGGACATTTCGCAACCCTCCTTTGGCCAATCACAAACGAGGCCATAACTCCCGAACCCCTTGTTATTTCTGGACCAAATAAAGTGCGCTGAACTCGGGGGAGCGAGCCCTTTCCAACGATGCCCCATTCATTAAGATCCCAGCACTTTCGTGAAATCGACCAAAAATATCCCAAGGGGTACCCCTTTGCATAATTTCCGGTTTTGGGAAAATTCTGGAGTGGCCCTTTTTTGGATGGGAAATTGTTAGGGACCTCCCAGGGAGTCTGTGAATTCAATCCCACCCCGGGCTGGCCAGTATTTCCCGAGATAATGGCCATTTCGCAACCCTCCTTTGGCCAATCACAAAAGAGGCCATAACTCCCGAACCCCTTGTTATTTCTGGATCAAATAAAGTGCGCTGAACTCGGGGGAGCGAGCCCTTTCCAACGATGCCCCATTCATCCAGATCCGAGCACTTTCGAAAAATTACCCAAAAATATCCAAAGGGGTACCCCTTTGAAAATTTCCGGTTTTGGGCAATTTCTGGAGTGGCCCTTTTTTTGATGGGAAATTGTTAGGGACCTCGCAGGGAGTCTGTGATTTCAATCCCACCCCGGGCTGACCAGTATTTCCCGAGATAATGGCTATTTTGTACCCTCCTTTGGCCATTCACAAAACCGGCCATAACTCCCGAACCCTTTGGAATTTTGGGACCAAATTTCGTGCGTTGAACTCGGGGGAGCGAGCCCTTTCCAACGATGCCCCATTCATCCAGATCCGAGCACTTTCGAAAAATTACCCAAAAATATCCAAAGGGGTACCCCTTTGAAAATTTCCGGTTTTGGGCAATTTCTGGAGTGGCCCTTTTTTTGATGGGAAATTGTTAGGGACCTCGCAGGGAGTCTGTGATTTCAATATCACCCCGGGCTGACCAGTATTTCCCGAGATAATGGCTATTTTGTACCCTCCTTTGGCCATTCACAAAACCGGCCATAACTCCCGAACCCTTTGGAATTTTGGGACCAAATTTCGTGCGTTGAACTCGGGGGAGCGAGCCCTTTCCAACGATGCCCCATTCATCCAGATCCGAGCACTTTCGAAAAATTACCCAAAAATATCCAAAGGGGTACCCCTTTGAAAATTTCCGGTTTTGGGCAATTTCTGGAGTGGCCCTTTTTTTGATGGGAAATTGTTAGGGACTTCGCAGGGAGTCTGTGATTTCAATCCCACCCCGGGCTGACCAGTATTTCCCGAGATAATGGCTATTTTGTACCCTCCTTTGGCCATTCACAAAACCGGCCATAACTCCCGAACTCTTTGGAATTTTGGGACCAAATTTCGTGCGTTGAACTCGGGGGAGCGAGCCCTTTCCAACGATGCCCCATTCATCCAGATCCGAGCACTTTCGAAAAATTACCCAAAAATATCCAAAGGGGTACCCCTTTGAAAATTTCCGGTTTTGGGCAATTTCTGGAGTGGCCCTTTTTTTGATGGGAAATTGTTAGGGACCTCGCAGGGAGTCTGTGATTTCAATCCCACCCCGGGCTGACCAGTATTTCCCGAGATAATGGCTATTTTGTACCCTCCTTTGGCCAATCACAAAAGAGGCCATAACTCCCGAAGCCCTTGTTATTTCTGGACCAAATAAAGTGCGCTGAACTCTGGGGAGCGAGCCCTTTCCAACGATGCCCCATTCATTAAGATCCCAGCACTTTCGTGAAATCGACCAAAAATATCCCAAGGGGTACCCCTTTGCAAAATTTCCGGTTTTGGGAAAATTCTGGAGTGGCCCTTTTTTGGATGGGAAATTGTTTGGGACCTCCCAGGGAGTCTGTGAATTCAATCCCACCCCGGGCTGACCAGTACTTCCCGAGATAATGGACATTTCGCAACCCTCCTTTGGCCAATCACAAAAGAGGCCATAACTCCCGAACCCCTTGTTATTTCTGGACCAAATAAAGTGCGCTGAACTCGGGGGAGCGAGTCCTTTCCAACGATGCCCCATTCATTAAGATCCCAACACTTTCGTGAAATCGACCAAAAATATCCCAAGGGGTACCCCTTTGCAAAATTTCCGGTTTTGGGAAAATTCTGGAGTGGCCCTTCTTTGGATGGGAAATTGTTAGGGACCTCCCAGGGAGTCTGTGAATTCAATCCCACCCCGGGCTGACCAGTATTTCCCGAGATAATGGACATTTCGCAACCCTCCTTTGGCCAATCACAAAAGAGGCCATAACTCCCGAACCCCTTGTTATTTCTGGACCAAATAAAGTGCGCTGAACTCGGGGGAGCGAGTCCTTTCCAACGATGCCCCATTCATTAAGATCCCAGCACTTTCGTGAAATCGACCAAAAATATCCCAAGGGGTACCCCTTTGCAAAATTTCCGGTTTTGGGAAAATTCTGGAGTGGCCCTTTTTTGGATGGGAAATTGTTAGGGACCTCCCAGGGAGTCTGTGAATTCAATCCCACCCCGGGCTGACCAGTATTTCCCGAGATAATGGCCATTTCGCAACCCTCCTTTGGCCAATCACAAAAGAGGCCATAACTCCCGAACCCCTTGTTATTTCTGGACCAAATAAAGTGCGCTGAACTCGGGGGAGCGAGCCCTTTCCAACGATGCCCCATTCATTAAGATCCCAGCACTTTCGTGAAATCGACCAAAAATATCCCAAGGGGTACCCCTTTGCAAAATTTCCGGTTTTGGGAAAATTCTGGAGTGGCCCTTTTTTGGATGGGAAATTGCTAGGGACCTTCCAGGGAGTCTGTGAATTCAATCCCACCCCGGGCTGACCAATACTTCCCGAGATAATGGCCATTTCGCAACCCTCCTTTGGCCAATCACAAAAGAGGCCATAACTCCCGAACCCCTTGTTATTTCTGGACCAAATCGAGTGCGCTGAACTCGGGGGAGCGAGTCCTTTCCAACGATGCCCCAATCATTAAGATCCCAGCACTTTCGTGAAATCGACCAAAAATATCCCAAGGGGTACCCCTTTGCAAAATTTCCGGTTTTGGGAAAATTCTGGAGTGGCCCTTTTTTGGATGGGAAATTGCTAGGGACCTCCCAGGGAGTCTGTGAATTCAATCCCACCCCGGGCTGACCAGTACTTCCCGAGATAATGGCCATTTCGCAACCCTCCTTTGGCCAATCACAAAAGAGGCCATAACTCCCGAACCCCTTGTTATTTCTGGACCAAATCGAGTGCGCTGAACTCGGGGGAGCGAGTCCTTTCCAACGATGCCCCATTCATTGAGATCCCAGCACTTTCGTGAAATCGACCAAAAATATCCCAAGGGGTACCCCTTTGCAAAATTTCCGGTTTTGGGAAAATTCTGGAGTGGCCCTTTTTTGGATGGGAAATTGCTAGGGACCTCCCAGGGAGTCTGTGAATTCAATCCCACCCCGGGCTGACCAGTATTTCCCGAGATAATGGCCATTTCGCAACCCTCCTTTGGTCATTCACAAAAGGGGCCATAACTCCCGAACCCCTTGTTATTTCTGGACCAAATAAAGTGCGCTGAACTCGGGGGAGCGAGTCCTTTCCAACGATGCCCCATTCATTAAGATCCCAGCACTTTCGTGAAATCGACCAAAAATATCCCAAGGGGTACCCCTTTGCAAAATTTCCGGTTTTGGGAAAATTCTGGAGTGGCCCTTTTTTGGATGGGAAATTGCTAGGGACCTCCCAGGGAGTCTGTGAATTCAATCCCACCCCGGGCTGACCAGTACTTCCCGAGATAATGGCCATTTCGCAACCCTCCTTTGGCCAATCACAAAAGAGGCCATAACTCCCGAACCCCTTGTTATTTCTGGACCAAATCGAGTGCGCTGAACTCGGGGGAGCGAGTCCTTTCCAACGATGCCCCATTCATTAAGATCCCAGCACTTTCGTGAAATCGACCAAAAATATCCCAAGGGCCCTTTGCAAAATTTCCGGTTTTGGGAAAATTCTGGAGTGGCCCTTTTTTGGATGGGAAATTGCTAGGGACCTCCCAGGGAGTCTCTGAATTCAATCCCACCCCGGGCTGACCAGTATTTCTCGAGATAATGGACATTTCGCAACCCTCCTTTGGCCAATCACAAAAGAGGCCATAACTCCCGAACCCCTTGTTATTTCTGGACCAAATCGAGTGCGCTGAACTCGGGGGAGCGAGTCCTTTCCAACGATGCCCCATTCATTAAGATCCCAGCACTTTCGTGAAATCGACCAAAAATATCCCAAGGGGTACCCCTTTGCAAAATTTCCGGTTTTGGGAAAATTCTAGAGTGGCCCTTTTTTGGATGGGAAATTGTTAGGGACCTCCCAGGGAGTCTGTGAATTCAATCCCACCCCGGGCTGACCAGTACTTCCCGAGATAATGGCCATTTCGCAACCCTCCTTTGGCCAATCACAAAAGAGGCCATAACTCCCGAACCCCTTGTTATTTCTGGACCAAATCGAGTGCGCTGAACTCGGGGGAGCGAGTCCTTTCCAACGATGCCCCATTCATTAAGATCCCAGCACTTTCGTGAAATCGACCAAAAATATCCCAAGGGGTACCCCTTTGCAAAATTTCCGGTTTTGGGAAAATTCTGGAGTGGCCCTTTTTTGGATGGGAAATTGCTAGGGACCTCCCAGGGAGTCTGTGAATTCAATCCCACCCCGGGCTGACCAGTACTTCCCGAGATAATGGCCATTTCGCAATCCTCCTTTGGCCAATCACAAAAGAGGCCATAACTCCCGAACCCCTTGTTATTTCTGGACCAAATCGAGTGCGCTGAACTCGGGGGAGCGAGTCCTTTCCAACGATGCCCCATTCATTAAGATCCCAGCACTTTCGTGAAATCGACCAAAAATATCCCAAGGGGTACCCCTTTGCAAAATTTCCGGTTTTGGGAAAATTCTGGAGTGGCCCTTTTTTGGATGGGAAATTGCTAGGGACCTCCCAGGGAGTCTGTGAATTCAATCCCACCCCGGGCTGACCAGTACTTCCCGAGATAATGGCCATTTCGCAACCCTCCTTTGGCCAATCACAAAAGAGGCCATAACTCCCGAACCCCTTGTTATTTCTGGACCAAATCGAGTGCGCTGAACTCGGGGGAGCGAGTCCTTTCCAACGATGCCCCATTCATTAAGATCCCAGCACTTTCGTGAAATCGACCAAAAATATCCCAAGGGGTACCCCTTTGCAAAATTTCCGGTTTTGGGAAAATTCTGGAGTGGCCCTTTTTTGGATGGGAAATTGCTAGGGACCTCCCAGGGAGTCTCTGAATTCAATCCCACCCCGGGCTGACCAGTATTTCTCGAGATAATGGACATTTCGCAACCCTCCTTTGGCCAATCACAAAAGAGGCCATAACTCCCGAACCCCTTGTTATTTCTGGACCAAATCGAGTGCGCTGAACTCGGGGGAGCGAGTCCTTTCCAACGATGCCCCATTCATTAAGATCCCAGCACTTTCGTGAAATCGACCAAAAATATCCCAAGGGGTACCCCTTTGCAAAATTTCCGGTTTTGGGAAAATTCTAGAGTGGCCCTTTTTTGGATGGGAAATTGTTAGGGACCTCCCAGGGAGTCTGTGAATTCAATCCCACCCCGGGCTGACCAGTACTTCCCGAGATAATGGCCATTTCGCAACCCTCCTTTGGCCAATCACAAAAGAGGCCATAACTCCCGAACCCCTTGTTATTTCTGGACCAAATCGAGTGCGCTGAACTCGGGGGAGCGAGTCCTTTCCAACGATGCCCCATTCATTAAGATCCCAGCACTTTCGTGAAATCGACCAAAAATATCCCAAGGGGTACCCCTTTGCAAAATTTCCGGTTTTGGGAAAATTCTGGAGTGGCCCTTTTTTGGATGGGAAATTGCTAGGGACCTCCCAGGGAGTCTGTGAATTCAATCCCACCCCGGGCTGACCAGTATTTCCCGAGATAATGGACATTTCGCAACCCTCCTTTGGCCAATCACAAAAGAGGCCATAACTCCCGAACCCCTTGTTATTTCTGGACCAAATAAAGTGCGCTGAACTCGGGGCAGCCAGCCCTTTCCAACGATGCCCCATTCATTAAAATCCCAGCACTTTCGTGAAATCGACCAAAAATATCCCAAGGGGTAGCCCTTTGCAAAATTTCCGGTTTTGGGAAAATTCTGGAGTGGCCCTTTTTTGGATGGGAAATTGCTAGGGACCTCCCAGGGAGTCTGTGAATTCAATCCCACCCCGGGCTGACCAGTACTTCCCGAGATAATGGCCATTTCGCAACCCTCCTTTGGCCAATCACAAAAGAGGCCATAACTCCCGAACCCCTTGTTATTTCTGGACCAAATCGAGTGCGCTGAACTCGGGGGAGCGAGTCCTTTCCAACGATGCCCCATTCATTAAGATCCCAGCACTTTCGTGAAATCGACCAAAAATATCCCAAGGGGTACCCCTTTGCAAAATTTCCGGTTTTGGGAAAATTCTGGAGTGGCCCTTTTTTGGATGGGAAATTGCTAGGGACCTCCCAGGGAGTCTGTGAATTCAATCCCACCCCGGGCTGACCAGTATTTCCCGAGATAATGGCCATTTCGCAACCCTCCTTTGGCCAATCACAAAAGAGGCCATAACTCCCGAACCCCTTGTTATTTCTGGACCAAATAAAGTGCGCTGAACTCGGGGGAGCGAGTCCTTTCCAACGATGCCCCATTCATTAAGATCCCAGCACTTTCGTGAAATCGACCAAAAATATCCCAAGGGGTACCCCTTTGCAAAATTTCCGGTTTTGGGAAAATTCTGGAGTGGCCCTTTTTTGGATGGGAAATTGCTAGGGACCTCCCAGGGAGTCTGTGAATTCAATCCCACCCCGGGCTGACCAGTATTTCCCGAGATAATGGCCATTTCGCAACCCTCCTTTGGTCATTCACAAAAGGGGCCATAACTCCCGAACCCCTTGTTATTTCTGGACCAAATAAAGTGCGCTGAACTCGGGGGAGCGAGTCCTTTCCAACGATGCCCCATTCATTAAGATCCCAGCACTTTCGTGAAATCGACCAAAAATATCCCAAGGGGTACCCCTTTGCAAAATTTCCGGTTTTGGGAAAATTCTGGAGTGGCCCTTTTTTGGATGGGAAATTGCTAGGGACCTCCCAGGGAGTCTGTGAATTCAATCCCACCCCGGGCTGACCAGTACTTCCCGAGATAATGGCCATTTCGCAACCCTCCTTTGGCCAATCACAAAAGAGGCCATAACTCCCGAACCCCTTGTTATTTCTGGACCAAATCGAGTGCGCTGAACTCGGGGGAGCGAGTCCTTTCCAACGATGCCCCATTCATTAAGATCCCAGCACTTTCGTGAAATCGACCAAAAATATCCCAAGGGGTACCCCTTTGCAAAATTTCCGGTTTTGGGAAAATTCTGGAGTGGCCCTTTTTTGGATGGGAAATTGCTAGGGACCTCCCAGGGAGTCTCTGAATTCAATCCCACCCCGGGCTGACCAGTATTTCTCGAGATAATGGACATTTCGCAACCCTCCTTTGGCCAATCACAAAAGAGGCCATAACTCCCGAACCCCTTGTTATTTCTGGACCAAATCGAGTGCGCTGAACTCGGGGGAGCGAGTCCTTTCCAACGATGCCCCATTCATTAAGATCCCAGCACTTTCGTGAAATCGACCAAAAATATCCCAAGGGGTACCCCTTTGCAAAATTTCCGGTTTTGGGAAAATTCTAGAGTGGCCCTTTTTTGGATGGGAAATTGTTAGGGACCTCCCAGGGAGTCTGTGAATTCAATCCCACCCCGGGCTGACCAGTACTTCCCGAGATAATGGCCATTTCGCAACCCTCCTTTGGCCAATCACAAAAGAGGCCATAACTCCCGAACCCCTTGTTATTTCTGGACCAAATCGAGTGCGCTGAACTCGGGGGAGCGAGTCCTTTCCAACGATGCCCCATTCATTAAGATCCCAGCACTTTCGTGAAATCGACCAAAAATATCCCAAGGGGTAGCCCTTTGCAAAATTTCCGGTTTTGGGAAAATTCTGGAGTGGCCCTTTTTTGGATGGGAAATTGCTAGGGACCTCCCAGGGAGTCTGTGAATTCAATCCCACCCCGGGCTGACCAGTACTTCCCGAGATAATGGCCATTTCGCAACCCTCCTTTGGCCAATCACAAAAGAGGCCATAACTCCCGAACCCCTTGTTATTTCTGGACCAAATCGAGTGCGCTGAACTCGGGGGAGCGAGTCCTTTCCAACGATGCCCCATTCATTAAGATCCCAGCACTTTCGTGAAATCGACCAAAAATATCCCAAGGGGTACCCCTTTGCAAAATTTCCGGTTTTGGGAAAATTCTGGAGTGGCCCTTTTTTGGATGGGAAATTGCTAGGGACCTCCCAGGGAGTCTCTGAATTCAATCCCACCCCGGGCTGACCAGTATTTCTCGAGATAATGGACATTTCGCAACCCTCCTTTGGCCAATCACAAAAGAGGCCATAACTCCCGAACCCCTTGTTATTTCTGGACCAAATCGAGTGCGCTGAACTCGGGGGAGCGAGTCCTTTCCAACGATGCCCCATTCATTAAGATCCCAGCACTTTCGTGAAATCGACCAAAAATATCCCAAGGGGTACCCCTTTGCAAAATTTCCGGTTTTGGGAAAATTCTGGAGTGGCCCTTTTTTGGATGGGAAATTGCTAGGGACCTCCCAGGGAGTCTGTGAATTCAATCCCACCCCGGGCTGACCAGTACTTCCCGAGATAATGGCCATTTCGCAACCCTCCTTTGGCCAATCACAAAAGAGGCCATAACTCCCGAACCCCTTGTTATTTCTGGACCAAATCGAGTGCGCTGAACTCGGGGGAGCGAGTCCTTTCCAACGATGCCCCATTCATTAAGATCCCAGCACTTTCGTGAAATCGACCAAAAATATCCCAAGGGGTACCCCTTTGCAAAATTTCCGGTTTTGGGAAAATTCTGGAGTGGCCCTTTTTTGGATGGGAAATTGCTAGGGACCTCCCAGGGAGTCTGTGAATTCAATCCCACCCCGGGCTGACCAGTACTTCCCGAGATAATGGCCATTTCGCAATCCTCCTTTGGCCAATCACAAAAGAGGCCATAACTCCCGAACCCCTTGTTATTTCTGGACCAAATCGAGTGCGCTGAACTCGGGGGAGCGAGTCCTTTCCAACGATGCCCCATTCATTAAGATCCCAGCACTTTCGTGAAATCGACCAAAAATATCCCAAGGGGTAGCCCTTTGCAAAATTTCCGGTTTTGGGAAAATTCTAGAGTGGCCCTTTTTTGGATGGGAAATTGTTAGGGACCTCCCAGGGAGTCTGTGAATTCAATCCCACCCCGGGCTGACCAGTATTTCCCGAGATAATGGACATTTCGCAACCCTCCTTTGGCCAATCACAAAAGAGGCCATAACTCCCGAACCCCTTGTTATTTCTGGACCAAATAAAGTGCGCTGAACTCGGGGGAGCGAGTCCTTTCCAACGATGCCCCATTCATTAAGATCCCAGCACTTTCGTGAAATCGACCAAAAATATCCCAAGGGGTAGCCCTTTGCAAAATTTCCGGTTTTGGGAAAATTCTAGAGTGGCCCTTTTTTGGATGGGAAATTGTTAGGGACCTCCCAGGGAGTCTGTGAATTCAATCCCACCCCGGGCTGACCAGTATTTCCCGAGATAATGGACATTTCGCAACCCTCCTTTGGCCAATCACAAAAGAGGCCATAACTCCCGAACCCCTTGTTATTTCTGGACCAAATCGAGTGCGCTGAACTCGGGGGAGCGAGTCCTTTCCAACGATGCCCCATTCATTAAGATCCCAGCACTTTCGTGAAATCGACCAAAAATATCCCAAGGGGTACCCCTTTGCAAAATTTCCGGTTTTGGGAAAATTCTGGAGTGGCCCTTTTTTGGATGGGAAATTGCTAGGGACCTCCCAGGGAGTCTGTGAATTCAATCCCACCCCGGGCTGACCAGTACTTCCCGAGATAATGGCCATTTCGCAATCCTCCTTTGGCCAATCACAAAAGAGGCCATAACTCCCGAACCCCTTGTTATTTCTGGACCAAATCGAGTGCGCTGAACTCGGGGGAGCGAGTCCTTTCCAACGATGCCCCATTCATTAAGATCCCAGCACTTTCGTGAAATCGACCAAAAATATCCCAAGGGGTAGCCCTTTGCAAAATTTCCGGTTTTGGGAAAATTCTAGAGTGGCCCTTTTTTGGATGGGAAATTGTTAGGGACCTCCCAGGGAGTCTGTGAATTCAATACCACCCCGGGCTGACCAGTATTTCCCGAGATAATGGCCATTTCGCAACCCCCCTTTGGCCAATCACAAAAGAGGCCATAACTCCCGAACCCCTTGTTATTTCTGGACCAAATAAAGTGCGCTGAACTCGGGGGAGCGAGCCCTTTCCAACGATGCCCCATTCATTAAGATCCCAGCACTTTCGTGAAATCGACCAAAAATATCCCAAGGGGTAGCCCTTTGCAAAATTTCCGGTTTTGGGAAAATTCTAGAGTGGCCCTTTTTTGGATGGGAAATTGTTAGGGACCTCCCAGGGAGTCTGTGAATTCAATCCCACCCCGGGCTGACCAGTATTTCCCGAGATAATGGACATTTCGCAACCCTCCTTTGGCCAATCACAAAAGAGGCCATAACTCCCGAACCCCTTGTTATTTCTGAACCAAATAAAGTGCGCTGAACTCGGGGGAGCGAGTCCTTTCCAACGATGCCCCATTCATTAAGATCCCAGCACTTTCGTGAAATCGACCAAAAATATCCCAAGGGGTAGCCCTTTGCAAAATTTCCGGTTTTGGGAAAATTCTAGAGTGGCCCTTTTTTGGATGGGAAATTGTTAGGGACCTCCCAGGGAGTCTGTGAATTCAATCCCACCCCGGGCTGACCAGTATTTCCCGAGATAATGGACATTTCGCAACCCTCCTTTGGCCAATCACAAAAGAGGCCATAACTCCCGAACCCCTTGTTATTTCTGGACCAAATAAAGTGCGCTGAACTCGGGGCAGCCAGCCCTTTCCAACGATGCCCCATTCATTAAAATCCCAGCACTTTCGTGAAATCGACCAAAAATATCCCAAGGGGTAGCCCTTTGCAAAATTTCCGGTTTTGGGAAAATTCTGGAGTGGCCCTTTTTTGGATGGGAAATTGCTAGGGACCTCCCAGGGAGTCTGTGAATTCAATCCCACCCCGGGCTGACCAGTACTTCCCGAGATAATGGCCATTTCGCAACCCTCCTTTGGCCAATCACAAAAGAGGCCATAACTCCCGAACCCCTTGTTATTTCTGGACCAAATCGAGTGCGCTGAACTCGGGGGAGCGAGTCCTTTCCAACGATGCCCCATTCATTAAGATCCCAGCACTTTCGTGAAATCGACCAAAAATATCCCAAGGGGTACCCCTTTGAAAATTTTCCGGTTTTGGGAAAATTCTAGAGTGGCCCTTTTTTGGATGGGAAATTGTTAGGGACCTCCCAGGGAGTCTGTGAATTCAATACCACCCCGGGCTGACCAGTATTTCCCGAGATAATGGCCATTTCGCAACCCTCCTTTGGCCAATCACAAAAGAGGCCATAACTCCCGAACCCCTTGTTATTTCTGGACCAAATAAAGTGCGCTGAACTCGGGGGAGCGAGCCCTTTCCAACGATGCCCCATTCATTAAGATCCCAGCACTTTCGTGAAATCGACCAAAAATATCCCAAGGGGTAGCCCTTTGCAAAATTTCCGGTTTTGGGAAAATTCTGGAGTGGCCCTTTTTTGGATGGGAAATTGCTAGGGACCTCCCAGGGAGTCTGTGAATTCAATACCACCCCGGGCTGACCAGTACTTCCCGAGATAATGGCCATTTCGCAACCCTCCTTTGGCCAATCACAAAAGAGGCCATAACTCCCGAACCCCTTGTTATTTCTGGACCAAATAAAGTGCGCTGAACTCGGGGGAGCGAGCCCTTTCCAACGATGCCCCATTCATTGAGATCCCAGCACTTTCGTGAAATCGACCAAAAATATCCCAAGGGGTACCCCTTTGCAAAATTTCCGGTTTTGGGAAAATTCTAGAGTGGCCCTTTTTTGGATGGGAAATTGTTAGGGACCTCCCAGGGAGTCTGTGAATTCAATACCACCCCGGGCTGACCAGTATTTCCCGAGATAATGGCCATTTCGCAACCCTCCTTTGGCCATTCACAAAAGGGGCCATAACTCCCGAACCCCTTGTTATTTCTGGACCAAATAAAGTGCGCTGAACTCGGGGGAGCGAGTCCTTTCCAACGATGCCCCATTCATTAAGATCCCAGCACTTTCGTGAAATCGACCAAAAATATCCCAAGGGGTACCCCTTTGCAAAATTTCCGGTTTTGGGAAAATTCTGGAGTGGCCCTTTTTTGGATGGGAAATTGTTAGGGACCTCCCAGGGAGTCTGTGAATTCAATACCACCCCGGGCTGACCAGTATTTCCCGAGATAATGGCCATTTCGCAACCCTCCTTTGGCCATTCACAAAAGGGGCCATAACTCCCGAACCCCTTGTTATTTCTGGACCAAATAAAGTGCGCTGAACTCGGGGGAGCGAGCCCTTCCCAACGATGCCCCATTCATTAAGATCCCAGCACTTTCGTGAAATCGACCAAAAATATCCCAAGGGGTATCCCTTTGCAAAATTTCCGGTTTTGGAAAATTCCAGAGTGGCCCTTTTTTGGATGGGAAATTGTTAGGGACCTCCCAGGGAGTCTGTGAATTCAATACCACCCCGGGCTGACCAGTACTTCCCGAGATAATGGCCATTTCGCAACCCTCCTTTGGCCAATCACAAAAGAGGCCATAACTCCCGAACCCCTTGTTATTTCTGGACCAAATAAAGTGCGCTGAACTCGGGGGAGCGAGCCCTTTCCAACGATGCCCCATTCATTGAGATCCCAGCACTTTCGTGAAATCGACCAAAAATATCCCAAGGGGTACCCCTTTGCAAAATTTCCGGTTTTGGGAAAATTCTAGAGTGGCCCTTTTTTGGATGGGAAATTGTTAGGGACCTCCCAGGGAGTCTGTGAATTCAATACCACCCCGGGCTGACCAGTATTTCCCGAGATAATGGCCATTTCGCAACCCTCCTTTGGCCATTCACAAAAGGGGCCATAACTCCCGAACCCCTTGTTATTTCTGGACCAAATAAAGTGCGCTGAACTCGGGGGAGCGAGTCCTTTCCAACGATGCCCCATTCATTAAGATCCCAGCACTTTCGTGAAATCGACCAAAAATATCCCAAGGGGTACCCCTTTGCAAAATTTCCGGTTTTGGGAAAATTCTGGAGTGGCCCTTTTTTGGATGGGAAATTGTTAGGGACCTCCCAGGGAGTCTGTGAATTCAATACCACCCCGGGCTGACCAGTATTTCCCGAGATAATGGCCATTTCGCAACCCTCCTTTGGCCATTCACAAAAGGGGCCATAACTCCCGAACCCCTTGTTATTTCTGGACCAAATAAAGTGCGCTGAACTCGGGGGAGCGAGCCCTTCCCAACGATGCCCCATTCATTAAGATCCCAGCACTTTCGTGAAATCGACCAAAAATATCCCAAGGGGTATCCCTTTGCAAAATTTCCGGTTTTGGAAAATTCCAGAGTGGCCCTTTTTTGGATGGGAAATTGTTAGGGACCTCCCAGGGAGTCTGTGAATTCAATACCACCCCGGGCTGACCAGTACTTCCCGAGATAATGGCCATTTCGCAACCCTCCTTTGGCCAATCACAAAAGAGGCCATAACTCCCGAACCCCTTGTTATTTCTGGACCAAATAAAGTGCGCTGAACTCGGGGGAGCGAGCCCTTTCCAACGATGCCCCATTCATTGAGATCCCAGCACTTTTGTGAAATCGACCAAAAATATCCCAAGGGGTACCCCTTTGCAAAATTTCCGGTTTTGGGAAAATTCTGGAGTGGCCCTTTTTTGAATGGGAAATTGTTAGGGACCTCCCAGGGAGTCTGTGAATTCAATACCACCCCGGGCTGACCAGTATTTCCCGAGATAATGGCCATTTCGCAACCCTCCTTTGGCCATTCACAAAAGGGGCCATAACTCCCGAACCCCTTGTTATTTCTGGACCAAATAAAGTGCGCTGAACTCGGGGGAGCGAGCCCTTTCCAACGATGCCCCGTTCATTGAGATCCCAGCACTTTCGTGAAATCGACCAAAAATATCCCAAGGGGTACCCCTTTGCAAAATTTCCGGTTTTGGGAAAATTCCAGAGTGGCCCTTTTTTGGATGGGAAATTGTTAGGGACCTCCCAGGGAGTCTGTGAATTCAATACCACCCCGGGCTGACCAGTACTTCCCGAGATAATGGCCATTTCGCAACCCTCCTTTGGCCAATCACAAAAGAGGCCATAACTCCCGAACCCCTTGTTATTTCTGGACCAAATAAAGTGCGCTGACCTCGGGGGAGCGAGCCCTTTCCAACGATGCCCCATTCATTGAGATCCCAGCACTTTCGTGAAATCGACCAAAAATATCCCAAGGGGTACCCCTTTGCAAAATTTCCGGTTTTGGAAAATTCCAGAGTGGCCCTTTTTTGGATGGGAAATTGTTAGGGACCTCCCAGGGAGTCTGTGAATTCAATACCACCCCGGGCTGACCAGTACTTCCCGAGATAATGGCCATTTCGCAACCCTCCTTTGGCCAATCACAAAAGAGGCCATAACTCCCGAACCCCTTGTTATTTCTGGACCAAATAAAGTGCGCTGAACTCGGGGGAGCGAGCCCTTTCCAACGATGCCCCATTCATTGAGATCCCAGCACTTTCGTGAAATCGACCAAAAATATCCCAAGGGGTACCCCTTTGCAAAATTTCCGGTTTTGGGAAAATTCCAGAGTGGCCCTTTTTTGGATGGGAAATTGTTAGGGACCTCCCAGGGAGTCTGTGAATTCAATACCACCCCGGGCTGACCAGTACTTCCCGAGATAATGGCCATTTCGCAACCCTCCTTTGGCCAATCACAAAAGAGGCCATAACTCCCGAACCCCTTGTTATTTCTGGACCAAATAAAGTGCGCTGAACTCGGGGGAGCGAGCCCTTTCCAACGATGCCCCATTCATTGAGATCCCAGCACTTTCGTGAAATCGACCAAAAATATCCCAAGGGGTACCCCTTTGCAAAATTTCCGGTTTTGGAAAATTCCAGAGTGGCCCTTTTTTGGATGGGAAATTGTTAGGGACCTCCCAGGGAGTCTGTGAATTCAATACCACCCCGGGCTGACCAGTACTTCCCGAGATAATGGCCATTTCGCAACCCTCCTTTGGCCAATCACAAAAGAGGCCATAACTCCCGAACCCCTTGTTATTTCTGGACCAAATAAAGTGCGCTGACCTCGGGGGAGCGAGCCCTTTCCAACGATGCCCCATTCATTAAGATCCCAGCACTTTCGTGAAATCGACCAAAAATATCCCAAGGGGTACCCCTTTGCAAAATTTCCGGTTTTGGGAAAATTCCAGAGTGGCCCTTTTTTGGATGGGAAATTGTTAGGGACCTCCCAGGGAGTCTGTGAATTCAATACCACCCCGGGCTGACCAGTACTTCCCGAGATAATGGCCATTTCGCAACCCTCCTTTGGCCAATCACAAAAGAGGCCATAACTCCCGAACCCCTTGTTATTTCTGGACCAAATAAAGTGCGCTGAACTCGGGGGAGCGAGCCCTTTCCAACGATGCCCCATTCATTGAGATCCCAGCACTTTCGTGAAATCGACCAAAAATATCCCAAGGGGTACCCCTTTGCAAAATTTCCGGTTTTGGAAAATTCCAGAGTGGCCCTTTTTTGGATGGGAAATTGTTAGGGACCTCCCAGGGAGTCTGTGAATTCAATACCACCCCGGGCTGACCAGTACTTCCCGAGATAATGGCCATTTCGCAACCCTCCTTTGGCCAATCACAAAAGAGGCCATAACTCCCGAACCCCTTGTTATTTCTGGACCAAATAAAGTGCGCTGAACTCGGGGGAGCGAGCCCTTTCCAACGATGCCCCATTCATTGAGATCCCAGCACTTTCGTGAAATCGACCAAAAATATCCCAAGGGGTACCCCTTTGCAAAATTTCCGGTTTTGGGAAAATTCTGGAGTGGCCCTTTTTTGGATGGGAAATTGTTAGGGACCTCCCAGGGAGTCTGTGAATTCAATCCCACCCCGGGCTGACCAGTACTTCCCGAGATAATGGCCATTTCGCAACCCTCCTTTGGCCAATCACAAAAGAGGCCATAACTCCCGAACCCCTTGTTATTTCTGGACCAAATAAAGTGCGCTGAACTCGGGGGAGCGAGCCCTTTCCAACGATGCCCCATTCATTAAGATCCCAGCACTTTCGTGAAATCGACCAAAAATATCCCAAGGGGTACCCCTTTGCAAAATTTCCGGTTTTGGGAAAATTCTGGAGTGGCCCTTTTTTGGATGGGAAATTGCTAGGAACCTCCCAGGGAGTCTGTGAATTCAATCCCACCCCGGGCTGACCAGTATTTCCCGAGATAATGGCCATTTCGCAACCCTCCTTTGGCCAATCACAAAAGAGGCCATAACTCCCGAACCCCTTGTTATTTCTGGACCAAATAAAGTGCGCTGACCTCGGGGGAGCGAGCCCTTTCCAACGATGCCCCATTCATTAAGATCCCAGCACTTTCGTGAAATCGACCAAAAATATCCCAAGGGGTACCCCCTTTGCAAAATTTCCGGTTTTGGGAAAATTCTGGAGTGGCCCTTTTTTGGATGGGAAATTGCTAGGGACCTCCCAGGGAGTCTGTGAATTCAGTCCCACCCCGGGCTGACCAGTATTTCCCGAGATAATGGCCATTTCGCAACCTTCCTTTGGCCATTCACAAAAGAGGCCATAACTCCCGAACCCCTTGTTATTTCTGGACCAAATCGAGTGCGCTGAACTCGGGGGAGCGAGCCCTTTCCAACGATGCCCCATTCATTAAGATCCCAGCACTTTCGTGAAATCGACCAAATATATCCCACAAAATTTCCCAGCACTTTCGTGAAATCGACCAAAAATATCCCAAGGGGTACCCCTTTGCAAAATTTCCGGTTTTGGGAAAATTCTAGAGTGGCCCTTTTTTGGATGGGAAATTGTTAGGGACCTCCCAGGGAGTCTGTGAATTCAATACCACCCCGGGCTGACCAGTATTTCCCGAGATAATGGCCATTTCGCAACCCCCCTTTGGCCAATCACAAAAGAGGCCATAACTCCCGAACCCCTTGTTATTTCTGGACCAAATAAAGTGCGCTGAACTCGGGGGAGCGAGCCCTTTCCAACGATGCCCCATTCATTGAGATCCCAGCACTTTCGTGAAATCGACCAAAAATATCCCAAGGGGTACCCCTTTGCAAAATTTCCGGTTTTGGGAAAATTCTGGAGTGGCCCTTTTTTGGATGGGAAATTGTTAGGGACCTCCCAGGGAGTCTGTGAATTCAATCCCACCCCGGGCTGACCAGTACTTCCCGAGATAATGGCCATTTCGCAACCCTCCTTTGGCCAATCACAAAAGAGGCCATAACTCCCGAACCCCTTGTTATTTCTGGACCAAATAAAGTGCGCTGAACTCGGGGGAGCGAGCCCTTTCCAACGATGCCCCATTCATTAAGATCCCAGCACTTTCGTGAAATCGACCAAAAATATCCCAAGGGGTACCCCTTTGCAAAATTTCCGGTTTTGGGAAAATTCTGGAGTGGCCCTTTTTTGGATGGGAAATTGCTAGGGACCTCCCAGGGAGTCTGTGAATTCAGTCCCACCCCGGGCTGACCAGTATTTCCCGAGATAATGGCCATTTCGCAACCTTCCTTTGGCCATTCACAAAAGAGGCCATAACTCCCGAACCCCTTGTTATTTCTGGACCAGATCGAGTGCGCTGAACTCGGGGGAGCGAGTCCTTCCCAACGATGCCCCATTCATTAAGATCCCAGCACTTTCGTCTAATCGACCAAAAATATCCCAAGGGGTACCCCTTTGCAAAATTTCCGGTTTTGGGAAAATTCTGGAGTGGCCCTTTTTTGGATGGGAAATTGCTAGGAACCTCCCAGGGAGTCTGTGAATTCAATCCCACCCCGGGCTGACCAGTATTTCCCGAGATAATGGCCATTTCGCAACCCTCCTTTGGCCAATCACAAAAGAGGCCATAACTCCCGAACCCCTTGTTATTTCTGGACCAAATAAAGTGCGCTGACCTCGGGGGAGCGAGCCCTTTCCAACGATGCCCCATTCATTAAGATCCCAGCACTTTCTTGACATCGACCAAAAATATCCCAAGGGGTACCCCTTTGCAAAATTTCCGGTTTTGGGAAAATTCTGGAGTGGCCCTTTTTTGGATGGGAAATTGCTAGGGACCTCCCAGGGAGTCTGTGAATTCAGTCCCACCCCGGGCTGACCAGTATTTCCCGAGATAATGGCCATTTCGCAACCTTCCTTTGGCCATTCACAAAAGAGGCCATAACTCCCGAACCCCTTGTTATTTCTGGACCAAATCGAGTGCGCTGAACTCGGGGGAGCGAGCCCTTTCCAACGATGCCCCATTCATTAAGATCCCAGCACTTTCGTGAAATCGACCAAAAATATCCCACAAAATTTCCCAGCACTTTCGTGAAATCGATCAAAAATATCCCAAGGGGTACCCCTTTGCAAAATTTCCGGTTTTGGGAAAATTCTAGAGTGGCCCTTTTTTGGATGGGAAATTGTTAGGGACCTCCCAGGGAGTCTGTGAATTCAATACCACCCCGGGCTGACCAGTATTTCCCGAGATAATGGCCATTTCGCAACCCCCCTTTGGCCAATCACAAAAGAGGCCATAACTCCCGAACCCCTTGTTATTTCTGGACCAAATAAAGTGCGCTGAACTCGGGGGAGCGAGCCCTTTCCAACGATGCCCCATTCATTGAGATCCCAGCACTTTCGTGAAATCGACCAAAAATATCCCAAGGGGTACCCCTTTGCAAAATTTCCGGTTTTGGGAAAATTCTGGAGTGGCCCTTTTTTGGATGGGAAATTGTTAGGGACCTCCCAGGGAGTCTGTGAATTCAATCCCACCCCGGGCTGACCAGTACTTCCCGAGATAATGGCCATTTCGCAACCCTCCTTTGGCCAATCACAAAAGAGGCCATAACTCCCGAACCCCTTGTTATTTCTGGACCAAATAAAGTGCGCTGAACTCGGGGGAGCGAGCCCTTCCCAACGATGCCCCATTCATTAAGATCCCAGCACTTTCGTGAAATCGACCAAAAATATCCCAAGGGGTACCCCTTTGCATAATTTCCGGTTTTGGGAAAATTCTGGAGTGGCCCTTTTTTGGATGGGAAATTGTTAGGGACCTCCCAGGGAGTCTGTGAATTCAATCCCACCCCGGGCTGGCCAGTATTTCCCGAGATAATGGCCATTTCGCAACCCTCCTTTGGCCAATCACAAAAGAGGCCATAACTCCCGAACCCCTTGTTATTTCTGGATCAAATAAAGTGCGCTGAACTCGGGGGAGCGAGCCCTTTCCAACGATGCCCCATTCATTAAGATCCCAGCACTTTCGTGAAATCGACCAAAAATATCCCAAGGGGTACCCCTTTGCATAATTTCCGGTTTTGGGAAAATTCTGGAGTGGCCCTTTTTTGGATGGGAAATTGTTAGGGACCTCCCAGGGAGTCTGTGAATTCAATCCCACCCCGGGCTGACCAGTACTTCCCGAGATAATGGCCATTTCGCAACCCTCCTTTGGCCAATCACAAAAGAGGCCATAACTCCCGAACCCCTTGTTATTTCTGGACCAAATAAAGTGCGCTGAACTCGGGGGAGCGAGCCCTTCCCAACGATGCCCCATTCATTAAGATCCCAGCACTTTCGTGAAATCGACCAAAAATATCCCAAGGGGTACCCCTTTGCATAATTTCCGGTTTTGGGAAAATTCTGGAGTGGCCCTTTTTTGGATGGGAAATTGTTAGGGACCTCCCAGGGAGTCTGTGAATTCAATCCCACCCCGGGCTGGCCAGTATTTCCCGAGATAATGGCCATTTCGCAACCCTCCTTTGGCCAATCACAAAAGAGGCCATAACTCCCGAACCCCTTGTTATTTCTGGACCAAATAAAGTGCGCTGAACTCGGGGGAGCGAGCCCTTTCCAACGATGCCCCATTCATTAAGATCCCAGCACTTTCGTGAAATCGACCAAAAATATCCCAAGGGGTACCCCTTTGCATAATTTCCGGTTTTGGGAAAATTCTGGAGTGGCCCTTTTTTGGATGGGAAATTGTTAGGGACCTCCCAGGGAGTCTGTGAATTCAATCCCACCCCGGGCTGGCCAGTATTTCCCGAGATAATGGCCATTTCGCAACCCTCCTTTGGCCAATCACAAAAGAGGCCATAACTCCCGAACCCCTTGTTATTTCTGGACCAAATAAAGTGCGCTGAACTCGGGGGAGCGAGCCCTTTCCAACGATGCCTCATTCATTAAGATCCCAGCACTTTCGTGAAATCGACCAAAAATATCCCAAGGGGTACCCCTTTGCATAATTTCCGGTTTTGGGAAAATTCTAGAGTGGCCCTTTTTTGGATGGGAAATTGTTAGGGACCTCCCAGGGAGTCTGTGAATTCAATACCACCCCGGGCTGACCAGTATTTCCCGAGATAATGGCCATTTCGCAACCCCCCTTTGGCCAATCACAAAAGAGGCCATAACTCCCGAACCCCTTGTTATTTCTGGACCAAATAAAGTGCGCTGAACTCGGGGGAGCGAGCCCTTTCCAACGATGCCCCATTCATTAAGATCCCAGCACTTTCGTGAAATCGACCAAAAATATCCCAAGGGGTACCCCTTTGCATAATTTCCGGTTTTGGGAAAATTCTAGAGTGGCCCTTTTTTGGATGGGAAATTGTTAGGGGCCTCCCAGGGAGTCTGTGAATTCAATACCACCCCGGGCTGACCAGTATTTCCCGAGATAATGGCCATTTCGCAACCCCCCTTTGGCCAATCACAAAAGAGGCCATAACTCCCGAACCCCTTGTTATTTCTGGACCAAATAAAGTGCGCTGAACTCGGGGGAGCGAGCCCTTTCCAACGATGCCCCATTCATTAAGATCCCAGCACTTTCGTGAAATCGACCAAAAATATCCCAAGGGGTACCCCTTTGCATAATTTCCGGTTTTGGGAAAATTCTGGAGTGGCCCTTTTTTGGATGGGAAATTGTTAGGGACCTCCCAGGGAGTCTGTGAATTCAATCCCACCCCGGGCTGGCCAGTATTTCCCGAGATAATGGCCATTTCGCAACCCTCCTTTGGCCAATCACAAAAGAGGCCATAACTCCCGAACCCCTTGTTATTTCTGGACCAAATAAAGTGCGCTGAACTCGGGGGAGCGAGCCCTTTCCAACGATGCCCCATTCATTAAGATCCCAGCACTTTCGTGAAATCGACCAAAAATATCCCAAGGGGTACCCCTTTGCATAATTTCCGGTTTTGGGAAAATTCTGGAGTGGCCCTTTTTTGGATGGGAAATTGTTAGGGACCTCCCAGGGAGTCTGTGAATTCAATCCCACCCCGGGCTGACCAGTACTTCCCGAGATAATGGCCATTTCGCAACCCTCCTTTGGCCAATCACAAAAGAGGCCATAACTCCCGAACCCCTTGTTATTTCTGGACCAAATAAAGTGCGCTGAACTCGGGGGAGCGAGCCCTTCCCAACGATGCCCCATTCATTAAGATCCCAGCACTTTCGTGAAATCGACCAAAAATATCCCAAGGGGTACCCCTTTGCATAATTTCCGGTTTTGGGAAAATTCTGGAGTGGCCCTTTTTTGGATGGGAAATTGTTAGGGACCTCCCAGGGAGTCTGTGAGTTCAATCCCACCCCGGGCTGACCAGTATTTCCCGAGATAATGGCCATTTCGCAACCCTCCTTTGGCCAATCACAAAAGAGGCCATAACTCCCGAACCCCTTGTTATTTCTGGACCAAATAAAGTGCGCTGAACTCGGGGGAGCGAGCCCTTCCCAACGATGCCCCATTCATTAAGATCCCAGCACTTTCGTGAAATCGACCAAAAATATCCCAAGGGGTACCCCTTTGCATAATTTCCGGTTTTGGGAAAATTCTGGAGTGGCCCTTTTTTGGATGGGAAATTGTTAGGGACCTCCCAGGGAGTCTGTGAGTTCAATCCCACCCCGGGCTGACCAGTATTTCCCGAGATAATGGCCATTTCGCAACCCTCCTTTGGCCAATCACAAAAGAGGCCATAACTCCCGAACCCCTTGTTATTTCTGGATCAAATAAAGTGCGCTGAACTCGGGGGAGCGAGCCCTTTCCAACGATGCCCCATTCATTAAGATCCCAGCACTTTCGTGAAATCGACCAAAAATATCCCAAGGGGTACCCCTTTGCATAATTTCCGGTTTTGGGAAAATTCTGGAGTGGCCCTTTTTTGGATGGGAAATTGTTAGGGACCTCCCAGGGAGTCTGTGAATTCAATCCCACCCCGGGCTGGCCAGTATTTCCCGAGATAATGGCCATTTCGCAACCCTCCTTTGGCCAATCACAAAAGAGGCCATAACTCCCGAACCCCTTGTTATTTCTGGACCAAATAAAGTGCGCTGAACTCGGGGGAGCGAGCCCTTTCCAACGATGCCCCATTCATTAAGATCCCAGCACTTTCGTGAAATCGACCAAAAATATCCCAAGGGGTACCCCTTTGCATAATTTCCGGTTTTGGGAAAATTCTGGAGTGGCCCTTTTTTGGATGGGAAATTGTTAGGGACCTCCCAGGGAGTCTGTGAATTCAATCCCACCCCGGGCTGGCCAGTATTTCCCGAGATAATGGCCATTTCGCAACCCTCCTTTGGCCAATCACAAAAGAGGCCATAACTCCCGAACCCCTTGTTATTTCTGGACCAAATAAAGTGCGCTGAACTCGGGGGAGCGAGCCCTTTCCAACGATGCCCCATTCATTAAGATCCCAGCACTTTCGTGAAATCGACCAAAAATATCCCAAGGGGTACCCCTTTGCATAATTTCCGGTTTTGGGAAAATTCTAGAGTGGCCCTTTTTTGGATGGGAAATTGTTAGGGACCTCCCAGGGAGTCTGTGAATTCAATACCACCCCGGGCTGACCAGTATTTCCCGAGATAATGGCCATTTCGCAACCCCCCTTTGGCCAATCACAAAAGAGGCCATAACTCCCGAACCCCTTGTTATTTCTGGACCAAATAAAGTGCGCTGAACTCGGGGGAGCGAGCCCTTTCCAACGATGCCCCATTCATTAAGATCCCAGCACTTTCGTGAAATCGACCAAAAATATCCCAAGGGGTACCCCTTTGCATAATTTCCGGTTTTGGGAAAATTCTAGAGTGGCCCTTTTTTGGATGGGAAATTGTTAGGGGCCTCCCAGGGAGTCTGTGAATTCAATACCACCCCGGGCTGACCAGTATTTCCCGAGATAATGGCCATTTCGCAACCCCCCTTTGGCCAATCACAAAAGAGGCCATAACTCCCGAACCCCTTGTTATTTCTGGACCAAATAAAGTGCGCTGAACTCGGGGGAGCGAGCCCTTTCCAACGATGCCCCATTCATTAAGATCCCAGCACTTTCGTGAAATCGACCAAAAATATCCCAAGGGGTACCCCTTTGCATAATTTCCGGTTTTGGGAAAATTCTGGAGTGGCCCTTTTTTGGATGGGAAATTGTTAGGGACCTCCCAGGGAGTCTTTGAATTCAATCCCACCCCGGACTGACCAGTATTTCCCGAGATAATGGACATTTCGCAACCCTCCTTTGGCCAATCACAAAAGAGGCCATAACTCCCGAACCCCTTGTTATTTCTGGACCAAATAAAGTGCGCTGAACTCGGGGGAGCGAGCCCTTTCCAACGATGCCCCATTCATTAAGATCCCAGCACTTTCGTGAAATCGACCAAAAATATCCCAAGGGGTACCCCTTTGCATAATTTCCGGTTTTGGGAAAATTCTGGAGTGGCCCTTTTTTGGATGGGAAATTGTTAGGGACCTCCCAGGGAGTCTGTGAATTCAATCCCACCCCGGGCTGACCAGTATTTCCCGAGATAATGGACATTTCGCAACCCTCCTTTGGCCAATCACAAAAGAGGCCATAACTCCCGAACCCCTTGTTATTTCTGGACCAAATAAAGTGCGCTGAACTCGGGGGAGCGAGCCCTTTCCAACGATGCCCCATTCATTAAGATCCCAGCACTTTCGTGAAATCGACCAAAAATATCCCAAGGGGTACCCCTTTGCATAATTTCCGGTTTTGGGAAAATTCTGGAGTGGCCCTTTTTTGGATGGGAAATTGTTAGGGACCTCCCAGGGAGTCTGTGAATTCAATCCCACCCCGGACTGACCAGTATTTCCCGAGATAATGGCCATTTCGCAACCCCCCTTTGGCCAATCACAAAAGAGGCCATAACTCCCGAACCCCTTGTTATTTCTGGACCAAATAAAGTGCGCTGAACTCGGGGGAGCGAGCCCTTTCCAACGATGCCCCATTCATTAAGATCCCAGCACTTTCGTGAAATCGACCAAAAATATCCCAAGGGGTACCCCTTTGCATAATTTCCGGTTTTGGGAAAATTCTGGAGTGGCCCTTTTTTGGATGGGAAATTGTTAGGGACCTCCCAGGGAGTCTGTGAATTCAATCCCACCCCGGGCTGACCAGTATTTCCCGAGATAATGGACATTTCGCAACCCTCCTTTGGCCTATCACAAAAGAGGCCCTAATTCCCGAACCCCTTGTTATTTCTGGACCAAATAAAGTGCGCTGAACTCGGGGGAGCGAGCCCTTTCCAACGATGCCCCATTCATTAAGATCCCAGCACTTTCGTGAAATCGACCAAAAATATCCCAAGGGGTACCCCTTTGCATAATTTCCGGTTTTGGGAAAATTCTGGAGTGGCCCTTTTTTGGATGGGAAATTGTTAGGGACCTCCCAGGGAGTCTGTGAATTCAATCCCACCCCGGGCTGACCAGTATTTCCCGAGATAATGGACATTTCGCAACCCTCCTTTGGCCAATCACAAAAGAGGCCATAACTCCCGAACCCCTTGTTATTTCTGGACCAAATAAAGTGCGCTGAACTCGGGGGAGCGAGCCCTTTCCAACGATGCCCCATTCATTAAGATCCCAGCACTTTCGTGAAATCGACCAAAAATATCCCAAGGGGTACCCCTTTGCATAATTTCCGGTTTTGGGAAAATTCTGGAGTGGCCCTTTTTTGGATGGGAAATTGTTAGGGACCTCCCAGGGAGTCTGTGAATTCAATCCCACCCCGGGCTGACCAGTATTTCCCGAGATAATGGACATTTCGCAACCCTCCTTTGGCCAATCACAAAAGAGGCCATAACTCCCGAACCCCTTGTTATTTCTGGACCAAATAAAGTGCGCTGAACTCGGGGGAGCGAGCCCTTTCCAACGATGCCCCATTCATTAAGGTCCCAGCACTTTCGTGAAATCGACCAAAAATATCCCAAGGGGTACCCCTTTTCATAATTTCCGGTTTTGGGAAAATTCTGGAGTGGCCCTTTTTTGGATGGGAAATTGTTAGGGACCTCCCAGGGAGTCTGTGAATTCAATCCCACCCCGGGCTGACCAGTATTTCCCGAGATAATGGACATTTCGCAACCCTCCTTTGGCCAATCACAAACGAGGCCATAACTCCCGAACCCCTTGTTATTTCTGGACCAAATAAAGTGCGCTGAACTCGGGGGAGCGAGCCCTTTCCAACGATGCCCCATTCATTAAGATCCCAGCACTTTCGTGAAATCGACCAAAAATATCCCAAGGGGTACCCCTTTGCATAATTTCCGGTTTTGGGAAAATTCTGGAGTGGCCCTTTTTTGGATGGGAAATTGTTAGGGACCTCCCAGGGAGTCTGTGAATTCAATCCCACCCCGGGCTGACCAGTATTTCCCGAGATAATGGACATTTCGCAACCCTCCTTTGGCCAATCACAAAAGAGGCCATAACTCCCGAACCCCTTGTTATTTCTGGATCAAATAAAGTGCGCTGAACTCGGGGGAGCGAGCCCTTTCCAACGATGCCCCATTCATTAAGATCCCAGCACTTTCGTGAAATCGACCAAAAATATCCCAAGGGGTACCCCTTTGCATAATTTCCGGTTTTGGGAAAATTCTGGAGTGGCCCTTTTTTGGATGGGAAATTGTTAGGGACCTCCCAGGGAGTCTGTGAATTCAATCCCACCCCGGGCTGACCAGTATTTCCCGAGATAATGGACATTTCGCAACCCTCCTTTGGCCAATCACAAACGAGGCCATAACTCCCGAACCCCTTGTTATTTCTGGACCAAATAAAGTGCGCTGAACTCGGGGGAGCGAGCCCTTTCCAACGATGCCCCATTCATTAAGATCCCAGCACTTTCGTGAAATCGACCAAAAATATCCCAAGGGGTACCCCTTTGCATAATTTCCGGTTTTGGGAAAATTCTGGAGTGGCCCTTTTTTGGATGGGAAATTGTTAGGGACCTCCCAGGGAGTCTGTGAATTCAATCCCACCCCGGGCTGGCCAGTATTTCCCGAGATAATGGCCATTTCGCAACCCTCCTTTGGCCAATCACAAAAGAGGCCATAACTCCCGAACCCCTTGTTATTTCTGGATCAAATAAAGTGCGCTGAACTCGGGGGAGCGAGCCCTTTCCAACGATGCCCCATTCATCCAGATCCGAGCACTTTCGAAAAATTACCCAAAAATATCCAAAGGGGTACCCCTTTGAAAATTTCCGGTTTTGGGCAATTTCTGGAGTGGCCCTTTTTTTGATGGGAAATTGTTAGGGACCTCGCAGGGAGTCTGTGATTTCAATATCACCCCGGGCTGACCAGTATTTCCCGAGATAATGGCTATTTTGTACCCTCCTTTGGCCATTCACAAAACCGGCCATAACTCCCGAACCCTTTGGAATTTTGGGACCAAATTTCGTGCGTTGAACTCGGGGGAGCGAGCCCTTTCCAACGATGCCCCATTCATCCAGATCCGAGCACTTTCGAAAAATTACCCAAAAATATCCCAAGGGGTACCCCTTTGAAAATTTCCGGTTTTGGGCAATTTCTGGAGTGGCCCTTTTTTTGATGGGAAATTGTTAGGGACTTCGCAGGGAGTCTGTGATTTCAATCCCACCCCGGGCTGACCAGTATTTCCCGAGATAATGGCTATTTTGTACCCTCCTTTGGCCATTCACAAAACCGGCCATAACTCCCGAACTCTTTGGAATTTTGGGACCAAATTTCGTGCGTTGAACTCGGGGGAGCGAGCCCTTTCCAACGATGCCCCATTCATCCAGATCCGAGCACTTTCGAAAAATTACCCAAAAATATCCAAAGGGGTACCCCTTTGAAAATTTCCGGTTTTGGGCAATTTCTGGAGTGGCCCTTTTTTTGATGGGAAATTGTTAGGGACCTCCCAGGGAGTCTGTGAATTCAATCCCACCCCGGGCTGGCCAGTATTTCCCGAGATAATGGCCATTTCGCAACCCTCCTTTGGCCAATCACAAAAGAGGCCATAACTCCCGAACCCCTTGTTATTTCTGGACCAAATAAAGTGCGCTGAACTCGGGGGAGCGAGCCCTTTCCAACGATGCCCCATTCATTAAGATCCCAGCACTTTCGTGAAATCGACCAAAAATATCCCAAGGGGTACCCCTTTGCAAAATTTCCGGTTTTGGGAAAATTCTGGAGTGGCCCTTTTTGGATGGGAAATTGTTAGGGACCTCCCAGGGAGTCTGTGAATTCAATCCCACCCCTTGCTGACCAGTATTTCCCGAGATAATGGCCATTTCGCAACCCTCCTTTGGCCTTTCACAAAAGAGGCCATAACTCCCGAACCCTTGTTATTTCTGGACCAAATCAAGTGCGCTGAACTCGGGGGAGCGAGCCCTTTCCAACGATACCCCATTCATTAAGATCCCAGCACTTTCGTGAAATCGACCAAAAATATCCCAAGGGGTACCCCTTTGCAAAATTTCCGGTTTTGGGAAAATTCTGGAGTGGCCCTTTTTTGGATGGGAAATTGTTAGGGACCTCCCAGGGAGTCTGTGAATTCAATACCACCCCGGGCTGACCAGTATTTCCCGAGATAATGGACATTTCGCAACCCTCCCTTGGCCAATCACAAAAGAGGCCATAACTCCCGAAGCCCTTGTTATTTCTGGACCAAATAAAGTGCGCTGAACTCTGGGGAGCGAGCCCTTTCCAACGATGCCCCATTCATTAAGATCCCAGCACTTTCGTGAAATCGACCAAAAATATCCCAAGGGGTACCCCTTTGCAAAATTTCCGGTTTTGGGAAAATTCTAGAGTGGCCCTTTTTTGGATGGGAAATTGTTAGGGACCTCCCAGGGAGTCTGTGAATTCAATCCCACCCCGGGCTGACCAGTATTTCCCGAGATAATGGACATTTCGCAACCCTCCTTTGGCCAATCACAAAAGAGGCCATAACTCCCGAAGCCCTTGTTATTTCTGGACCAAATAAAGTGCGCTGAACTCGGGGGGCGAGCCCTTTCCAACGATGCCCCATTCATTAAGATCCCAGCACTTTCGTGAAATCGACCAAAAATATCCCAAGGGGTACCCCTTTGCAAAATTTCCGGTTTTGGGAAAATTCTGGAGTGGCCCTTTTTGGATGGGAAATTGTTAGGGACCTCCCAGGGAGTCTGTGAATTCAATACCACCCCGGGCTGACCAGTATTTCCCGAGATAATGGACATTTCGCAACCCTCCTTTGGCCAATCACAAAAGAGGCCATAACTCCCGAAGCCCTTGTTATTTCTGGACCAAATAAAGTGCGCTGAACTCTGGGGAGCGAGCCCTTTCCAACGATGCCCCATTCATTAAGATCCCAGCACTTTCGTGAAATCGACCAAAAATATCCCAAGGGGTACCCCTTTGCAAAATTTCCGGTTTTGGGAAAATTCTAGAGTGGCCCTTTTTTGGATGGGAAATTGTTAGGGACCTCCCAGGGAGTCTGTGAATTCAATCCCACCCCGGGCTGACCAGTATTTCCCGAGATAATGGACATTTCGCAACCCTCCTTTGGCCAATCACAAAAGAGGCCATAACTCCCGAAGCCCTTGTTATTTCTGGACCAAATAAAGTGCGCTGAACTCGGGGGGCGAGCCCTTTCCAACGATGCCCCATTCATTAAGATCCCAGCACTTTCGTGAAATCGACCAAAAATATCCCAAGGGGTACCCCTTTGCAAAATTTCCGGTTTTGGGAAAATTCTGGAGTGGCCCTTTTTGGATGGGAAATTGTTAGGGACCTCCCAGGGAGTCTGTGAATTCAATACCACCCCGGGCTGACCAGTATTTCCCGAGATAATGGACATTTCGCAACCCTCCCTTGGCCAATCACAAAAGAGGCCATAACTCCCGAAGCCCTTGTTATTTCTGGACCAAATAAAGTGCGCTGAACTCTGGGGAGCGAGCCCTTTCCAACGATGCCCCATTCATTAAGATCCCAGCACTTTCGTGAAATCGACCAAAAATATCCCAAGGGGTACCCCTTTGCAAAATTTCCGGTTTTGGGAAAATTCTGGAGTGGCCCTTTTTGGATGGGAAATTGTTAGGGACCTCCCAGGGAGTCTGTGAATTCAATACCACCCCGGGCTGACCAGTATTTCCCGAGATAATGGACATTTCGCAACCCTCCTTTGGCCAATCACAAAAGAGGCCATAACTCCCGAAGCCCTTGTTATTTCTGGACCAAATAAAGTGCGCTGAACTCTGGGGAGCGAGCCCTTTCCAACGATGCCCCATTCATTAAGATCCCAGCACTTTCGTGAAATCGACCAAAAATATCCCAAGGGGTACCCCTTTGCAAAATTTCCGGTTTTGGGAAAATTCTAGAGTGGCCCTTTTTTGGATGGGAAATTGTTAGGGACCTCCCAGGGAGTCTGTGAATTCAATCCCACCCCGGGCTGACCAGTATTTCCCGAGATAATGGACATTTCGCAACCCTCCTTTGGCCAATCACAAAAGAGGCCATAACTCCCGAAGCCCTTGTTATTTCTGGACCAAATAAAGTGCGCTGAACTCGGGGGGCGAGCCCTTTCCAACGATGCCCCATTCATTAAGATCCCAGCACTTTCGTGAAATCGACCAAAAATATCCCAAGGGGTACCCCTTTGCAAAATTTCCGGTTTTGGGAAAATTCTGGAGTGGCCCTTTTTGGATGGGAAATTGTTAGGGACCTCCCAGGGAGTCTGTGAATTCAATACCACCCCGGGCTGACCAGTATTTCCCGAGATAATGGACATTTCGCAACCCTCCTTTGGCCAATCACAAAAGAGGCCATAACTCCCGAAGCCCTTGTTATTTCTGGACCAAATAAAGTGCGCTGAACTCGGGGGAGCGAGCCCTTTCCAACGATACCCCATTCATTAAGATCCCAGCACTTTCGTGAAATCGACCAAAAATATCCCAAGGGGTACCCCTTTGCAAAATTTCCGGTTTTGGGAAAATTCTGGAGTGGCCCTTTTTTGGATGGGAAATTGTTAGGGACCTCCCAGGGAGTCTGTGAATTCAATACCACCCCGGGCTGACCAGTATTTCCCGAGATAATGGACATTTCGCAACCCTCCTTTGGCCAATCACAAAAGAGGCCATAACTCCCGAAGCCCTTGTTATTTCTGGACCAAATAAAGTGCGCTGAACTCTGGAGAGCGAGCCCTTTCCAACGATGCCCCATTCATTAAGATCCCAGCACTTTCGTGAAATCGACCAAAAATATCCCAAGGGGTACCCCTTTGCAAAATTTCCGGTTTTGGGAAAATTCTAGAGTGGCCCTTTTTTGGATGGGAAATTGTTAGGGACCTCCCAGGGAGTCTGTGAATTCAATCCCACCCCGGGCTGACCAGTATTTCCCGAGATAATGGACATTTCGCAACCCTCCTTTGGCCAATCACAAAAGAGGCCATAACTCCCGAAGCCCTTGTTATTTCTGGACCAAATAAAGTGCGCTGAACTCTGAGGAGCGAGCCCTTTCCAACGATGCCCCATTCATTAAGATCCCAGCACTTTCGTGAAATCGACCAAAAATATCCCAAGGGGTACCCCTTTGCAAAATTTCCGGTTTTGGGAAAATTCTGGAGTGGCCCTTTTTTGGATGGGAAATTGTTAGGGACCTCCCAGGGAGTCTGTGAATTCAATCCCACCCCGGGCTGACCAGTATTTCCCGAGATAATGGACATTTCGCAACCCTCCTTTGGCCAATCACAAAAGAGGCCATAACTCCCGAAGCCCTTGTTATTTCTGGACCAAATAAAGTGCGCTGAACTCTGGAGAGCGAGCCCTTTCCAACGATGCCCCATTCATTAAGATCCCAGCACTTTCGTGAAATCGACCAAAAATATCCCAAGGGGTACCCCTTTGCAAAATTTCCGGTTTTGGGAAAATTCTAGAGTGGCCCTTTTTTGGATGGGAAATTGTTAGGGACCTCCCAGGGAGTCTGTGAATTCAATCCCACCCCGGGCTGACCAGTATTTCCCGAGATAATGGACATTTCGCAACCCTCCTTTGGCCAATCACAAAAGAGGCCATAACTCCCGAAGCCCTTGTTATTTCTGGACCAAATAAAGTGCGCTGAACTCTGAGGAGCGAGCCCTTTCCAACGATGCCCCATTCATTAAGATCCCAGCACTTTCGTGAAATCGACCAAAAATATCCCAAGGGGTACCCCTTTGCAAAATTTCCGGTTTTGGGAAAATTCTGGAGTGGCCCTTTTTTGGATGGGAAATTGTTAGGGACCTCCCAGGGAGTCTGTGAATTCAATCCCACCCCGGGCTGACCAGTATTTCCCGAGATAATGGACATTTCGCAACCCTCCTTTGGCCAATCACAAAAGAGGCCATAACTCCCGAAGCCCTTGTTATTTCTGGACCAAATAAAGTGCGCTGAACTCTGGGGAGCGAGCCCTTTCCAACGATGCCCCATTCATTAAGATCCCAGCACTTTCGTGAAATCGACCAAAAATATCCCAAGGGGTACCCCTTTGCATAATTTCCGGTTTTGGGAAAATTCTGGAGTGGCCCTTTTTTGGATGGGAAATTGTTAGGGACCTCACAGGGAGTCTGTGAATTCAATCCCACCCCGGGCTGACCAGTATTTCCCGAGATAATGGACATTTCGCAACCCTCCTTTGGCCAATCACAAAAGAGGCCATAACTCCCGAAGCCCTTGTTATTTCTGGACCAAATAAAGTGCGCTGAACTCTGGGGAGCGAGCCCTTTCCAACGATGCCCCATTCATTAAGATCCCAGCACTTTCGTGAAATCGACCAAAAATATCCCAAGGGGTACCCCTTTGCAAAATTTCCGGTTTTGGGAAAATTCTGGAGTGGCCCTTTTTTGGATGGGAAATTGTTAGGGACCTCCCAGGGAGTCTGTGAATTCAATCCCACCCCGGGCTGACCAGTATTTCCCGAGATAATGGCCATTTCGCAACCCTCTTTTGGCCAATCACAAAAGAGGCCATAACTCCCGAACCCCTTGTTATTTCTGGACCAAATAAAGTGCGCTGAACTCGGGGGAGCGAGCCCTTTCCAACGATGCCCCATTCATTAAGATCCCAGCACTTTCGTGAAATCGACCAAAAATATCCCAAGGGGTACCCCTTTGCAAAATTTCCGGTTTTCGGAAAATTCTGGAGTGGCCCTTTTTTGGATGAGAAATTGTTAGGGACCTCCCAGGGAGTCTGTGAATTCAATCCCACCCCGGGCTGACCAGTATTTCCCGAGATAATGGACATTTCGCAGCCCTCCTTTGGCCAATCACAAAAGAGGCCATAACTCCCGAACCCCTTGTTATTTCTGGACCAAATAAAGTGCGCTGAACTCGGGGGAGCGAGCCCTTTCCAACGATGCCCCATTCATTAAGATCCCAGCACTTTCGTGAAATCGACCAAAAATATCCCAAGGGGTACCCCTTTGCAAAATTTCCGGTTTTGGGAAAATTCTGGAGTGGCCCTTTTTTGGATGAGAAATTGTTAGGGACCTCCCAGGGAGTCTGTGAATTCAATCCCACCCCGGGCTGACCAGTATTTCCCGAGATAATGGACATTTCGCAGCCCTCCTTTGGCCAATCACAAAAGAGGCCATAACTCCCGAACCCCTTGTTATTTCTGGACCAAATAAAGTGCGCTGAACTCGGGGGAGCGAGCCCTTTCCAACGATGCCCCATTCATTAAGATCCCAGCACTTTCGTGAAATCGACCAAAAATATCCCAAGGGGTACCCCTTTGCAAAATTTCCGGTTTTGGGAAAATTCTGGAGTGGCCCTTTTTTGGATGAGAAATTGTTAGGGACCTCCCAGGGAGTCTGTGAATTCAATCCCACCCCGGGCTGACCAGTATTTCCCGAGATAATGGCCATTTCGCAACCCTCTTTTGGCCAATCACAAAAGAGGCCATAACTCCCGAACCCCTTGTTATTTCTGGACCAAATAAAGTGCGCTGAACTCGGGGGAGCGAGCCCTTTCCAACGATGCCCCATTCATTAAGATCCCAGCACTTTCGTGAAATCGACCAAAAATATCCCAAGGGGTACCCCTTTGCAAAATTTCCGGTTTTGGGAAAATTCTGGAGTGGCCCTTTTTTGGATGGGAAATTGTTAGGGACCTCCCAGGGAGTCTGTGAATTCAATCCCACCCCGGGCTGACCAGTATTTCCCGAGATAATGGCCATTTCGCAACCCTCTTTTGGCCAATCACAAAAGAGGCCATAACTCCAGAACCCCTTGTTATTTCTGGACCAAATAAAGTGCGCTGAACTCGGGGGAGCGAGCCCTTTCCAACGATGCCCCATTCATTAAGATCCCAGCACTTTCGTGAAATCGACCAAAAATATCCCAAGGGGTACCCCTTTGCAAAATTTCCGGTTTTGGGAAAATTCTGGAGTGGCCCTTTTTTGGATGGGAAATTGTTAGGGACCTCCCAGGGAGTCTGTGAATTCAATCCCACCCCGGGCTGACCAGTATTTCCCGAGATAATGGCCATTTCGCAACCCTCTTTTGGCCAATCACAAAAGAGGCCATAACTCCAGAACCCCTTGTTATTTCTGGACCAAATAAAGTGCGCTGAACTCGGGGGAGCGAGCCCTTTCCAACGATGCCCCATTCATTAAGATCCCAGCACTTTCGTGAAATCGACCAAAAATATCCCAAGGGGTACCCCTTTGCAAAATTTCCGGTTTTGGGAAAATTCTGGAGTGGCCCTTTTTTGGATGGGAAATTGTTAGGGACCTCCCAGGGAGTCTGTGAATTCAATCCCACCCCGGGCTGACCAGTATTTCCCGAGATAATGGCCATTTCGCAACCCTCTTTTGGCCAATCACAAAAGAAGCCATAACTCCCGAACCCCTTGTTATTTCTGGACCAAATAAAGTGCGCTGAACTCGGGGGAGCGAGCCCTTTCCAACGATGCCCCATTCATTAAGATCCCAGCACTTTCGTGAAATCGACCAAAAATATCCCAAGGGGTACCCCTTTGCAAAATTTCCGGTTTTGGGAAAATTCTGGAGTGGCCCTTTTTTGGATGAGAAATTGTTAGGGACCTCCCAGGGAGTCTGTGAATTCAATCCCACCCCGGGCTGACCAGTATTTCCCGAGATAATGGCCATTTCGCAACCCTCTTTTGACCAATCACAAAAGAGGCCATAACTCCCGAACCCCTTGTTATTTCTGGACCAAATAAAGTGCGCTGAACTCGGGGGAGCGAGCCCTTTCCAACGATGCCCCATTCATTAAGATCCCAGCACTTTCGTGAAATCGACCAAAAATATCCCAAGGGGTACCCCTTTGCAAAATTTCCGGTTTTGGGAAAATTCTGGAGTGGCCCTTTTTTGGATGGGAAATTGTTAGGGACCTCCCAGGGAGTCTGTGAATTCAATCCCACCCCGGGCTGACCAGTATTTCCCGAGATAATGGCCATTTCGCAACCCTCCATTGGCCAATCACAAGAGAGGCCATAACTCCCGAACCCCTTGTTATTTCTGGACCAAATAAAGTGCGCTGAACTCGGGGGAGCGAGCCCTTTCCAACGATGCCCCATTCATTAAGATCCCAGCACTTTCGTGAAATCGACCAAAAATATCCCAAGGGGTACCCCTTTGCAAAATTTCCGGTTTTGGGAAAATTCTGGAGTGGCCCTTTTTTGGATGGGAAATTGTTAGGGACCTCCCAGGGAGTCTGTGAATTCAATCCCACCCCGGGCTGACCAGTATTTCCCGAGATAATGGCCATTTCGCAACCCTCTTTTGGCCAATCACAAAAGAGGCCATAACTCCCGAACCCCTTGTTATTTCTGGACCAAATAAAGTGCGCTGAACTCGGGGGAGCGAGCCCTTTCCAACGATGCCCCATTCATTAAGATCCCAGCACTTTCGTGAAATCGACCAAAAATATCCCAAGGGGTACCCCTTTGCAAAATTTCCGGTTTTGGGAAAATTCTGGAGTGGCCCTTTTTTGGATGGGAAATTGTTAGGGACCTCCCAGGGAGTCTGTGAATTCAATCCCACCCCGGGCTGACCAGTATTTCCCGAGATAATGGCCATTTCGCAACCCTCTTTTGGCCAATCACAAAAGAAGCCATAACTCCCGAACCCCTTGTTATTTCTGGACCAAATAAAGTGCGCTGAACTCGGGGGAGCGAGCCCTTTCCAACGATGCCCCATTCATTAAGATCCCAGCACTTTCGTGAAATCGACCAAAAATATCCCAAGGGGTACCCCTTTGCAAAATTTCCGGTTTTGGGAAAATTCTGGAGTGGCCCTTTTTTGGATGAGAAATTGTTAGAGACCTCCCAGGGAGTCTGTGAATTCAATCCCACCCCGGGCTGACCAGTATTTCCCGAGATAATGGCCATTTCGCAACCCTCTTTTGGCCAATCACAAAAGAAGCCATAACTCCCGAACCCCTTGTTATTTCTGGACCAAATAAAGTGCGCTGAACTCGGGGAGCGAGCCCTTTCCAACGATGCCCCATTCATTAAGATCCCAGCACTTTCGTGAAATCGACCAAAAATATCCCAAGGGGTACCCCTTTGCAAAATTTCCGGTTTTGGGAAAATTCTGGAGTGGCCCTTTTTTGGATGGGAAATTGTTAGAGACCTCCCAGGGAGTCTGTGAATTCAATCCCACCCCGGGCTGACCAGTATTTCCCGAGATAATGGCCATTTCGCAACCCTCTTTTGGCCAATCACAAAAGAAGCCATAACTCCCGAACCCCTTGTTATTTCTGCACCAAATAAAGTGCGCTGAACTCGGGGGAGCGAGCCCTTTCCAACGATGCCCCATTCATTAAGATCCCAGCACTTTCGTGAAATCGACCAAAAATATCCCAAGGGGTACCCCTTTGCAAAATTTCCGGTTTTGGGAAAATTCTGGAGTGGCCCTTTTTTGGATGGGAAATTGTTAGGGACCTCCCAGGGAGTCTGTGAATTCAATCCCACCCCGGGCTGACCAGTATTTCCCGAGATAATGGCCATTTCGCAACCCTCCATTGGCCAATCACAAGAGAGGCCATAACTCCCGAACCCCTTGTTATTTCTGGACCAAATAAAGTGCGCTGAACTCGGGGGAGCGAGCCCTTTCCAACGATGCCCCATTCATTAAGATCCCAGCACTTTCGTGAAATCGACCAAAAATATCCCAAGGGGTACCCCTTTGCAAAATTTCCGGTTTTGGGAAAATTCTGGAGTGGCCCTTTTTTGGATGGGAAATTGTTAGAGACCTCCCAGGGAGTCTGTGAATTCAATCCCACCCCGGGCTGACCAGTATTTCCCGAGATAATGGCCATTTCGCAACCCTCTTTTGGCCAATCACAAAAGAAGCCATAACTCCCGAACCCCTTGTTATTTCTGCACCAAATAAAGTGCGCTGAACTCGGGGGAGCGAGCCCTTTCCAACGATGCCCCATTCATTAAGATCCCAGCACTTTCGTGAAATCGACCAAAAATATCCCAAGGGGTACCCCTTTGCAAAATTTCCGGTTTTGGGAAAATTCTGGAGTGGCCCTTTTTTGGATGGGAAATTGTTAGAGACCTCCCAGGGAGTCTGTGAATTCAATCCCACCCCGGGCTGGCCAGTATTTCCCGAGATAATGGCCATTTCGCAACCCTCCTTTGGCCAATCACAAAAGAGGCCATAACTCCCGAACCCCTTGTTATTTCTGGACCAAATAAAGTGCGCTGAACTCGGGGGAGCGAGCCCTTTCCAACGATACCCCATTCATTAAGATCCCAGCACTTTCGTGAAATCGACCAAAAATATCCCAAGGGGTACCCCTTTGCAAAATTTCCGGTTTTGGGAAAATTCTGGAGTGGCCCTTTTTGGATGGGAAATTGTTAGGGACCTCCCAGGGAGTCTGTGAATTCAATCCCACCCCGGGCTGACCAGTATTTCCCGAGATAATGGCCATTTCGCAACCCTCCTTTGGCCAATCACAAAAGAGGCCATAACTCCCGAACCCCTTGTTATTTCTGGACCAAATAAAGTGCGCTGAACTCGGGGGAGCGAGCCCTTTCCAACGATGCCCCATTCATTAAGATCCCAGCACTTTCGTGAAATCGACCAAAAATATCCCAAGGGGTACCCCTTTGCAAAATTTCCGGTTTTGGGAAAATTCTGGAGTGGCCCTTTTTTGGATGGGAAATTGTTAGAGACCTCCCAGGGAGTCTGTGAATTCAATCCCACCCCGGGCTGGCCAGTATTTCCCGAGATAATGGCCATTTCGCAACCCTCCTTTGGCCAATCACAAAAGGGGCCATAACTCCCGAACCCCTTGTTATTTCTGGACCAAATAAAGTGCGCTGAACTCGGGGGAGCGAGCCCTTTCCAACGATGCCCCATTCATTAAGATCCCAGCACTTTCGTGAAATCGGCCAAAAATATCCCAAGGGGTACCCCTTTGCAAAATTTCCGGTTTTGGGAAAATTCTGGAGTGGCCCTTTTTTGGATGAGAAATTGTTAGGGACCTCCCAGGGAGTCTGTGAATTCAATCCCACCCCGGGCTGACCAGTATTTCCCGAGATAATGGCCATTTCGCAACCCTCTTTTGGCCAATCACAAAAGAGGCCATAACTCCCGAACCCCTTGTTATTTCTGGACCAAATAAAGTGCGCTGAACTCGGGGGAGCGAGCCCTTTCCAACGATACCCCATTCATTAAGATCCCAGCACTTTCGTGAAATCGACCAAAAATATCCCAAGGGGTACCCCTTTGCAAAATTTCCGGTTTTGGGAAAATTCTGGAGTGGCCCTTTTTGGATGGGAAATTGTTAGGGACCTCCCAGGGAGTCTGTGAATTCAATCCCACCCCGGGCTGACCAGTATTTCCCGAGATAATGGCCATTTCGCAACCCTCCTTTGGCCAATCACAAAAGAGGCCATAACTCCCGAACCCCTTGTTATTTCTGGACCAAATAAAGTGCGCTGAACTCGGGGGAGCGAGCCCTTTCCAACGATGCCCCATTCATTAAGATCCCAGCACTTTCGTGAAATCGACCAAAAATATCCCAAGGGGTACCCCTTTGCAAAATTTCCGGTTTTGGGAAAATTCTGGAGTGGCCCTTTTTTGGATGAGAAATTGTTAGGGACCTCCCAGGGAGTCTGTGAATTCAATCCCACCCCGGGCTGACCAGTATTTCCCGAGATAATGGCCATTTCGCAACCCTCTTTTGGCCAATCACAAAAGAGGCCATAACTCCCGAACCCCTTGTTATTTCTGGACCAAATCAAGTGCGCTGAACTCGGGGGAGCGAGCCCTTTCCAACGATGCCCCATTCATTAAGATCCCAGCACTTTCGTGAAATCGACCAAAAATATCCCAAGGGGTACCCCTTTGCAAAATTTCCGGTTTTGGGAAAATTCTGGAGTGGCCCTTTTTTGGATGAGAAATTGTTAGGGACCTCCCAGGGAGTCTGTGAATTCAATCCCACCCCGGGCTGACCAGTATTTCCCGAGATAATGGCCATTTCGCAACCCTCCTTTGGCCAATCACAAAAGAGGCCATAACTCCCGAACCCCTTGTTATTTCTGGACCAAATAAAGTGCGCTGAACTCGGGGGAGCGAGCCCTTTCCAACGATACCCCATTCATTAAGATCCCAGCACTTTCGTGAAATCGACCAAAAATATCCCAAGGGGTACCCCTTTGCAAAATTTCCGGTTTTGGGAAAATTCTGGAGTGGCCCTTTTTGGATGGGAAATTGTTAGGGACCTCCCAGGGAGTCTGTGAATTCAATCCCACCCCGGGCTGGCCAGTATTTCCCGAGATAATGGCCATTTCGCAACCCTCCTTTGGCCAATCACAAAAGAGGCCATAACTCCCGAACCCCTTGTTATTTCTGGACCAAATAAAGTGCGCTGAACTCGGGGGAGCGAGCCCTTTCCAACGATGCCCCATTCATTAAGATCCCAGCACTTTCGTGAAATCGACCAAAAATATCCCAAGGGGTACCCCTTTGCAAAATTTCCGGTTTTGGGAAAATTCTGGAGTGGCCCTTTTTTGGATGAGAAATTGTTAGGGACCTCCCAGGGAGTCTGTGAATTCAATCCCACTCCGGGCTGGCCAGTATTTCCCGAGATAATGGCCATTTCGCAACCCTCCTTTGGCCAATCACAAAAGAGGCCATAACTCCCGAACCCCTTGTTATTTCTGGACCAAATAAAGTGCGCTGAACTCGGGGGAGCGAGCCCTTTCCAACGATACCCCATTCATTAAGATCCCAGCACTTTCGTGAAATCGACCAAAAATATCCCAAGGGGTACCCCTTTGCAAAATTTCCGGTTTTGGGAAAATTCTGGAGTGGCCCTTTTTGGATGGGAAATTGTTAGGGACCTCCCAGGGAGTCTGTGAATTCAATCCCACCCCGGGCTGACCAGTATTTCCCGAGATAATGGCCATTTCGCAACCCTCCTTTGGCCAATCACAAAAGGGGCCATAACTCCCGAACCCCTTGTTATTTCTGGACCAAATAAAGTGCGCTGAACTCGGGGGAGCGAGCCCTTTCCAACGATGCCCCATTCATTAAGATCCCAGCACTTTCGTGAAATCGGCCAAAAATATCCCAAGGGTTACCCCTTTGCAAAATTTCCGGTTTTGGGAAAATTCTGGAGTGGCCCTTTTTTGGATGAGAAATTGTTAGGGACCTCCCAGGGAGTCTGTGAATTCAATCCCACCCCGGGCTGACCAGTATTTCCCGAGATAATGGCCATTTCGCAACCCTCTTTTGGCCAATCACAAAAGAGGCCATAACTCCCGAACCCCTTGTTATTTCTGGACCAAATAAAGTGCGCTGAACTCGGGGGAGCGAGCCCTTTCCAACGATACCCCATTCATTAAGATCCCAGCACTTTCGTGAAATCGACCAAAAATATCCCAAGGGGTACCCCTTTGCAAAATTTCCGGTTTTGGGAAAATTCTGGAGTGGCCCTTTTTGGATGGGAAATTGTTAGGGACCTCCCAGGGAGTCTGTGAATTCAATCCCACCCCGGGCTGACCAGTATTTCCCGAGATAATGGCCATTTCGCAACCCTCCTTTGGCCAATCACAAAAGAGGCCATAACTCCCGAACCCCTTGTTATTTCTGGACCAAATAAAGTGCGCTGAACTCGGGGGAGCGAGCCCTTTCCAACGATACCCCATTCATTAAGATCCCAGCACTTTCGTGAAATCGACCAAAAATATCCCAAGGGGTACCCCTTTGCAAAATTTCCGGTTTTGGGAAAATTCTGGAGTGGCCCTTTTTGGATGGGAAATTGTTAGGGACCTCCCAGGGAGTCTGTGAATTCAATCCCACCCCGGGCTGACCAGTATTTCCCGAGATAATGGCCATTTCGCAACCCTCCTTTGGCCAATCACAAAAGAGGCCATAACTCCCGAACCCCTTGTTATTTCTGGACCAAATAAAGTGCGCTGAACTCGGGGGAGCGAGCCCTTTCCAACGATGCCCCATTCATTAAGATCCCAGCACTTTCGTGAAATCGGCCAAAAATATCCCAAGGGGTACCCCTTTGCAAAATTTCCGGTTTTGGGAAAATTCTGGAGTGGCCCTTTTTTGGATGAGAAATTGTTAGGGACCTCCCAGGGAGTCTGTGAATTCAATCCCACCCCGGGCTGGCCAGTATTTCCCGAGATAATGGCCATTTCGCAACCCTCCTTTGGCCAATCACAAAAGAGGCCATAACTCCCGAACCCCTTGTTATTTCTGGACCAAATAAAGTGCGCTGAACTCGGGGGAGCGAGCCCTTTCCAACGATACCCCATTCATTAAGATCCCAGCACTTTCGTGAAATCGACCAAAAATATCCCAAGGGGTACCCCTTTGCAAAATTTCCGGTTTTGGGAAAATTCTGGAGTGGCCCTTTTTTGGATGGGAAATTGTCAGGGACCTCCCAGGGAGTCTGTGAATTCAATCCCACCCCGGGCTGGCCAGTATTTCCCGAGATAATGGCCATTTCGCAACCCTCCTTTGGCCAATCACAAAAGAGGCCATAACTCCCGAACCCTTGTTATTTCTGGACCAAATAAAGTGCGCTGAACTCGGGGGAGCGAGCCCTTTCCAACGATGCCCCATTCATTAAGATCCCAGCACTTTCGTGAAATCGACCAAAAATATCCCAAGGGGTACCCCTTTGCATAATTTCCAGTTTTGGGAAAATTCTGGAGCGGCCCTTTTTTGGATGGGAAAATGGACGTGCATTGTTATTTCCTCTTGGAAATTCGTTTACGGGCAAAAGCACTCCCTCATAGCATCTGACCACGACAAGAGTGGCAGTGAAACCGCTGATTGTGATTGGGGATGTAATTGAGCGAGTGATTTTTCTTTTCGGAAGTTTTTGAAAAAATTATTGCTAAGCAGCTCATGTACTATCTAAATCAAAGTAGTCTTCTCTCTATATGGCAATCTGGTTTCAGGTCTGGGCACAGTTGCGAAACGGCACTCTTAGAAGTTTCAACTGATAGTCTTGAGTCACTTGATAACAATAAAATTGCCCATTCTGCAAGGTAGGACGTTTGAAAACTATCTAAAATACTACCGATTAAAATTCACTTTTAAACTTATACACAGCAGATGCCCTGGATATTTATTTCAAAAACTGAACTTCTTGCAACTAAGCAGACAATCTAGCACAGCTTTGGTCCTCGTATACGAACAGTATATGGTGAATGCTCTTACTTGTTCCAAATTGCTCGGATGTGGAACAAACTATAGATTTTTTCAAACTCCGTGACACAATAGATTTGAGCAGTTCTGCGCACCTCATTGCCAAATTTTATAAATATTGTTCTATCATTTCCCCGCCTTTTAGTTAAAACGGCAACAAACGCAGAAAAAACTCAACAAAATAATTTGGGAAGGGATGCGCGCATGCCGAATGAATAAAGTTAATTAATCTTTGGGCCTGTTTAGACGGTGCGCTTCCAGGAGCGTTCCTCACGAACTTTGTGAATGAGGGGAGAAGTCGGGTGGCACCTCTCATCATCCCCACTTCCCCCTTCATCCTCAAAGTTAGTGAAGAATGTTCCTGGAAGCGAACCGTCTAAACAGGCCCTTTATATGTGTTGAGCAGAGCTTTTAAATACATATAAAACTCTAAAGGGCCCCATCCACTATCCCGCATGCATGACATTCATTGCTGATTGTCATGCATGAAAGATAGCGGATAGGCTTGCAGGATGGAATGTCGCGCATGCATGACGAAAATCAAAACTTTTTGATACTTTGTGGGCGGAGCTAAGGGAATGACAGCATGAGGGACAGTGGATTCTGTTGCTGTCAATCATTTCGTCATTCCGAGTGTGAATTTCGTAGTGGCAGGGTGTATTTAAAAACGGAAACAAAATTAAAAACGGAAAATGGCGAGTTCAGTAGATAAAGATTTTTGGATTTTGGATTTTCGTAAACAGTGTCTTCTACATAGCCTTCACCCCTTTTCTTACTCAGGTAGTTATGCAGGTAGCAACATGTTAAAACAATGGTAGTACATTTCTCTGGAGACAAATTAATTGCGCTTTGTAGCACACGGAATCTCGCAGACAATATGCCAAAAAAAATTTCAACAATACGTCGTGCTCTCGAAAATCTGTAATTGCATATTTGTTGCTCAGGTGTAAGATTAGTACGACTAAATGGCTTCATTATATTTGTTCTCAGAGGAAAGGCATCATCCGCTATTAAAACAAGTGGCATTTTTTCTGGGAAATTGGGTAATTCTTCTGGAGACGGAATATTTAATTCATTATCTTCCATTTTTCTGTTAAATTTACAGGTGCTAAATATTCCTCCATCCATTTAATTATTTATTTAATTTTCTTATAACTTTATGTCTCACTGTAGAGTGTGTAACTTTTCACTGCCACTTCTCCCTTAAAAGTGATGATTGACAGTATGCATGATAATGGATGGGAAAATGAATTTCTTGCATGACATTCATGCACGACACGCAAAACTGATAGTGGATGGGGGCCTTAAGCTTTTAAACATTTTTGAGAGCTTAGCTGGGGAACATGAGCGGGATGTCACGACGTTTGAAAACAACTATACTACAGGAAAGATCCTCGCCTATAAAATCCGTGTACGTAAGTGTGGTTGAAATCTGGGGACCGACCCAAATAACAGAATAACTACAAAAACATAATTTGATGATATCACGATATGTTAGTTTTAATGAAGCGATTTTGTGTATATCATCATTCTCCATTAATAAGCGTCATGTACATTTGGCGGTACATCTTGAGAATGGTGAACGAGTTCTTTCAACGCATCGAATGATGCTCAACTTACTGAAACACCTACAGCGATAACTTTGACCAGTTTTTTCGATTTGTCACCTTATTCCACTTGGAACTCCCTATCGAAGAAATTTAAACGTCGGAAGCAAGGCGATACGGTTCCTGATCATCCGGATGTGCATTCTAATGATGCTCTTGGTCGCATTTGCAGAGTTCATACGAAGAATGACGAATATTTCTACTTGCGGTTGTTGCTGGTGATTGTTCGTGGGCCGATAACATTTAAATAACTTCGAACTCTCAAAAGTGAGATGTTCCCAACAATTCGTTTGGTAAATTTGGTTGAAAACGGTAAAGAAATTGTTTCTCCATGTCAGATACGTAAATTATTTGCTATCATTATTTTGACATACTTCCCATCGAACCCACGTGAATTGTGGAACAAATACAAGGATGACATATCCGAAAACATTTTACACCGAATTCGGTTCAGTTCAGTAAATCCCGATCTCAAGGTGAATGGCCAGATACATAACCAGGCTTTGCTTTTGATCGAAGACATGTGTTACCTAATGTACGGCAGTTAGTTAGTCAAGTTAGGAATACCAACGCCATATCGTCGAATGAACGACGCTTTCAATTGAGAATTGGAACGTGAACATGATCGAAATGCTTTGAACCAATAGGCTCGAGCGAATGTACCTTCTTTCTTCTTCTTCTTCTTTGATCCGTTAGCTGGCGGTCCGAGCGGGACGTCCCCGCAACGGATACGCTGCTGTCGGTGCCGCTGGGTCCCGAACTCTATTCACGATTCGCTTCCATTCTTCTCGGTTTTTGGCGGTGTCTCGAGCCTCGGTAACTGATAATCGTTGATTCTTTAAGTCACCCTCGATATTCTTCAACCAGGTTTTCTTCGGTGCCGATCGCTGTATTCTCCAGTCTGCAGGACGGTCTCGCCAGAGAAGTTTACGTGGCAAGCGGTTATCATCCATTCGGCAAACATGTCCAAACCACCGTAGTCGACGTTTTTGCATTTCTTCTTCGATCAGTGTTTGCTGATCGCATCTTTGTCTGACAACCTCGTTTCGAAGGCGATCACGGAGTGAGACACGGAGGATCTGCCTCAAACATCGCATTTGGAAGACCTCGAGCTTCTTAACGTCCGGTTTGAGCAGTGTCCACGTTTCAGATCCATAAAGAAGAATCGGAAGAATCAACGTTCGGTAAAGACGTAGTTTTGTTTTGATGGAGATATTTGCTCGTTTCCATATGCACCACTTGAGCGAGGCGAATGTTGCTGTTGCCTGGCCGATACGGCTGTGAACGTCGGCCGTCGATGCTACTTTCGTTTCCTCAACCAATGATCCCAAATATTTGAACCTTGGAACCTGTTCGATTTGGGTTCCATCGAGGTGAACACTGGCTCTTGATCCATCCGTTGATAGCACTTTGGTCTTTTCCGCATTGATTTTTAACCCGTATGATTGGGCGATGCGGGAAATATCGTATAAGATGTCCGTTGCTTCGGCATCCGTGTCGGCGAAAACAGCGCTATCGTCGGCGAACATTAAGTCTGTTACGAAGTTGTTGTCGTCGTATTGAACTCCGAGTCGTCCATCGAATGCTTCACGCATAATCGCGTCGATCACAGCGTTGAAGAGAAGTGGCGAAGCGACGTCTCCCTGTCGGACACCCGTCTGAATCGGGAACTCCTCGGATAAGTCGTTTCGAATACGAACGCTGCTGGTTGAGCCATCGTACGACGCTTGGAGAAGTTGGATGATTCTCAATGGCACGTGTTCGGTTACCAAGACTCTCCACAAGCTGTTCCAATCGATGCAATCGAAAGCGGATTTGAAATCGATGAAAACGACGACAATTCGTTTGCCGCAACGAATTCTTTCTTCCATTAACTGACGGAGGGCGAATATTTGATCAATGCATCCTCGATGTGGTCTAAATCCCGCTTGTTCCTCCCGGCTCGTTTGCTCTCGATGTTTCTGTAGCCTCGATTGTATTATTTTCCTAAATACTTTACCGACAGGGGCGGATGGGCAACATCTTAGCGGCCCGGGAAATAATATTTGTTGGCCCTTTTGTTAATTTCCGGATATGGCTAAAATATACATTTACAGGGTGATTCAGAATTTGTAAATTTTTTAAATAATCATTAAAACACCAGAAAAATACACCTCCCTCTAGCAATACACAGTCGTGGTTGATTAAATGAAAACAAGTGATTTGATAGGAGGAGCTAAATGAAGCTTTTGTCAAGCTTAAGCAATTTTAAGAGCTTTGTACCCCAGCATGCGCCAAATGTCAAGGAGTTTGTAAACATCTATACCACAAAATAAACAAAACATAAAAGTTTGAGAGTTATTTATGGGCAGTCGGGAGAAGAAATATAAAAACTCAATTTTTATTATATAGGCAAATAGTAGGAAAACAGCAACAATGCACAGCCAATAAGAATCGCCACTCGGGCCCCATCCAAGACGGAAATAGTAACCGCAATTCATGCGATGGCCAATGGTAAAGCAGCTGGGAAAGATGGCATCCCGCCAGAATTGTTGAAAGCCGGCTCAAGCCTCATAGCAGATGCGCTTCAGCCAATCCTAGAAATAGCATGGAACACCTGTACCTTTCCGGAGGATTGGACGGAAGGTATCATAGTCAAAATACCAAAAAAGGGGGACCTAACAATATGCGACAACTGGAGAGGCATCTGTTTATTATCTACTGTGGGCAACATTTTGTCCCATACATTACTATCTAGGATAAGTGAGGCAGTAGACCGAACGCTTAGGAGGCAGCAGGCCGGATTCAGGAAGGGCCGCTCATGTATTGATCATATTAACACCTTGAGATTAATAGTGGAGTAGTCTACTGAATTTCGATCCCCCCTTTACCTTGCTTTCGTAGATTATGAGAAAGCGTTCGACTCGGTTAATAGGAGCTTCATTTGGCAGGCACTACGGCGAGGTGGACTGCCTGATAAAATAATAGAATTGATAAAAGCCCTATATAACAATTTCAAATGCAGAGTTCTCCATAATGGAAAATTATCCGACAGCTTTGAGGTGAGCTCAGGAGTACGACAAGGATGCCTACTTTCGCCTTTACTATTTCTTATAGTAATAAATGACATCCTTGTCGGCGCTTTAGATAGTAGAACAGCCGGCTTACAATGGGGTTTGCTAGACCGCCTTAAGGATTTCGACTACGCCGATTATATCTGTTTGCTGGCCCACAGACACCAGGACCTCAAGAACATGTTAAACAATTTGGCAACAGAAAGTAGTCCAGCAGGCTTAAGGCTAAATCCGACTAAAACTAAAGAAATGCGGATAAATGCAAACACCATTGAACGGACAGCGCTGAATAACCGTGACGTGGAACTGGTAAATAAATTCTGCTACCTTGGTAGCATTATTACCGAAAATGGCAGGGCAGAAGAAGACGTCAGTTTTCAGAATAAATAAAGCACGAGGCGCATATGCATGCCTGTCTCGCATATGGAGATCAACGGAGATCTCAACTAACACCAAATTGCGGCTGTTCAACGGTTGCGAAGCATGGAAAGTCACCCAATTCATCACAGGGCGCCTACAAGTCTTCATCAACAGCGTCGCCTGCGTCGTATCCTAAAAATCCGCTGGCAAGATAGAATTTCAAACGAAGAACTATGGCGCCGTGCCGGCCAAAAAAGGATAGACGACCAAATCAGGCGAAGGAAATGGAATTTGGTTGGCCACACCTTGCGACGCGAAGACGAAAATCTAGCCAAACAGGCCCTTGACTAGAATACACAAGGATCCCGTCGAGTCGGAAGACCTAGAACAACGTGGAGGAGAACCCTACTAGAAGAAGCCACAACAACTGGGAGATCCTGGTCGGAGCTGAGAGCTGTCGCGCAAAACAGAGTCCGCTGGAGGGCAATTATCTGTTTTACTTCAGACTTCTTTTGAACCTGAAAACCACATCGAAAACAACTTACTTACTTTTTAGTGAATGGACTCAGCAAAAGGTCCGCGCATATCAGTAGACGTCAACTCTCCAGGTTTAGCTGTTTCCGAACTTATATAACATCTCAGAGTTCAAACGCGAGGTTCATCAACATCTACTTACACAGCTTCTATAGTCTATAGACTCCTAACCTATACTTTCTCTGTTATCCTTCAGCTCAAGCTTATTACTAGACATTGCACCATGACTTAAACGACATGGCTAGTGGTACAAAGGGTATTCCCTACAACATAAAATAGGAAAAAAAAAACATATACACATAAGAAGATGCCAATGAACTACTACGGCCCGCGTAAAAAACGTAAAGGTTTACTTTGGCCCATGTTTTAAAAAGGTTGCCCACCCTTGACTTATACGCACTTTCAGCCACCGGCCCTGCGGGCCTCTGAACAGCCGGCCCACCGGGAAATTTCCCGGTTCGTCTTATGGCCCATCCGCCCCTGTTTACCGACGATCGGAAGAAGGCTAATACCGCGATAATTCTTGCATTCCCGACTGTCGCCTTTCTTCACAATTGGGACAACGATCGCTTTCTTCCATACCGAAGGGACACGATCCGAATGGCATATGTGTGTTATGAGGACATGAAGTCGTTGTGATAAGACATCACCTCCAGCTTTGATCATCTCGGCGGTTACTTGGTCTATTCCCGGCGCTTTTCCATTTTTCAGCGATTTAATTGCTGTCTTCACCTCATCTTATGGCATCTTATGTCTTGTCGTGAGTAGTACTGTTGTGTAGTGCTCCGTGATTTCAACTGTTTTTGTGTGTTTAGATCAGTCCATTCCTTTTTTTTTTGTCTCATTTAAAATAAACAATTTATTATTTGTTATAATGGCTGATAAAATTAAAATTGGTGGTAAGTTGCCGCACAAGAAAAACACTACAAATCAAATGCCATCACCTGTGCTAACTAGAAGCACCACTCGAGTAATGTCAGAAAGCGGGCAAGATGGTGATAATTCTTTTGAGGAGCTTCTCAAAGCTTTCGAGTGTCGATTTTCCAGTAAATTTGATGATTTATCCAATCAGTTGCAAAAAACCGAATTGCAATTAATTAATTATTCGGCCTCTTTTAATGCCATGACTGAACGCCTGGATTCCATGGAGCGGCGCCTAACGGAAAGCCTCAAGTCGATCTCCGACAGCTGTGAAAATCAGCTGAGAGTTATCAACAAGTCCGTCGAATCACTACAGCAACGAGTCTCCAAGGCAGAACAGCTGATAGCGGACTTCTCGACTGATGTGAAGCTCACAAACAACCTACTCGCTTCAACTAAGTCTGGCGTGGATGACCTGCATCGTCATCAGAGGTTGAGTGACGTGATTGTTCGAGGAATCCCCATTAAACCCGATGATAATCCACTCAAATTTATTAAAAACATTGCTGCGAAAGTGGACCATCAACTGTCTCCCTACGTTGATGCTTTCCGACTGAAGCGGGGCAAAAGCAGTAGCAGGGACATTCCAATCGTCGTAAAATTATCCAGCGAGCGTGAAGCCAAGGCTTTCATGTCTGCGCTGAGAAAATCAAAAAAATATAAATTCCCTCTTAATGAACTGGAGGGCTTTACAGCCGACTCTCCTGTTCACATTAATGAGAGCCTATCGCCACAAAACAATGAATTACTGCGAGCAGCCTTGGAATTACGCAAAATGGGGATTTTGGCTGCGGTGTATACCCGGGATGGCCTAGTAAATATTAAACGCACTAGAGATGACTGCCCGATTGTTGTGCGTGATCTATCTGAACTGGAGTCCATCGAAACATTGGAGTCGCGGAGTGTCAGCATTTGATTCTACTGATTAATATTATTATTTTCATTTTTAATATTTTCTATTTTTTTTTTTCCTCTCTCTTTTATTTAATATTTGCAATTTCTTTTTCTTTTATTTTTATTATTTTGCTTTGTTTTATTGTTTTTGTTATGTTTTGCTTTAATTTTATTTACATTTTATTTTATGTTTCCTTTTTTATGCTAGCTTTAAGTATTTCGCCTAGTCTTCTTCTTCTATTTTTCTTCTTTCTTCCTAATTTTTCACCTTTTCTTTATTTTCTTTTTCCATGTGTGTTTTGGCTTCTGTGGCTCTGCTGCTCATTTTTTAATGATGAACTCCCCTGATAGAGTGTACAATGAGGGAACGCTACTAAATATTCTTTGCTCCTCCTCCTCAGGGCTGAATATATGTACCTTCAATGCAAGAAGTTTGAGGAATAAAATAGATGAACTGAGATACATTTTTGATAACACTAAATTGAATGTTATTGTAGTCAATGAGACGTGGCTTAAACCAGAAATCCCAACTTCTTACGTCTCCTTGCCTACTTTTTCTTTGCATCGAAATGATCGCTTGGGTCGTACTGGGGGTGGTGTTGCTATTTATGTCACCTCCTCTCTCTCCTCAAAAGTAGTGGGCCAGTCCACTGGCTCACAATTTGAATTTATCGCAGTAGAAATAAAATCATCCCATGACAAATGTGTTATTATAAGTGTCTACTGTCCACCTAATGTGTTTACTCCTGATGTTGCTGGTAACTTTTTTGATCTTGTCTCTAGGCTTTCCCGTCATTACGATAATATAATTGCTGCTGGTGACTTTAATGTTGATTTACTGAAGGCTAATGAACGTGCGAATACACTAAAGTACTTCTTGGGGTCATTGGATCTACGCATTCTAAATCAACTGCCCACATTTTTAAACTGCCATAATCCATCGCTCCTTGATGTACTCACTGCTACCTCCACCAACTCAGTATTAAAACATAACCAAATTTCTCCCCCCAGCTTCTTTGATCACGATATTCTCTTCCTCTCGCTTCGTTTTACTTTTTACCCTTCCTCCTCCTTGCCTGCCTTTTCTTCGTATCATGACTTCAATAACATCAATTTTACTCGCCTTTCTGAAGCTTCTTCGTCTATAACTTGGGCTGATATCTATAATACAACCTGCGTAGACACCAAAGTCGATCTGTTTAATTCTTTCACTCAGTCTCTATTTAATCAATGTGTCCCTTTAGTTACAAGAAGACGTTGTAAAACTCCATCTTGTCCTTGGTTTTCTTACGAAATTCGCAACTTGATTGTTGAGCGTGAGTTCTTGTATAGACGTTATCGCAGAACGAGGATCCTGAGCTACCTTCGTGAATACAAAAATCTTCGCAATTTAATCAATAACAAAGTCAAATCGGCCAAGCGTGAATTTTACTCCCGGAAACTCGATCCTGCCCTGTCCACTAAGCAACTTTGGTCTAATCTCCGTTCTCTAGGCATTCATTCCTCTGAGCTTAACTCTTATGATGTAGATGTAAACTTACTCAATGCATCCTTCATTCAATCCCCTCCCAATTCCTCATCGTCTTCCTCTTCTTATTCCCCTTTCTCCAATGCTCTATGTTTTGATGGTTTTAATTTTCGTTGTGTTGACTCACGTGAAGTACTTGGAATACTGCTTTCCATTTCGTCCAACAGCATTGGCTATGATGGAATTTCTCCTCGCTTTCTTAAGATTCTCTCCCCTTTAATTGTTGAAATTATCACGCATATTCTTAATTATTGCCTGACAACCTCCCAAGTCCCTTTACTAAGGAAAAAAGCCTTAGTGACTCCTGTACCTAAAAAGCCCTCTCCTGCTGATCTGTCTGATTTTCGACCTATTAGTATTCTTCCCTTTCTAGCTAAAGTCTTTGAGAAAATTGTGTTCACTCAAGTCATTCGATATCTTGATTCTAATAATTTCGTTTCTAATCTCCAATCTGGCTTCCGTAAATCCCACAGTTGCGAAACTGCTATACTGAAGGTAACGACTGATCTTCGTTCCGCTCTTGATCGAGGTGATATTGCAGTACTAGTTCTTCTTGATTTTTCCAAGGCGTTTGACTCTGTGGTTCACTCGCATCTCCTTCATAAACTTAGTCAACGGTATCACTTCTCTTCTTCTTCTGTTCGTCTTTTTTCTTCTCTTCTCTCTGATAGGTTTCAGTGTGTTCGGCACAATAATGTGATATCCTCTTTCCTTAGAGTACCTGCAGGTGTGCCTCAGGGTTCGGTTCTTGGTCCTTTGTTTTTCTCCCTTTATATTAATGATCTTCCATCCGTTATCCGTCACTGCTCTTTTCATCTCTATGCTGATGACCTTCAGCTATATATCTCGTGTCCGCCTCATCAGATTGAGTACTGTGTCTCTAAACTCAATGAAACCCTATCTCAAATTAATGAGTGGAGTTCTAGTAATTTCCTTAAACTAAATCCAATTAAATCACAAGTCCTTTTCCTTAGTCGTTGCTCGCTTCCCCTGGATGGTTTCCCGCCTATTTTACTTGATAATGTTCCTCTACCAATTGTTGAATGTGCCAAAAACCTGGGTATTGTTGTCAATTCCAAACTTTCCTGCTGTAATCATGTCTCGCTGATGCTCTCTAAAATCTATGGCACCCTTCGTAAATTGCGGCTACATGGAAGTCTGTTATCTTTGCCTATTCGAGCTAAACTCATCAAATCACTTGTTGTTCCTCATTTTCTGTATGGCTCGTTGGTGTATATTTCCTTCGACTCATCCTGCCGTCAGCGTCTTAAAGTGGCATTTAATGATTGCATTAGGTTCATTTTTCATATGAGAAGGTCTGATCATGTGTCGGGTGTCCAAAATTCCCTACTGGGTTGTGACCTCTTTAAATTCCTTGATCTCATGGCTCTACTTCTCTTGCATAAGGTCTTTTATTCCAAAAGTCCCTGCTACCTTTCTGACTTCCTTGTTCCTCTGCATTCCTTGAGATCCATCAAATTCCTAATTCCTGCCCACACTTCCCTAATTGGTAGTCGTTCCTTCTTTGTATATACTCTTAGAATCTGGAATAATCTTCCTAGTCACATTCAGAGGATGAGCACGGCCACAGTATTCAAAAAACATGCATCTATTTTTCTATCTTCTTCGTCTCACTAGCTTTCTTTATCTCCCGTTCTTCACTTTCCTACTTCATTCTTTTTACTTTATTCTATATTTCATTCTTAATTTTCTTCTTCTTTTATTTTTGCCTTAATTTTATTTTAATTTTAGTCTTAATGTAATTGTAATTTAATTTAATTGTAATTTTTAAATCTAATTTTAAGTTTTTTCCTTTGTAAATCCTTCTGTTGTTGTAATTCTTGTATGTACTCTAAAAGATGTGAATCTTGTGTACTGGCCAAAAATAAATTATTATTATTATTATTATATTATTATATTCACCTCGATAATTGTTGGTTCGGTATCGAGAAACTGATTCATCGGCTGTTCGATAATCGGTGGTTCGGGTGCTGGACCTTGCGGCGGATCGTGGTTATACAGCTGGTGGAAGAATGCTCTCCACCGCTCCAGGCGTTCATGGGCAGAAGTCACAAAAGTTCCATCCGATTTTTTGATGTTGTCGTTTGTTGATGTTGTTTTGCCGCCTAACCGGCGGATTGTCTGGTACAGCGTCCGGTACTCGTGCCTCGACGCCGCTTTTTCCATGTCGGCCGCAACGTTATTCCAGTAAATGTACCACTGTTGAGTACCCAACAGAAGGAAGTGTGTGATGCGTTAATAAAGGCAAGGCGTGTTTTTGGCTTGAATCGAAAAAATGAATGTTTCTCTGACGGTAAGTTATACGTAGCATGTTCCCGTGTCGGTAAACCATCCGCTTTGCTCGTTCTCGCAGGTGACACAAAATGAAAAATTGATTTGAAATAAAAAAAAGTTTGCTATCTTTTTTTTTTCAAAAAAGTAGTACATTTTATTACTCTCAAAATTTATCTTACGGTAACATTGGCAGCAAGTGATTTGATAGGAGGAGTTAAATGGAGCTTTGTCCGAGCTTTTAAAAATTTTTAAGAGCTTAGCTGGGGTAGATGCGCGGAATGTCACGACGTTTGAAAAAATCTATACCCGTCTATGTGCGGAGCGCGTCCTCTTGGCGATTGATTATTCAACAGGCTCTTGAAGGAACATCTAACAAATAACAATTTGTAGGGTCACTCACTTTTCGAATCTTCTTTTCATTTATCTTCTTTTCTTGCCATTTTTTTTCATTATTAAAACATTATTTTTTAAATTTTGTTAATATTATTTGTTCTTTAGTTTGTAGTATAGTATATTCATTTTATCTCTGTCATAATATTTTGTTTGTACGGTTGTAAGAATTATGTTCTTTTGTACAATGTTAAATAAATTATTACTTTCGTGGCGGGATATGAGACTCTCACTGCCCATTGATTTTAAGATACTATTACTTATGACTGCAGCGAGGCGCACCGGGTTCCACCTAGTAAAATATATATGCGTATAAACAGAAGCAAAGTGTAACTTAATAAGCATTTATATCGTGGTATATTTTAGTTTGAGGTTTATGGCAAGTCTATCAGACAGCTCAATTTATTTCGAATTTCCGATCAATTTCAACTCAATTTAATTCGAGGATCATCATAGTTTTCTATATACGAATATTGAAATTTGAGTAAGTGTAGAAATTCATGAGTTTAGCAGGGGAGAACTGCCGTACCTACACTTTTTTAATTGAACCTAAATTTTTCCCTTATTTCTGCATCATATTACTGGATACATACATACATATACATTTAGGATCTAGGCATGTGATGCATCCATGCCTCGGCGCGCCGGCAATTATCAACACCCACCAAACTTCTGGTGGAACGCCGAGATCGACGAATGCCGAAGGGCCTGCCTGAAAGCGAGAAGCAGAGCTCAGAGAAATCGGAACCGTCCGGATTTCGATGAACTCCTTAAGAGATATAAGGAAGCGAGGAAAAGGCTGAACAAAGCCATCGCTAGAAGTAAATCCGAGCACTTCAAAAGGTTGTGCAGAGAAGCAGACTCGGACCCCTGGAGCCTATAAAATGGTCATGTCAGCGGTCAAAGGCAAGCCCTCTCGGCCGATCACCTGCCCCGCACTGCTCCAGAGTATTGTCTACGTCCTGTTTCCACAGAACGTACGCACCGTCGAACTGCCCACCCTTCAGGTGGACCCAGAAGAGGTACCCGCGGTGACCGCATATGAGATTCTGGAGGCTGCAAAAAAGGTAGCCATCAATAAAGCCCCTGGCATGGATGGCATACCAAATAAAGCGGCGAAGCTAGCAGCTTCAATAGCGCCAGACAGGTTCGCTGAAGTCTTCACAGCGTGCCTGAGAGAGGGGATCTTCCCGGAGCGATGGAAACAACAGAAACTCGTGCTCCTACCGAAGTCAGACAAGCCTTGGGGGGACCCATCGTCCTACAGACCCATATGCCTCCTTTATTTGCATAGGCAAACTTTTCGAGCGGGTGATCTGTAACAGGATTCTCCCCAGCGTCGAAAGGGTAGGTGGCCTGTTGGACAAGCAATTCGGCTTCAGAAAGGCAAGGACGACGACTGATGCAGTCAACATGGTGGTGGGCATGGCAAGAGCCGCCATAGAGAAAAATCACTGCTGCGCACTGATAACCCTCGACGTTAAAAATTGCTTTCAACTCAGTGAGGTGGAGCAAAATAGTCGAGGCGTTGATAAAGCTAGGCACACCAAAGTACCTAGTGCGAGGTCAGGGTAGGTCGCTTCATTGTGATTCGGAAGATGGTCCGAAAGTGTTCGGGACAACATGCGGTGTTCCGCAGGGTTCCGTCCTGGGCCCCCTCCTATGGATCGCAATGTACAATGATGTGTTGGGGCTTCGTCTTCCAAAGGAAGCAGTGGCGATCGGATTTGCAGATGATATCGGGGTAGTTGTCGAAGGAAAACACCCAGATGACATCGGACTGTATGCGAACGAAGCGATCTGGGAAATAAAAGCGTGGTTGGAACGCGCTGGGTTGAAGCTTGCTGAGCACAAAACTGAAGCAGTGCTGATCAGCAAACGGCGAAAGCTGGTATCCGTAAGGATCAAGGTAGGGGAACAGATCTTCCACTCACAGCCCGCTTTCAGGTATACCTGGGAGTGATGATCGATCGGAGGCTAAAATTTCAAAGCTCACTTGGAGGGCACGCAGACAAAGCTTCTGCGATTTGTGCAGCACTCGGAAGAATGATGCCCAATATTGGGGGCCCTAGACCGAGTCGCCGCCTCCTCTTGGGGAGGGTGGTCAGCTCAGTCCTGTTATACGCAGCGCCAGTGGGGGCATCAGCGTTAAACAGGACTGCAAACAGTAGAAAATGGAGGGGTGTATATAGGCTAAGTGCACTTCGCGCTTGCTGCGCGTACAGGACCACGTCCGACGATGCGGCGTGCGTGATAGCGGGGATGATCCCCATAGACATTCTGGCGAGGGAGGGCATGCGTCTCTATGACCCAGAATATGGTACAGGGGAGCCAAAAAGGGTACGGCGGCAGATTGCGCGCTGCGAGTCCTTAAGGGAATGGCAGGGGAAGTGGGAGGAGTCTGTTAAGGGTCGTTGGACCCACAGACTTATCCCTAACGTGGAAATATGGGTTACAAGGGAGCGTGGGGAAGTAAGTTACGACCTCACGCAGTTCCTGAGTGGACATGGGGGTATAGGAAATGCCTCCACCGCTTCGGGCACGATAATTCACCGTTGTGTCCGGTATGCCCAGCGACGGAAGAAGACGCAGAGCACGTCATTCTTGATTGGGGCCACAAGAACCGTGTCGAATTTAATGCATTAAAAACCAAGTACTGTCTCATTTCCAATAAAACTTGCACCGAACCGCTTTCTATTTCAGTGGACAACAAGACCGTAACGGCAGAACCCTCTCTAAACATCCTAGGCGTAACATTAGCTGAAGATCTGCGCTGGAATAACCACATATTCCAAAGTGCTAAACAAGCATCCCAGTGTCTAGGATTCCTCAAAAGGTGCAAATTTCTCCTTCAGCCGTCTGCCAGGGCTATAATTTACAAGTCCTACATTCGTCCCCGTCTTGAATACAACTCGTATATCTTGGCCGGGGCCCCAAGAACCATCTTAGCTTGGCTGGACAAGGTGCAAAACCGCGCTCTCAAACTTATTGGTGACAGCGCCATTTGCTCTTCAATTGACTCATTAAGCCACCGTAGGAATGTAGCAGCTCTTGCAAAATTTTATCGCTTTTTTCATAATGATTGCTCCACTGAAATAAGTAACCTCATGCCTCCACGGCAACATTTTTCCCGCAACACAAGACTTGCCCGCTCGGCTCACCCCCACAGTTTACAGCCCTTATCTTCGCGCACACTCCGATCTAGAAATTCGTTTATAACAAGAACCACTCGTCTGTGGAACAACCTTCCAAAGACAGTATTCCCGAACTCATACAACATCCAAGAGTTCAAACGCAAGGTTCATCGCCACTTTCTGCAACACCCCCTTGACTCCCCCTAACCTATTATGTCCTTCTCTCTATCTTTCGAGCTAAGCTTACTACTGGACATTGCACCATGACCTAAACGACATGACGTACTAGTAGTACAAAGGGTGACACCTGAGCTTAGACTATCACATAAAAAAAAAAGCGTCACAGAAAGGGGTGGTGAGTTTAGTCAGTACAAATCTGACACTACGTCTGAGTGCGGATCCTCAGCGGTGTCTATGAAGATTCTCACCATCCCTCGTAAAACAAAAAAAAAGCATTTAGGATCTACTACTATTTTAATTGATTTAGTACATATTTTTCGTTGGATTAATACATTTTAAATTTGTTTGGGTGGCAGCGCCGGTGCTGAATCCAGATCAATTGAGTTCTCCAGGAAATTCCAAGAGGCTCGTTAGTTATGAGCCAGAGGAGCGAGCCCTTTTCAATGAGGCATCACCTTTTAAAAAAAGTGGAAGGAAATGTAAAGGAAAAGGAAGAATTTAATGGCAAGATTAGCAGCTCAACACCAACCGAACTAAGAACCGATTGGGATTGCATCGTAAACGGAAAGCGAATTTCTATTTAGCCCAAAACGATTACCGCGCACAAGCTTTAAAAGGACAAAGAAAACGTGTCCTTGCTCGATATATTCGTAAATTGATCGCAACGATTGGAACGGATCTCCTCCCTGGACGTCGCAGCTGTCTGTGAATGACAAGAACCGGTCTTGAGCTAAAGGAAGCACGCATTATGGACCCTGTGAATAACCAGTCTCGCAGAGGGTTCGGTGATGCATGTGTGCGGTGCGCTGTGGCTCGAAAACACATGCCTTTTCCCAATGGAGCGTAAACAAGGCTCTGGCTTCCTGGTGTGCAACATTTTTAAGGCGCACAATTTCCTTGGCAGGAGTTTTCTAAATTTGATGAAATGCGGCTTTAAAGAAAGTCTTTTCTTGCGGATTAATGGAAATTAGTGAATTGCTTGAATCTTCCCGCACTGCCCGCTGCGTCATGGCGCACATTCACAAGAAATGAAATGACTGCAAATGACGGATTTTCTTTTACGTAAAAACCTGAACGAGGCAAATGTAGCGAGTGACCTTTGGATACGGATTGTTGGCTCAGTATGGTGGAGCTCGGTTTCTTATTAATTTTCGATTGACTAGTTTTTTTTTCATGTAGTTGACAGGGCCTGCATGAGGTAATGTACATTCATATATATGTATATGGATGGGGCTTCTCCCCACGATTCTATGGCCTCAAATTAGTTTGTGGGACGCCAGCTGTATTAGTGGTGGTGGAGAGTTGGAGTCTTTTTTGTTTTCTTTTAAATCATACATATTTCTTGTTTCTTCTTATTTTTCGGGTGCTTTTCATGTCTCGCTTTATCGTCAAGATCTTAAGATTAAACGGAGAAGTGGAAATGGTGATTCCTCATCATCTCCACTTCTTTCTTCACCGGCAACGTGTATGTTCATACGCAACATCTATATATGCATTCATTAATCTGGTATATGTATATACGAGTATATATGTATATATGCATGTACAGTGGGAGTCAAAAGTTTGCATACACTTAATGCTCACGTTTCTGATGTGAAATGCTCCGAAATGACCAATAAAGTGAAATATTACGAAGTGATCCTTACACTCAAGTATGATATTTTTTAGACAAACTCCATAACAGAGGCCGCTATCACTATACCTCAGCATGCCATCTGGAAAACGAGTTCGGTGGACACTACTCTTCCCGAAGTAGTCAATACTCCCTAGAATGCTAATAGTTTACCTTGGCAGCTTATTTAGCTATAGAAGGCGCTTCCGAACAGCATCAAGGCCTTGACCATCTGAGGGGCCCCTGGCGGAAGTTGGGATTCACAATGGAGACAGTCAATAGATCCTTTGCATGCTGGAAACTACAATCTTCTACAGCAGTTGGACCAATAGTATAGTGATAAAGCCGACGTGCCGCACCGCCCGCACCTCAAGGTGGAATCCTGTCGTCTCTGCTATGGCTTATGGCGATGGGCAAGATCTTAAAGACACTAAAGAACCGCAGAATAAAGGCATTCGTCTTATATGGACTACTTGGTGATACTAGCATCCGGAAGATTCTCCACGTTATGGATAGCGACATAGGATTAGGTTTTTCCCGGACCCGGATTAGGGTTTTTCCCGGATGTTACATACGGTGCCGTAAGAAGGGCACCTTTCCTATTCTCCTCTATTCTTCAAACCAAGCTTACTACTAGACATTGCACCATGAACTGAACAACATGACGGACTGGGTTACACCTAAGCTTGGTTTTTTCATATAAAAAAAAAGACGCTAGTAAGGGGCCGTCCATAAATTACGTGAGGTGATTTTTGTGATTCTTCGACCCCCCTCCCCCCTTGGTGAGATATCGTGAGATTTGTCCCTCCCCCCCTCCCTCCCCCCCTAGTCTCACGTGAGATTTTTCAAATTTTATAAAATCCATAGTATTTACATTAAAAATACAAAATTACGGTCGTACCCACAGAGTTTGAATGCAGAACTGCAGGAAAGGCCCTCGCGTATAAAATCCGTGTACGTAACCGTAGTGAAATCTAGTGAACGGTGTGTAAAAAGTTCATCTGTGTGAATGGGGGGGTTTGAGTGCAAGATTTTATTTGAGATAATAGTCCATGGAAAACTTACTCCAACATTGCAAAAATGCAGGACAAGGTTTTATTTTTGGGATGTGTAGGGGGGGTCAGTGTGAGCTTAAGTTTGAGTTTTCGGGATTCTAACCCCCCCCATTTGGCCGCCATCTTGGAAAACGTGTGCAAATGGTTTTTCCACTATATCTCCGAAACGGTACATCTTACCGAAAATTTGCAAGGACACTTTTTGTTTAGAATTAAATAATCTACAATTTATTAATTGGAAAATTTGTGGTAAAATGAATAATTAAGAAGTTATAAGCCTTAGAACACAAAAATTAGTCACAATATTTTCTTTTAAAGGCTATAACTTTTTTTCCTTCAACTTTAACAAAAAAAATAATAACAAGTTTTTTGTAGAGGGTTTCATTAGGAATAATTTTCATTTATTACTTTTTTAATTTCATTCACTACGAAGGGTTTTACAGCGCCCCGAAGGTATGAAAGTTCCAGATTTTCGGAATATTTTAATACAATTTTACCTCCTAGAAATTAGCAATAACAGCTAGCAAGTAATAATAATGAATGAATGACTATACGTTATGAGAAATGCCGATGTTTGAGTAATGTAATAAAATTTTTTCGCATTTTTTTGCGGGTTTTTATTGCTGTTATGCCATGTTTTATAAGGTACGATATGGTTTAAAATGAAATTCTTTGAATAATAACATGCGTTACTCCAATTTTTTAAAATAATTTGTTTTAGGGCTGCACAAAGAAGTGCTTTATTCAGTTATGTTACCTATCTAGCAAAATATGGACGTATTCAGTTTGTGATGCAAACGCTTGTCATAAAATGAATACGCCCGTATGTTGCTAGATAGTTAGAATAAATGAAATACTTTTTTGTGTAGTCCTAAAACAAATTATTTTAAAAAATTGGAGTAACGCATGTTATTATTCAAAGAATTTCATTTTAAACCATATCGTACCTTATAAAACATGGCATAACAGCAATAAAAACCCGCAAAAAAATGCGAAACAATTTTATTACATTACTCAAACATCGGCATTTCTCATAACGTATAGTCATTCATTCATTATTATTACTTGCTAGCTGTTATTGCTAATTTCTAGGAGGTAAAATTGTAATAAAATATTCCGAAAATCTGTCACTTTCATACCTTCGGGGCGCTGTAAAACCCTTCGTAGTGAATGAAATTAAAAAAGTAATGAATGAAAATTATTCCTAATGAAACCCTCTACAAAAAACTTGTTATTATTTTTTTTGTTAAAGTTGAAGGAAAAAAAGTTATAGCCTTTAAAAGAAAATATTGTGACTAATTTTTGTGTTCTAAGGCTTATAACTTCTTAATTATTCATTTTACCACAAATTTTCCAATTAATAAATTGTAGATTATTTAATTCTAAACAAAAAGTGTCCTTGCAAATTTTCGGTAAGATGTACCGTTTCGGAGATATAGTGGAAAAACCATTTGCACACGTTTTCCAAGATGGCGGCTAAATGGGGGGGGTTAGAATCCCGAAAACTCAAACTTAAGCTCACACTGACCCCCCCTACACACCCCAGAAATAAAACCTTGTCCTGCATTTTTGCAATGTTGGAGTAAGTTTTCCATGGACTATAACTGATAATTCGGACTGCTTGCCCTCCTCGCTTTTCCGCTTGTGGTGGACACACAACTACCAAAACGTGAGCACTCACCCAACATTTCATTACGCTAAAATTCGGCATGTACTTTCTTGTAGCACTAAATTCTAATGGCCTTTTCGCGGTTCAGTGTTACTTGGCTCGTACTCTGCAGCATTCGACGAATCGCGCGAAACAATCGAGTAATTTTTTTGTTTTTTTTACACACAGTTCGCCGGCAGGCCGTGGCCTGAAAGTTTTAGCCTTGAGGCCAAGTATTACCATACACTCACCGGCCGCCAACTGTATGGCCTGAAGTTCAAGAATGCCTACAGCTCAAGAAAGCTGACAAAAATCGAATTTATCGTCAGTTCGGGCCTGACGATCTGAGCTTCTATTCACTCTCGAGCCGTGAATTGACGGGAAGAATTCACGCTGCATCCACTCGTAACAGAAAGCAAGGGGCGAGCTAAGCGTGAAAACCATCCACACTGGCGTTCGCGCTTGTTTGCACGGCGCGGCGTGAGGCTGGAGACGCCTTGAAGCTTTCGTTGAGGCCATGAACATTTTTGCGCTTGAGTTAATAACCAGCTATGCTGAGCAGTCGTTTTCACCTGTGTGTCTGTAGAGAATCATGATTTCACCTGCATGCCACGGCATGTCTGGCGGGTACCTGAAGTATCATCCCTCAGTTAGACTGAGTCAAGCTTAGTCGTGCTGGTCGACCTGGTCTGACAGGCCACTGCCTACCGGCGGCCTGTAAGTGAATGGAGGTCTTTGGTGGAGAAACATGTTTTACTTAATTTAACCTAGTTTTCTCGGCATTTTACACTGTTTCTTTAAAAAAAAATTTACGTGATATTTGCCGAGACCCCCCCCTCTCCCTCACATGAGATTTGGTGAGATTTGGCCCGACCCCCTCCCTCCCCTAAACGCCTCACGTAATTTATGGACGACCCTTAACCGTAAGCGGCATCAGTCTTGAAGCAATTTTTCACCTAAATTTTTTATTTTTATTTTGCTTTATTTAAATAAATCGCTTAAGTCTGCATTTACGGAATCCATTTACTTATCACTTGTCACTTTACGTTTTCGTTTGGGGTCATTTTTCAAAATTAGGTATGTAAGATCAAATTCGTTCAGTTTTCGTATGGTACGCATTAGTTTAAGGCATAATACCAGTCAATAAAATACTTGGGCCTTATTCTGGACCGAAAGCTAAACTGGCTATTCCAATATCAAAGAAGCAGGTCTTCGGCAAGAGATTGGGTTGGAATTCACATAAGGGTGCACATGTATAGCCATAGCAGTGATTAGACCAGACCAGTCCAAACATACGGCTCCACCGTAAAAGTTTGATAACAGATCTAGACTCGATCAAGCCCAAGACCTACTAACTACAATGGTCGCAAAATTTAATTTCGGCAAGGTTATCAATATCCAGAACCCTACCACAGAGGAATGTGAAGATTTTCAAGCTGACAAAGGGCCATCATGTTGTCCTGCACACAGGTGTATCAAAATCAGAGTCGGATATGTAGAAACTGGAGCCCCCCCTCTCACAGCTAGTTTACAAAAATGCTATCCTGCCGGATTCTTTTTAAGAGGCTCATTGTTTTTATACGCTTTTACATTCGCTTTACCTGTATGTATGTATGCATGTATGTATGTATGTAATGTTTGGAAGAATTTTTAAATATTGATATATGTATATGTTTTTATATTGTTGATGTTGAAACCTTGAAACTTTTGCTTTTGACCAACACTATTTTTTAATGTAAAAGAATCTAAGCTCAGATGCCAACCATAGCTCGCGTGAAAGTGCAATCTGAAAATCCAGATGGCGGGTGAATTTGGGTATTACGCTCCCCCGACCCCGGGATATGGGTATTAAATGAAAGGATATAACAAGTAGAATACTATTAGCTGTGTATAGGGTTTGTCGGTTTTCGGGTTTGAAAACCGGTTTTTAAAAGAAAATTATGCAATTCGAAAACTGGGTGTTTCAGCAAAAAAACCGGTTTTAAATTTACACCTTACACATCTACTAACTACAAAACTGATATCACTAAAGATTGTTCTACACAAAATGACTGCGAGGTTACAAAAAGTGATGAAGAAGAAAATCTAGCCATGTTTATCAATTACTACGTTCATCGGATAGCATATATATGTAGATGGCGCCACTATCGACAATTGATATTATTTTAAGGTTTAGTACCAACCTTCAAACGATATGTGTCAAAATTTCATGACATTCCGAGCAGTGATGCTACTTTTGTAATTTTCGAAGCAATGTAAAAATTTAAACTTTGTGTGTTGATCAGCATTGCGATACCGATATCCCAAACCCACCAGCCTGTCCTTAAATTATCATAACCTTTTTCTATCTTCGGATCAAGCTTACTGCTAGACATTGGACCGTGACGACTTAAGCTTGACCAGCCGCATAAACAATTGTTCGAGAAAACAAAAAAGTGCAGAAAATATTTTTGAAGTTGAAGTTGCGTTAAATATTCCCTGTGTGGTGTGAAAATTTGTCCATGAGAAAGCTCTGCTCGAAGTGGATACGCGTTTGCTCACTGATTGTTGACCAAAAATTACAACGTTTCAACAGAGCGCGGTGTTTGGAGCTGTTTAGGCGATGACAATATAAATGAAACATGGATCCATCATTACACTCCAGAATTAATCAGGTGAGTGGGCAGCAACCGCTAAAAGGCGTCAAAGCGTGCTGGGAAGGTTATATAAAAAAAGTAGCGAGAATATTACATATCTACGAACGAAAAAACGTCCCCAAATGAAGAAGAAAAAGTGCTGTGTCACCAAGTTAATGCACTGAGCCACAATATGATCGCCGCAGTAGCAAAATAGCACGAATTGCACTATGAATTGCTTCCGCATGTACCACATTAACCCTATCGAATTTTATTCCTTCCGAAAGGAATATGGTTCCAATGAGGAGGAGATCGCCGAAATGAAATCATTTTTTGAAAGGTTTGACGAAACCGGTTTAAACCGGTTTCATGGTAAAGTTGAAATTCGAAAAGTCAGTTTTTGTATAAACCCTAGCTGTGTGGTACCATTCTAAATTCAAAATGGCGGGCAAAATAAAATGGCGGAATACCCTTTTCTTTACGATACACTCGATATGGTTATCAAATGAAAGTGTAAGACGAGTAGAATACAGTAAGCTTCGTGACGTCATTTTATATCTAATATAATGGGCACCACAAAATGGCGGTTGAAATATAATAGACAGAAAAACAACATAGTTTTAAAAAAAAATAAAAAATACGCTTTTATTTTAAATACACCGTTTATGACTAGGCTTTATGATCGGGTTCAACCTAGGTTTAACCCAGTCATAAATGGGGGTCGGGTTGAAACTGGGTCCACTAAACCCAAGCCTCATATACGAGGATTGAGTTGTAATTAATGACATTTGTTTTCTTTGTTTACCATTCGGTGTTTTTGCTTGCACAGGAATAAAAAATTATTTCATTCTGAGTTTTTACGTATCTATAAATTGTAATTTCACACAAAAATTTGAGGTTATGTTTTGATTCCAGTTCAACTCTATTTCAACCCAAAATGAACTCACCTCGACATCATATATGGTGGTAGAAATTTCAACTCAACCTCGACTCAACTTTTCAACCTAGTCATAAACAGAGTAAATGTGATGTGTGTTGATTACTAACTCTGTGGACTCCGCCTTTTATTCTGTCCAAGCTTCATTTCTCTTTTTTTTTTATAAAGGACGAACTGAAGTTTTCTATGGCGAAGATCCTGCATAGTCTTGAGGAGCCTCTATGGATTTGCGAAACGCCTGACAGGCTAAGGCAATGGCGTTCTTGTACATTTTTAGGCAATCTTTGTAAGGCTGCCACAAGCCCCGTTTGTTTTTAATAACTATTGAAGATCTTTCTTGTCAGCCGAATCATAGGGCTTAGAAGGAGCAAATGTCCAGTGTATACAAACTTTTGACACCCACTCTATGTATTTACGTACGTTAAGAACGGTTATTTAACGATATCATTTCGAAAGTAGCCTTTTCTCCATAGCGCATCAATTTTATCAGCTTAAACCCCGTCCAGCTGTATGCATACCTGCTGCATACTATAAAACAATGTTGGCCATTTTCGTAATATTATTTCGTTGAACATTTTTATACCAATTCGATATAATTAAAGGTATTTTTTTACCATACATTGAATATACCTACATAATACACGTTTACTGTCCATATTAACCCCCTCTCTCTTTCCACACACCTCAGGTTCGTTCCAATACAGGCGCATCCCGTTAATATTTACCATATATAGATTGAACACATCCATACATAATATTAAACCAAGCTTAAGCTGAATTCATACCTCATATATATATGTAGATATATATTGCATGCTTCGCGATCGCGCTGTGACTGTCGATGCAGCAGTGTACCGCCGCCGCCGCCATATTTTTAGCAGAAGGGAGCCAAACGGTTCACACAGTTCTGTGCTGAATTTTGTTGCACGTTGGTCGCCGTCTCGTCGTCGTGTGAATATTTCCTTTTGCTTGAAAGTGGGAAAAAATCTTTAATTTCTTTCATTTTTGTATTAAAAAAAACAGTTTTTTTTTGTTTGTTTTCAAAAATAAAATACATTTCAAAGTTTTTATCGATTTATAAAAATATTTTTGTGTGTTATTTAAAAATAAATAAATAATAGAAAAATATGGTGAAAACATCGTAACGGTTATCAGTTAAAAAAAAATTTACAACGGTACTGAAAGGGGGGAGATATTTTTTTTTATTTTTATTTATTTTTTTTTTTTGAGAAAGAAGGCTTTTTGTTTAATTCTGGAAAGTAGCCACAGGCAGCAGCACTAGTATAGCATCAGCATATATATTGTAATAACAACAACAACAGCAACAACGTTGTATAGAGAGAGAGAAGCAAGGTGTGTTGAGGGACAAAAAAATCGTCGTTAATGTAGTTTTTATTTCATTTCTTCTATAATTTTCTTTTTGTGTAGTTGTGTCGATACAAACACATATTGGATTCCTTATATGTGTGTGTGTGTGTGTGCGGAGGTTACTTTTTTTGCATTTTAGTAGTAAAATTATTAAAAAAAAAAATAAATAATAATAAAACAAAATATAAGGAGGAAAATATTTATTACCAGTAATATTTTGTTATATTGCCACTTTTATTACCAGTAATAAAGAAAAAAAATGACACATTCGTCGATGTCGATGACATATATAAAAAGAAATTTTGAAGAATTATTTTGAAACAAGAAAATATTTTCCAAAAATTTTCCCTGTTTTGTGTTCACTGCCGGTGAGTCAGCGCGCTCCACGCAGTAGAGCCACACGCACACATGTATATACACTTGCCATAATACTTATATATAGCCTTATATATATAGACTTATATAGATATAGTCTAGTATACATATATACTTATAAATATATATACTTATATACATATACGTATATATAAATGTAAAATAATGCATTGACGTATATATGTATCTATATTATATATATTTGGTATATATATATATACTTAAAGGTCGATATATAAACTATATAAAGCGTAATTATATATAGCAATATATATTATTTACATACGAGTATATGCTTTAAGCACCTCACATAAATGCCTATATACAAGCATGTATGCAATAACACATGGTTATATATAGATATATCAACGTGTTATAAAACATGCATTAACACACACACACACCCATATACCGTGAGCTAAAATATTATTTTCCGTTCTGGTGTTCTTCTTCAATATTTGACCTTTTCTGCTTGGTTTTTTAGCAGAGTGTGCTCGGTCGTTAGTTATTTCTCAAATAAAATCAGCCTATATATATTTTTTGGATTAAAATAAAAATACAAAATAAAAGAAAAACGAGTCTCCCATTTAAATAAATCAATTTGTACAATTTTTAAACAGATTTGTGTGACGAGAAAGTTTATAAATACAAAAAAAAAAGTTTTGATTTCGTTGTGTGCTTTCTTGTGAACAATAATTATTAAATATAATCATACCAAAAAAAAAAAATAATAAGAAAGCCTACAGGAAGCAATAGAAAACGATAGTGTTAAAGCAGAAAATATCCATATAAAAATATAATCAAAGAAAATATTAAAAAAAAAAAAAAAAAAAAACAAAAATAGTCAAAAGTTATTTCTTTTAGTGTGGCAGCTCCGAAATAAATATTTAGTGTATATTCAAAAAAAAAAACAAAGTACAATTTTCCATCATAAAAAGAGGACAGAATACACCATTCATAATATCTATATAAACATACATACATCCATAAATATATACATATATATATCAAAATGGCTTCCGTTAAAGACACCGCATCATTTTTTGCTAATGGAAATTCTAAACAGTTTGAATATTGTTTGAAATTATATCCGCAAGTTTTGAAATTGAAAGCCGAAAAGCGCAGCAAGAAACCTGAGGAGCTTATACGATTGGATGATTGGTAAGTGCTAATCCATAAAATATATGTACATATTTCACTTAGTTCTACAGTTTTATTTATAATTTTTGTTTACTAAATACTAACAGTTGTATACTATAACTTTTCATAACAAACAATATTTCGTGTGTTTCGGTTTTGCATTTATATCAATAATGTTATCTCCTTATTTATTTGGAAGCTATAACACAAGGCAAGACAAAAGAAAAACACGTTCTAATAGCGCAATTGAAATATTGTACAAAAAAAAAGAACACTTTCGTCCTTTTGATTGCCTCTTATTCCTTAATGGACAGGAACTACTTCAGGACTCGCAAAGAGCCTCAAAGAGATTGATGTTGACAAAAATCCTCTGACCATGACAATGTAGTTACTCCTAATCGTCCTACAGACATGCGCCTCTTACTTACTTTTTAGCTTTATCAAAAAAAAAAAGCTTATACAGAGGCTCTGTCCGTCTGTCTGTCCGTCTGTGACCCTTCATCCCTGAAAGTACTGTCGCTACAGACTTGGGCCATATCTCAAATTGTAGCTCTTGATCAAGAGACCTAAAACTGAGTAAATGGTCTGGAAATTCCAACCGAAAGTATATTTAACGGCAAAAAAGAGATTTCTAATAAAGTACATATAACGGTAGTCTAGAGCAGTGATTCCCAAAGTGAGTTCCGCGGAACCTTACGGTTCCACGACAAATTTTTATTGTTCCGTGTCACCAGCGCCGAAGTGCAAATACATTCGCAGACTCACTGGCGCTGCGCCAGCCGTTTAATGCGTTCTTGCTAATCAGAAAGTGCGAGTGGCCCTTCTTCCTTGAAATTTGGTCTACGTCACGCCGCGTAACATTTTGGCCGCCATTCCATATTCCCATGTCGAGGGAGTTGTGAAGAAAATGGTAATCCGCCCTCTTGAGATGGCCGCAAGGGCTAAACGATATATTGAGTATACTATATTGCTTATGGTGTTCTACTTATCATACCCTTTCATTTCATACCCATGTCGAAGGGGTTGTGAAGAATATTTCAATCCGTTCTCATGAGACTGCCGCCATGGATCTAAAGGTTTATTGAGTATACCATATTGCATTGCCATCGGATCTAAAGCTGTATGCAAAATTTCAGCATGATAGGATATCCGGAAGTATTTGAAAAATCGATTGCAAAATTTGTTCCGTGAAGAAAACGGCAATCCGTCCTCTTGAGACGGCCGCCATGGATCTAACGGTATAATAAGTACACCATACTGCATTGTCATCGGAGTTGAAGTTGTGTGCAAAATTTCAGGGTGATCGGGTAACCGGGAGTATTCGAAAAATAGATTGCAAGATATGTACCGGACAAACAGACAGACAAGAAAGCGAGCTAATAAAAACGTTTTAAAATATATTAAAGGATAAATATATACATACATATATCATATATTATTTTTTCATCGTTGCGTTCCGCCAAATTTTATACATTGTAGAAAGGTTCCGTACGAAATAAAGTTTGGGAATCTCTGGCCTAGAGCTAAGGCGCTGGAATCCTATCCCGGGGAACCAAGTTCAATCCTCCTCGGCTGCGTAATTGTGAAATATATTTTTTTTACTTCGGTGGAACATGTTTTGAATCTATCACTAAATTATATTATTTAATAATGTTACTCAGGAGAACATATGTAAACATTTACTTAATTAAAAGTGAAAAAATATCATTTTCTTGATTTTTTATGGCCATCCAGTCTGAAGTGTCAACAGAAAGAATACCATGAAAAAACGTAATTAGTGGCTAGTCTCTAGGCACAACACCCCACTATAGTTACTTTAATCTTTCATGGGACATAAGGCAGAAACAGTTGCGTGCGCCTCAGCTTTACCTAAATATTTGCCTTCAAACATCTCGAACATTTGGGTAAACTTGTAAAACTGCTTCTGTTTCTGTTTCTTGGGGTGAGGAGGAAATCTGAACTGTCATCTTTGCATGGTGCACCCTGGATAACCAACTGACGACAGTAGTAGCTAGTGTGAGACGCTATTTATTCGCCTACCAGTGAAGGCTTAGCGCAACCCTTCCTAGTATTAGGTTCTTGCTATGAAACCTAAAGCGTAGCCTTGACGACTGGATTGATTTCACAGAGACGACCCCTCGGCAAATGTGCAGAGGTCAATGATTTGAATTTAGTTTTATGTGGCCATGTAGAACAGAACCGATATAAGTTGACACAAGCCACTGCAATCGAAACCGATTAAATATCCGCTAGATCGATCGACCAAAAACGGCTAGATCACCGATCAGTGATCTAGACCTTCAAGACTATATTAACCTGTGAAAGCTAAAGATTCTACTAGCCGAAAATACAGATTAGACATAGCGGCCATACAGAATATAAGATGGACTGGTGAGGGAACATTGAAAAAAAGAACACATAATACCTTTTATAGCTGGAAAGAAAGATACAACATATTTAGATTAAAGCATTCATTGTACAGAAGGAACTAAAGCATCTCGTCATAGAATTTCACAGCCATAGATGAAAGAAGGTGCAGGATACGTTTTTAAATTATTCAGTTATAAATGTACTCGCTTCCATAGAAGAAAACTAGAAGAAGAGAAGGAGATCTTTTATGAGTCTTTAAAGAGAGAGAGTGTGTGTAAAGAAACTGGCCTCGTCAAGCCATTGGAAATACCCCAATGCAAAAATTGTTGTTCGGGAAACAATTTTTCACAGCCTACAATCGGAACATTTAGCTTGCACAAACATCACAATGGGCCAAAACCTATTACTGACGTGCCGTGACGCAAAATATGGTCATTGCTCGAACCAAATTCCAGTAAGAGAAGTTGTCAGTCGGAGTAACCAAAAACACAATTGATCATACTCTTATATAGATGCACGCCATCAACAATCCAATATATGTTGGACGTTGTCCTCCCGCAACTGTTCTCTTCACCTGATTCTGAGCCGATGTTATTCACTTGAGCGTCCCTAAGCTCTGGCCGTTCTGGTCTACTAAATCCTCCCAGAGGAAGTTGGGTTTCGCTCGCTGATGCACTCCATAGATCTTACCCTAGAAACATATCAAGATATCTACAAAAATAAAACAAAAAGAGGAAAAACAGAGATACGAAATTGTGTTGCTTCCTTTTCCTTTGCGGAGTGAAGAGCCAACAGATGAAATGTGCTTTTTGTAACCTCCTGAATTTGTTGCTACCACCTTAATTTTTGTTAGGTTAGGTTAGGAATTTTTGTTACTAAGGGAGGAGGTATCGAGAATATAGCTTGGATATACCCTAATTAACTATCGTTTAACAAATTCCAGAGTTGAAACTCTAACCGACTACAAAGACTAAGTATATGATATTCCATCAGAAAAATAAGGCAGATATCAGAATTACGGTCAAGATAGGCGATGGCAAAATAGCTGTGGCAACTGAATTTATCTACCTAGGACTTTCAATTGATGATAATCTGAACTGGAGGAAACACATAGGAAAAATAGGAAAAATCCTCGCCCCTCTAATAGGAGTTTTCAAAAGAAACCCCAAACTTCAGGAGAAAATAGCGCTCCAGGTTTATAATGCACATATCCTATCTAGGGTCCGTTTTAGTATTCTTAACTGGTCGCAGTGCTCCCAGCGAGTGTGCGCAGATGTAAAAATTCTGTTAAACAGGGCGCTGAAAGCACTATATGGTCTTCCATGGAGTACAGCCACTCAAGAAGTTTACCGACTCGCGGGACAATTAACTTTGGACCAAGTCATCCGAATGGAAAAGGCAAAGTTCGTGTATAAGTTGAAGGAAAAACATCTGAGATTAAACTTAGAAATTGTGCAATACTCAAGCATACACGACTACGTTACAAGAAACAGGGACAACTTTAGGCCAACGCAGGCAGGCGTCAGGAGCCTTATATGGGCACATGAAGATTCTGGATCGCATTAAAGGGATTAGGGAGCTCATGATGCCCATGGAAGGGATCACAAAAATGAGGGTGACCGAAAGGTATCATAAAACCCTCATAGGGAACGGAACGCTCCCTGTCTTCCGGCCTCCCTTCCGGGAGCGTTCCGTTCCCTATGAGGGTTTTATGATACCTTTCGGTCACCCTCATTTTTGTGATCCCTTCCATGGGCATCATGAGCTCCCTAATCCCTTTAATGCGATCCAGAATCTTCATGTATATATCTTCACGGACGGATCCATGATTGACGGCAGAGCAGGTGCGGGAGTCTTCTCAGAGGACTTAAATCTGACCTGCTCTCTGGCTTTGGGGAATTACACCTCAGTCTACCAGGCGGAAATGCTTGCTCTGCTGCACGCGCTGGATCACATAAATGAGGGTCAGGTGCAGGGAAGAAGTATCCTTATAGCACTGGACAATCAGGCTGTGATTAAGCGCATGAATCAGACAGAGATTAATGCGTCTCTGGCGTTGGAATGTGTCCAAAAACTGAACAGGTGTGTGAAACAAAACAACGTGACGCTAGCTTGGGTTAGAGGACATACAGGCATCGATGGGAACGAAAAGGCTGACAACCTGGCAAAACAGGGGTCAACCTCGGAATTCTGGGGACCGGAGCCATACTCTGCCATTGGCAGAGGGTTGGTAAGGAACTGCATCGAGAAATGGGTCGCTGAGGAACACCGGATACGGTGGGACGCTATGACCACGTGTAGGCAGGCTAAGATGGTGCTTACGTTGCCGATTACCGCAGCCAGAAGAAGGATCCTGCATATGCAAAGGAGAACCCTCAGATGGTTGGTGGCACTGATTACAGGACACGGATGTTTATTTATTTATTTATTAAGTCTACCGAAAAACAATTCTTACAGACTAGAAATAATTTATAAAAACAATGAAGTAACCAAAATAATTAATATCTTATAAATTAGAGAAAAAAAAAAAAAATAATAATAATAATAAAAACAACAAAATAACCAAAATAATTAATATCTTATAAATAAGGAAAACAAAAACAAGAAAGTCAAAAGTAAATTATGCCAATCTTATCTACACAATCCATTCACTAGCTTTTTAAACATATCACGATTGATAGAAATATCAATACTGTCATAGACATTATTGAAAGCACTAGAACAGTGCGCGATAGGATCATGCTGGCCATAGCAGGTTCTATGAAAAGGAAGACGTAAAAGATTATAATATCTTAAAGACGTACCAGGAACATGAATATTAAATAAGGCAAGGAGTTCAGGCGAGCGAATCTTACAACATAAAACATCCCTGACAAACATAATACAACAAACTTTCCTTCTTGACTCCAACGTTTGAAGGCCAAGAAGAAGGCATCTGGAAAGATAGGAAGGAGAATGATTCCAACGAGAAGCGCGCAGTGCATAGCGAGTAAAATTTTTTTGAATGGACTCAATACGCTTAATATGAATCGCTAAATACGGACACCAAACAACAGAAGCATATTCTAAAACAGAACGAACCAGCGACACATAAAGAATCTTTAGCGTATAACAATCACGAAATTCGGTGGCATTCCTTTTAATAAACCCAAGCAGTTTATAGGCTTTAGACATAACATAATCAATATGAAGGTTACACTCAAGTTTTGAATCAAAAACAACCCCCAGATCTTTAATAAAAGATGGATGCGCAATCGCGACATTGTCAATAGTATATTCAAAACAAACTGGATTACTAATTCGATGGAAAGAGAAGCTATTACACTTGGTCGGATTTAAGGATAAATCATTATTAGCACACCAAACAGTAAGTCTATCAAGATCAGATTGCATTCGAAGGCAATCCTGATAACTTGTGATCGATTTATAAATTTTAAGGTCATCAGCATATAAAAGACATTCTGAAAATTTAAAAATACTTACAATATCATTAATGAAAATTAGGAATAGAAGTGGGCCCAAATGACTTCCTTGGGGTACACCGGAGTTAACATATATCAAGCGAGATTCAAACGAATCAATTTTAACACGCTGTTTCCTGTTGGAGAGATAGGAGTCCATCCATCTTAAAAGATGAATGAATGCCAAAGGAAAAAAGTTTCTTTTTAAGAAGTGAGAGATTAACACGATCGAAGGCCTTAACAAAATCCGTATATACAACATCAACTTGCGAGCCATCCTCAATCTCGTTGATGACAAAATTTTTAAAAAGAATTAAATTTGTAGAAGACGATTTACCAGATACAAAACCATGTTGCTGATGACAAATCGCTTCTTTGATATGAAAATAAATTTTATCTTTGACTAAGCTTTCAAAAAACTTGGGTAATGGCAAGAGCTTAGCAATGCCTCTATAATTTTTAATTAAATCACGTGGACCAGCCTTATGTAATGGTTTGATGAATGAAAACTTCCACTGATCTAAAAAGCAGCCTATTCTTAAGGAAAAATTAAAAATTATAGTTAAAGCAGGAGCGAGTGAAATGCAACATTTTTTCAAAAGATAATTTGAAATTATATCATTTCCATAGAAAGTATCATCATTTAAAGGTACCAGGTACCACCTAAAAAGAATGGGAATTCTGAAGGATGACACCTGTCGGATGTGCCTGGAGGAACCTGAGACGGCCACACACATAGTGTGTCACTGTCCGGCGGTGGCGAGAAAAAGGGCTGCCATAACTGGACTCCATTGGATGGAGGACATGAGGCAGACTCCCTTCAATCAGCTGCTTGCGATAACTAGGGGAGTCGAAGCAAGGGAGCAATGGGACAACCCACTGCAACCCCAATAAGATGACCCTAGGCAGAGGGACGAAAAGGGACCCGCAAATAGTGGTCTGATTCGATATCCCTCGAAAATCTATATATATATATAGGCCAACGCAACCTAGAACGGAGAGGACAAGAAAGGATCTGCTTTATACTGCGGCGGAAATTTACAATACACTGCCGGACCACATCAAATCGGCTCCGTCTTTGGTAACTTTTACGAAAAGGTTAAAGAAGTATCTGATGGAGGAGGTTCAGCCTCATTAATTGTTTAATTTAATTTCTTTAATTTTTATTTGCATTTATTCTTTTTAATTCTTATTTTAATCTTTATCTATTAATTTTTTATTTATCAATCTTTTTATTTATTTAATTTTATCTATCAATACTTATTTATTCATTTTTATTTATTTCTCTTTCACTTTATCACACTTTTCAAATAGGACTTCTAAGCTGTTAAATATGATTTTGAACTAATAAATAAGGGCTCCCCAACTCTCGTACCAGCTTCGCTGACTGAGTGGGGATTTTGTAAATACTATTTATAATGATACAAAATAATGTACTTGTGTTGTAGCTTATAATAATAATAATAATAAATAAATAAAAAAAAAACCTAGAAGACGAAACCATTTAAACCATGGAAGACATTAAGTAGAGCGAAGAGGTAACCCAACTGTGGCTCAAAATCGCAATTCATACAAGTATTCGCGGCGCTCAATTCGTCGAAACGATGCTCGCTCTCTCGTACTGTCGTTTTCTCGTTATCTTTCACTTCGTTTCTCGCTATCTTTCACTTCGTTTCTCGCTATCTTTCACTTCGTTTCACTCTCTCTCTCACTTCGTTTCACTCTCTCTCTCTCACTTCGTTTCACTCTCTCTCTCACTTCGTTTCGCTCTCTCTCACTTCGTTTCACTCTCTCTCTATCTCTCTCTTTCTCTCACTTCGTTTCACTCTCTCTATCTCTCTCTCTCACTTCGTTTCACTCTCTCTCTCTCTCTTTCTTCCGCGCTCTCTCTTTTGTTCTCTCGTCGCCGAAATGGACTTTCTAAGTGTATATCTTATCAAACTCCAATCATCTGCAAATCTCACTCGTTCTGCTACGGTGTCTTCGCTGGGCTCTACGGATTGGCACAAGTTTGACTGGTTGGACGATTATTTTTACTGGTTTTTCCTAGATCAGATGCATGGCAAGGGGCATAATCTATGCCAGCGTATAGACACTAGATCAAGTATACATAATATTTTCTCATCTATCCTTCAGATCAAGCTTACTACTAAACATTGCAGAATGACTTGAACGACATGACGGGCTAGTAGTACAAAGGGTGTCTTCTAAGCACAACAAAAGTATGGCCCATCTTCGAGTAGAGTATATACTGTTGTTTCTTACCTCCTTGGTAGACCACTGTGGTGTCTTCTTCTTCTTCTTTGATCCATTAGCTGGCGGTTCGAGCGGGACGTTCCCGCAACGGATACATTCTGGACTTGGGACCAGACGACGGCGGAGTTCCGTTGCTATGTAGACAAGTAGTCATAACAGAGTATCGTGTTGAGTATTTCAGGCAAATATTTTATCCAAAATAAAAATCATGGTCACAGCTTTCTTTGATTACCGCACGTCGTGTGATGTCCACTCCGAAGAGATTGAAAACGGATTGACTCCCACTCGCAATGTAAGAAATTATTGTTGTAAGTAATATCAAACTTTACGAGGCTAAATTATCCAAATGGCACCAGTGTTTCTAGCAACGATACTGAGCTCTTTGACAGATTTCAATATTTATTGGCGCAGGCCAAGAAAATCATCTATTTCTTACCTTATATCTAACATGGTACAGTGTCGATATTGAATTTCCTCTGGAGAAAAAATTGCTTATTTCCTATATACCCATCGTCTACCCCAACAAACCACTGACTTGAGAATATTGTGTTTCCGCATTGCCGCGCCAACTCTGTCTTTACATCACAATTCTGAAAGTTCACACTTATTAACAATTTGCAATTCAATATTTGTCAGTAATAAGTGCTATTTTCATCCATCCATCCAATGGCGCTACAGCCCAAACGAAACCTTGGCCTCCTCTAGGGCATTTCTCCAAGTTTGTTGGTCCTTTGCAGCATATCTCCAGTTCCGGATGTTCAGCATTGCCTCTACGTCAGCCGTTACAGACTCTGCCCATCTCTGCTTGGATCTAACTACTGGCATATTTCTCGAAATTTCTAATGTCATAAACCGTTTTAGGATACGATTCTCCTGCATCTTAATTTCGTGGCCGGCTAGTCTCAGTCTGTTAATTTTTATTAAAGTTAAGAGTTCTGGGGTGGTAGCACGAAAGTTATTTCAATCGACCTCTTCATACAAAAACGTTGAATTTTTGTATGAAAAGGTCGATTGAAACAACTTACGTGCCACCACCCCTGGGTCGGCAAAAATTTCATACAACTCTTTGTTGTATCTCCTTCACCATATTCCATTCCTTGCTCTCTGGTTATGCATCTGGGCACTTTTCTCTCAAACCTGTTAACTCGTTCCTCTATGTCTAACTGCTATTTATCGCCTTATAATTTACTGTTTAAATTCCACTTTCGGTCGCTTTAGGTCATTTTGATCACTTTAGGTCACTTTGATCACTTTAGATCATTTTGATTACTTTAAACCACTTTCATCGCCTTTCCTAATCAAAACTGACTGTTTCAATATGGTTTCGACTGTATTTCTATATCAAAATCCCTCCTTTACCCTTTATTTCTAGATCTTACGACCACATTTACATTCTAGAGCCCGTTTGTTCCTGGTTCATTCGACAATTTTTTGTTTTTTTCGCATTTTCTAAATACCTAACTTCCTCAGTTACAATTTGGTTACAACTCTAACTAATAGATGGCGCGTAGTTAACTGTTTGAATAAATCGTTACTAATTCCCAGTTTGTAATTTGTAATTTATTTATTTAGGCTTAAGTACACAAGATTTGAAGGAGGATGTATGCTAATGTATGTTGTGCAGCAAGCAAGCAATTGTGTCATTTTATGCATTCTGTGATGCAAAATTCGCCAGTTCGTTCAAATTCTGATAGATAGCGCATAAATCATCACAATATGTCGTTTGAAAAATTCATATTTGTAAGTCCATCCAGGACAAAGTTAGAGCTCCATTGAAACTCCCGTCTTTCTCTCTGCACAATATTTTTTTGCTAGCAACACGAGTGTAGTCTGCTCGACTCCCTCTCCTGTAGAGCTCTTTTCGCGCAACAACTCGACTGGTGGAACAATCTCCCGCAGTCTGAATTTCCGAACTCGTACAGCATCCAAAGAGCTCAAACGCATGGGTTCATCGACATCTACTAGTGTACGCCGAGCAGACTCGCCCCTTAACCTATCCAATTCTAGACCTAGGCAGCATAATTTGAACGATATGAACTGGTAGTGAGAAAGGGTGATTCCTAAGCTTGGGGTTTCCACATTTATCAGCAGAACAGCCGAGTTTTGTCGGCACAGCAATCGCCCCCCAAACATTAAACTAAAAGCTGTATCCACTTTCTCCCCGTCAGAGTGTTATGCCTCTTAAAACGAGGCGATTATCATCGATCAAGAGATCTACCCTGCTACCCTTGCGAAAACCAGTTTGGAGTACGGGGTAGGTGGAGCTCAGCAACTGATAATCACTTTCCACATATTAAGGGAAAGGATAATGAAAGTTCTTTTAAATTAGCTTAAGGATATCTTTGCGAAAATCCCTAAGGACATGTAAAAAGATGATTTGAAAACAAATCTGTCCTTAAGCTCCTCTCAAAGAGATGAAAAAAAAAACTCGTCAGGATAATAAAAATAACAACAGAAAGCTCCACCCAATTCACCAAATTTGTACCTATTTATTTTCGTATACATATATTTATATATAGATCAGGAAACATCAAAAAGGACTAAGCTTTTGAGTCAATTTTTATTTAAGCCAATTGTCAAGCGACTGCTGTGCTATGCTCACCTTATCTAGCTCACCCTACTACACCCATCAGCGTTGCCAGGCAACGTCGACGCTTAATCACTCCTTCAAGCAACATTTTTGTTCTATTCTTTTCCACCCTTCTTATACCATTAAGACGTGCACGTTTGACTACATACATACTTCTCTATATAAGCATCCATTCCCTGCTTTTTGCCAATCCTGGAATTTTTGTCCCTACGCAGAATCCTGTACTAAAAAAAAATAATGGAAGGAAGGGGAGCCATTTGAAATGTATTATTTATGCTCAACACATCTTTCCGGCAAAGTCAATATAGGGGATGATGTTCCAGGAATAATTTCGGACTAAATATAATTTTCGTTTTACGATTTTCGAATTTTTTTTTTATAAAATCGGGAATATTTTTATAGGATAGTAAACCAGAGAAAAAGTGGGCGATTTTTCTGTCTACGACGGCGATGAATGTTCCAATGTGAATGTGCCATTACGCCTTCAAATCCTGAAAGTTGAATGGGCATACCCTCACTCTATCCCCCCGCCAGCGAATGAAATTTCTGGGTATAATCTAGAACCCAAAACTCAGCTGGAAGTCGAACATCGAGGAAAGGAAATAAAGCCTGATTAGTTTTTACACCTGTAAAAAGGCCTATGACAATAAATGGGGTATCAAGCCAAAGATGGCCGTGTGGATGTACATAGCCGTAGTACGTCCAATCCTGTTATGTACAGATCGCTGCCCAGCGCCGAACAGCTCACTGCCAATGCACCTTGCCGCTCACTCTAGGCTCAACTTCTGAATGCACTTAGAGGGCACGGTAGAAGAAGCCTCCGGCATCAGCGCCACACTTGCGAGGATGCTGCCTAATATATAGTAAGAGGCCCTAACGCCTCCTCATCACAAGAGTGGTTAGTTCGGTTCTATTATACGCTATTACACTGTTGCAGCGATATTGGACAAAACGGGCAATAGGAGGAAAATATAAACTCTTACGCAGAGTAAGAGTGCCCTTGGAGTATTCTGTACATACCGTACCACGTCCGATGCTTGATAGCAGGAATGAGCCCCATTGATATTCTTACAGGTGGGCAAGAAGTTCTACGAGCCGGAATATAAAAGAGGGGAGAGTCCAAGGAACTGCAACGGATTCTTCTGGCGCACAGCCAATCAATTGCAGCATAGCAGATAAGGTGGAACAGATCCACTAAGGACTGATAAACCAATAGACTCATGCCAAATTTGGAGAACTAGGTTATAACGCGACCAAGCCGAAGTGAATTACTACCTCGCGCACAGTTCCCGATTGTTGATAGAGATTATAAGGCATACCTTTACCGCTTTAGATTGGACGATTCATCACACCGTTCTGCCCAGAATGCCAGGAAGATAAAGAGAACGCAGAGCATGTCCTCTTTTAATACCCGAGATTTAGGTAGCACAGGAATCATCACGCTGATAACGCCAGGCTGAAGTAATAATGCCTTAATGGCTCGTACCGATCTGGATTTGAATGGCATGTGAAAGGATTGCTGTGTCTAGTCAGTAGGAATATGTCACTATCGTCCGAATGCGGACCTCCACCGGCGTCTTCTGTTGTGTAGGGATGGAAACCTTAGACAGGCGCAGTCGCACACATTCCATGCTGGTACACCAATGTAAAATTTTCACCACTCTCTCGTAAATAATAAAAAGAAATCCTCTATAAGATATAATAATAAAAAGAAATCTTCTATAAGAGCTCTAGATTGAGTGATGATGCACTCGAGGCTAGTGGATCGATTCATAGAGCTGAGTTAGACAGGTTCGGTAGAAGACATACGGTGACTCTAGTTTGAGTTCCCTGAGTTAGGAATATAAATGCAAACGAGAAAACCGACTACTTAGCCAAGCAGCAAACCTATCTTCGGTTAAGATTGCTACGTCACCGGCGAGATAGGCGCTGGAAGCTGACCTTAAAAGTATAAGCTCTTACGATCGGGCCTCTACCTAGCCAAAATGTAAAGTTACATGGTGACGAGGGCTTCATGGCATTTGGGAGTTTTTCGCAATGTCATTTCACGATCTCCTCCGGGCACAAGGCGCACGCACTTGTATTATGCTTTACCCTGGCTCTGTCAGGATAGGCCTTCTCCTTTCTACCATACTAATGAGACCTTTTGTGGGACAATTAAGCTAGAGAGGGCTCAAAATGGATTTGGGGAACCCCGCCACGAAGCATACCCTATTCCCTCTGTTCTATTATATTATTTACAGCGCTGAAAAGGATGTCTTTTAATACTATAAGAAAGAATAATGGCGCAAGTAGGAATCTTGGTCGTACTCCTGAGCTCACCTCAAAGCTGTAGGATAAATTTCCATCATGGACAACTCTTCATTTTCAAATTATTTCGCAAGGAGCTTTTATCAATTCTATTATTTTGTCAGGTAGTCCACGTTGCCGTAATGCCCCTACATAAAGCTCCGATTAACCAGGTCGAAGCCACACATAAACGTAATTCAGTAGGCTGCTCCACTATGATTCTCTAGATGTAAATATGGTCTATGCAGCCTTCTGTCTTTTAAGTGTTCGATCTACTGCCTCTCTTATCCTAGATAATAATGAATGGGACAAGATTTTGCCCATAGTAGATAAAAGACGGATGCCTCTTCTGTTGTCGTATAGTATAAGGTCCCCACTTTTTTGATATTTTGACTATGATACCTTCCATTCAATCCTCCGAAAAGGTCCAGGTGTTCCATACTATTTCCAGGGGTAGATATAGTGTATCTGCTATGAGGCTTGAGTCGGCATTCAAAAATTATGTCGGGATGTCATCTTCCATAACAGTTACTGCAGCTACTGAACCCTGTGCTTAAAGTTGAGTCACATTTCGGGACAAGTCAATTGAGTTAAAGAAAGCGGCGAGTCAATTACGACTTTTAGCACAGGAGCCAGAGAGTGGGAGTGCTAAGTTGAGTTTAAGCCCCTGTGATGGAAGTCGTAATTCGACTGAAATGTCACTTTCTTCAAATCAAACGACTTGTCACGCCACGCTGCCCGACTTTCAGTACAGGGGACAGAACACTATTTCGCTCCTGGATAGGGTACGAGTGGTGATTCTTATTTGGCTGTCTATTGTTGCTGTTTTCTTCAAGCTTCATGGTCATCTTTAGTATTGCTCCTCGTCGCTGCACAGCACCGTTCAATTTGTCCTCTTTACACGCATGCTTTTTGTAGAGTACTTTCCCGCGAGAGAGCTGTTTTGTAATTTGGTACAGCACCTTACTCTGTTGCCAGAAACTTCTCTTTACCTATGTTTTAGAGTATATTTCGTTGAAGTTGATGACGAGTTTTCCGGGTCGCTTGTAGAGTTCACGTTATTTTTTATGGCCATCCAGCGTTCTACATTTGTTCCAGGTTGTGTCCGTGATCTAGTGTTGATTGTTGGTTTCTTTGGACACGAGTGATGCTTGTTTCCACTGCTGTTATTATAGTGACCTTTGTTATGCTCTTCAATGTTTTTTTCGTCTCAGAAACACTTTGCTGGTTTAAGGTTTGTTGCAGATTCCCGCAAGTAAATTGTCGCCTTTTAATAATGCTGTCCCACAGAAGGTCTGCATTAAACCGTCTACGGTTTATATGGCATCGCGTTGGACGTTTCTGATTGCGGTGACTTTAAGGCTAACAGTTGCTACTATCAATGACAAAACTCCTAAGACATCCTCCACAATAGCTCTCCATCTGTGGCTGACGGCAACGCGTTATCTCTGATTTCTCGTTCTACGATCCGGCGATACCCACGTGTCTCCTTGTGTATCTTCTTGTGACAAAAGTAAGTTCCACATACCATTTCTAACTCACCGCATCTACCCAAAAGCACTGAAATCACATCTGAGGCATATAAAATGAAATGATAACAAAACAAATATGCTTAAATATCAAAAGTGTATTGAACTCTCAAATCTTCAAGAATTGTCTTTGCTTTTTTTGTTTGGGTTTTCAAGAAACTACAGAACACGAAAAGTTTAGTCTTTCTTCAACGGTCTTGAACTTATGGTAATTAATTCAACTAACAACAAGAAAGCAGCACGAAAAAGCACATTGACGTCATCTGTTGGGATTCATATTGTAATATATACTTACCACGGGTATCCACAGCATATTATTCCCAATATATAATCAACACAGGGGAGGCCCGAGCTGTGGACAATGAAAAATCTTCAAAGATAACAGCCGCAACAAACTCTCAGAATTAAAATCGCCTAGGAAAGGAAGGAAAAAACGTTTGAATATGTTGCAGCTGGCTTGTGGTTGTGTGCCTCGTTTTGTTTTTTGTTGCCTCAATGTTACCAGCGATTAAGGCAAACGTGAGCGTCCGCAACGTACCCAGTTGTCACCATTTCAGAAATTTTTTATGGTTTCGTTAGCGTGTGTTATAGCCAAGCACAGCAAGAAAATGGTGGTAGAAAGCAGCTTGCTAGATAGCGCGCCTCTGGTGCTGGGGGAATGCAGCCATAATACTTTGTGAGTCGTTAAAGAGTCGTCGTCTCCCTCTTCTGTGAGGGTTCGGAGAATGACGGCCAAACATAAAAAAATTCTACCCCAGGGATATTATATTGGGCTGGGATGTGTGAAGCCCAGTAAAATACAAAATACACAACAGCGCCAGGCATGCAGCGGCGGCAGCAGCAGCAGCCGAGTGGAAAAAAAGCCAGCTTCACAAATACATTTTAGTGCTATCTACCATTGCTCTAAGCGCGAGCGGAGGTAGGGCTTTACAATATTGGAAAGCAGGACCACATCCCGCATGCGAGAAGGCAGATGCCGTTGTTTTTGTACAGGACGTGAGAAACCTTTAGGGTATGGATCGGGTATCAGAGCACGCACGAAAAGCGCAGCTGCCTCCGCCATCAATACACACGCATACCTCTGCTGATTTTCTCATAGAGGCCACCCTTCACTTTTTCCCAACCAGGTCACTCGCTGTGTATATAGTTGCCAGCTAAGCATTGAGCCAAGGGTTGCCAGTTCGACTCGTATTCGTTTCTTTGTTCGATTGCTTAAGATGTAAACCTGATATTTTTTGTTGTTGTTGGCTTGTGTTACCTGGGCTCGGTTCAGTTGGTTCACGAGCATCAGACCTTACTGCCTGCTGTCTTTAAGGTTTTTTATTTTATGGTTACATGGAACGGCAGAGACGAGATATGTATGTTGATGACTGGTAGTTTTATACTGGTTTTAAGCCCACATTTCATTTTAGTTTTTTTTTTTTGTTATTGTGTTGGTAGTTGTTGCTCTATTCAATAGAGGACGCATTTCCAGCGTTTTCTGATCGGCTAAAAGGCCTTTTTGAAAGATAATAATTAATTTGACAAGTATGGCTATAATTATGTATGACAGATAGAAATTTTTGAATGTGTGCTATGTAAAAATGTCGTATTTTTTAGGTGAATTGGTACAAGTACACATATTGTGTGTGTTTGCTTAGTTGGTGGCGCTGTGAGAGATATCTATATATTATCGATAATTCCACGTTTCTGTTTATACGCAGAGTCGTAAACCGAAGCAGTGTTTTCATTGAAAGCTGCTTAATATTATATGCCACATAAATCCCCATAAGCTTGATGAGCCAAATTCATCAACAGTAGTAGTTGTGGGGGAGTACAATTTTTTTTAGATGGATTTTTAATCGATTCATAAATACATTCAACGGAATATTTTTTGGGCTTTGTATTATCCTGTATAAATATATATACATATATGGCAAGGAGCAAGAAAACAACAAAAAAAAAACATTTTAGACAAATTGAACTCAATAAAACAAAAATATTTCTTTAGCAGAGATAATATATTTCGGACTGCAAAGAAAATTTAGAATTTAAGAAAAAAAAAAAAAAACAATTGCATAAATTACTAACATTTTTTAAGGTGGACAGTGACGGGCATGCGCTCACTCTCTATCACCGAGAATAATGAGCGGCAGGTCACTGTTCGATTTTATCATTAACTCAAACCTATAGCAGTGCGTAACCTGGGCAACACCCCAACCTTTGCTTCACCCAAGCAAATGGAAAATTTCCAGAGAAGAGGAATCGGCTGGAAGAAGTTCAGTCAGGTTCTGAGCTAGCGAGATTCTCTAGAGACGCCTCACAGGGAAGGGTAGACCTTATAGAAATAATCGAAGATCACTTTCGAACGCGCTATCCACACATGGCGTATAAACGTATCTTTCTCAGTAAAATGTGGTAAACAAATCTTTCCACCGTGGTTCTCTCGATACTCGGGGAAATTAACAACGCAGATCCTCTATAGTTGCTACAAACAAGGCCTTTGGTAGCTGTACAAGGCTGCCTAAAGCTGTGCCTTTGACTCAGCGATACAAGAGAGAGAGAGAGAGATACTTGGCAATGCCAATATATCGAGAGCTTACGAGAATGCCAGGCTATGCAAGATCCTCTTCAAAGAAAACTGTCCTTTATTAAAAAGGGGGATGGAGCTTGGACAGAATCGGAGAAACAGTCCACAGCGTTACTAATGAACACACACTTTCCCTAATGGAAGAATGAAAATAAAGTCAAGGAATGGATGAGTCAATCCTATGAGGAGATTTCCGCTATTATATTGTAAAGCAGAAAGTTCTCTGGGCGAATAATAACTTCTCCGCCTTTACAGTGCCCGACCCCCAGACTCCATACTACCAGTCATGGCTTCAGAAATTACCTGAATTAATAATACGATCACTGGGTGGTCATGCTTAAGAGTTGCTTGTAGTTCAGTTACGTCCTCATGTGCATTGGAGAAAAGAAGAGAGTCGCCTTCTTTCTCAAAAACAACAAGAAGAGGCTACGAATCCTCGAGGGACTATAAATCGATTAGCCCAGCATTTTTCGTGCTCCAATTTTCTCATACACGGTTCGCTAGTGTGATAGCCAACGCTGAGCTGGATCTATAATGTCATAAAGCTGTTTAGCTCCCCGTGTGATCGTCGACGTTAACTAGCCGCGTATCCATCCATCCATCGCAGCCAATCCCTTGATCTATTTCGGGTCTTACAAGCTCCTAGAGTCCGCTGCAAAAAATATCAATCGGAGTTATTCCTGCTATGGGACATTCTGGTTATACTGGTTTGTCTAGCTTGACTTGGTGGTCTACTTACAATAATGGGCCTCTTTAGTAGTGCCCCCGATTAAAAATTGCCAGAATTACGGCAATCATCGGTACTCGTTTCTTTACTCATATTGAGCCAAATTACACGACCTATCACTTTCCCAGACTCACTTTCCAATCACTTCCAATAAACCAAACCAGACAAGGGGGCGCAGGGAAGTGCATGTGTTGGTCTCACTTGTGAATCCAAGAAAAATTTCGGTCTCACAGCAAATTACACTAACACAAGCATAACTTTCTTCGCTGGGACTGCGATAATTATAAGAATTTTTGTTGTTTTGTGCACAACCACATAGACAATAGAATTGTTACACGGAAAAGAGGCAGGAATTTAAATGCACCGTGTAATACTCAAATTTTACACAGACAGGTTTGACGTGAGTCCCAAGTGAATGGCCGTGTAATTTCACTCATTTACTAACTGAAAGTTTATCCCTGCCTTGAATGATTTCCATATAAACACTTTACACATATATGGGCAATTCTCCGGAACTTTTAACCTGCTTGTCGCTTCAAAATTTTTATGAATTACAATTTTTGTAGGAAGATTAAAAATAAAAGAAGCTATCGATAATGTTAAGAAATCATTAATGAGCAATGAGGTATAAGTACGAAGTCATTTAAAACGATATTTTGCAATGAAATTTGAAAAAATGTTCCGTTACCTGTCACTTTTCGGCCTGTCTTTAGCGCTAATCTGAATGAAAAACTATTTATATTTGTGATAGGAAGCGTTGACACAAATAGTGAAAAGTGAAAAATTGTAGTTTAACTCTTAAGGAAAAATGCAGTTGTGTTCGGTGCAGTGTCAAATCGCTATATTTTCCAAAAAACAACTCTGAAGTTTGTCCCTAGGTTTTGACGTCAAAGTTGTAACCCGCATGGTAAGTCGAAGAACACCGAATTGTCTCATTTTATCATAAAATTTTTTAAACGCACTTATTGTTCAGACACTAACGAACATGTGCATACATTTTGTGACAACAATAAGTTGAAATTGGTTGACTTTTGGGCAAAACTGGCTAACGGGAACGTAGGTTACATTTAAATGTCAAAGTTGTAACCGCAATTAATTTGCTCATATTACATTAAATTCATCCCCGTAAAATTTCTTATGACGTATTGTAACTAGTTAAATCATATGTAACGTTTTTTTCGCTTAAGTTGTTTCATGAATCTTAAAAAAAAGTAATTTTAGCGAATGTCAAAATTGTAACCATGTCAAATTTGATGTCAAAATTGTAACCATGTCAATATAACCATGTCATAAAAAAAATATGCGCATTGAATTTTTTAATGTTCTACATCAGAAAACATTTATTTATGAAATAAGAAACACAAAAAATATCATGGCACGGTTGTGCTATCAATTTGAAATTTCATTTTTCCAATTAGCTCAGGTTAAAGGTTCTGGAGAATCGCCCATATATGTATGTAAGAAGGGTTTAGGAACATTTAAGGACCTTCTACTTCCCAAACGCAAAGTGGAAACGCAAAATGGAACTCTTTTATAGCACAGAACTTTCTATGCTTTTCTCTGTGTTGCACGAAAGGACTCCAGACAAAGAGAAATACATACGAATTTCTGTGCAATAAAAGAGCACCAATTTGCGTTTTGGGATGTAAACGGGCTTTTATAGGTTTGAATTTATTATCCCATTCCGAGTAAAAATCAGATTCATCCATTCTGAGGCTGCAGGCACGCACAGCGCCAAAACGCCTGCATGGCACCCGAAAAAGACATCGTATGCCTGAGTAAAAATAAGCCTTGCCGTTTTTAGCCTGCAGCAGGCACGGACAGCCTCCAAACACCTGCATGGCACCCTATACAGGCACTGTATGCCTGAGTAAAAATAACACTCGTCCGTTTTTAACCTGCAACAGGCACCGACGCCATAAACGCCTGTATGGCACCCTATACAGGCACGGTACACCTGAGTAAAAATTGTACTTTTCCAAATGCAGGCCGCTAAAGGCACGAACGGAATAGCCTGAACAGAGCACAGCACGCTAACACCTTTCTAGACTAAAGGGAGCAAAATTGGGGCTTCAAAATATTGTATTGGACGAAAAAACGAGCAATTATCTTGATTACCATAAAGGGTGCCATTCAGACCGCTCGTTCGACTGCGCAGGTCAAGCAGCATTAGACGTGAGTAGCACTTAGTCGGAATGACACTCGCGTTTGGAGGGGTCGATTACGAATACATTCATATCTGTAACCTCATCTCTGCATACCGTGTGGCAGGCGCATTTGCTCGCTATGTGTGCAACTAAAATAGTTTTACTAGGTATCTAAGCTACATAGTTAGCTGTCGCAGCCGAAAATCGAGTAATGCATACGCTAAGGCTCAAGGAATCGAGGACTTGAGCAAGTAAAAATTACTCATTGAGTAATTTTCTTTCGATTCTACTAATGAGTAATTAATCAAGTTCTTTCCACCGATTCCGTATCCCTAATCACGGGACATGGGCCAAGATAGGCAGCGCAAACTTGAGACAATTACGTTCTGGAAGACTTAAAAGGAGATCTCCAGACTAAAGGCCAGATTACTACTTGTAACTAAATTCGCGCAGCTTTGCTGATGACGATACTTTGCGTTATTCCTATAGCGCTTGGATAGTGTAAGACAGACACGTACCGGACCTAGCCTTCATGATCGCGTTAACTCATATAAAAGTCAATCTCAAACTCAAAACATTGAATTCACCTTCCTCCCCAGCGCTTCTTTCAATTGAAGGTACCAACGGTTGACGATTCTCTTAATATACTAACCATAATATTGACCGATGATCTACGTTTGAGTGGCCTTCTTTTATACCTTGGACAAATAGCGACACAAACACGATAGCGATATGAAAACGAATCAGTCTGGAGGAGAAGGTAGCGTCCCTTTGTGTTCTAGGACTTCTTTATCAGCTCATCTTAGTTTTTGTAGTCCAGCGATGAGTATAGTCGTATCATTTCAGCCATTGTTCCAGGTCTATATGAAGTCTTGGCCTTCCTTGTAGGGAATTGTTTGTTGTTCCTTAAATCGTTTTCCTGGACGTTGTTCGGTAAGCAGAATATTTCTACTGTAGAGCACCCTTCCACAATTAGTATTCCCGAATTAATAACTACTCCTTAATTTCAATGGAAAGGTTCATCGCCTCCTTTTAATGTACCTCCAGATTTCGCTGAGCCTGTGCTATCCTTCATATAGGGTGAGTTCAAAAACGCATCACTCTCACAGCATTGCAGTATTCAGCTACAGACATCTAATTGCTTAATACTGCAGTGATGTGTTTTTGAACTCACCCCTATTTTTCCTGGTACCTTCTATAGTGCCCTAGAAATGAGCTAGAGCAGATTGCAATACTCGGTGATATGCCTTGGAGATATCTAGACCAATCAAACCACACCCCTCATAGAGGCAGATGCTTTTAGTTGAGGTGAGATATTTTTGGTCCAAAGTAGAGTGATCCCAGTAGATCTTTTTGGTCTAAGGCCGTGTGCTGTCTATCATTTAGAATTTGGTTTAATAAGTATTAGTAACTAGCCGATCGAAAGAGTAAACCAGGCCTGCAAAAATTTCGATTCGGAAATGATTCGAGACCGACTTGCCACGAGCGAAAGCTTTTTTTTATATGACAGACTAGAGGCTTAGGGAAAGTCCCTTTGTGCTGTCGACAGTCTATTTATTCGTATAGAGTACAATTTCGAACAGCAGCTCTAGCCGGAAGATAGAGAGGAGAGAAGGAAGGAACTATCACAGCCTAGCCGCGATATTTTATTCCACCTACTCACAACCATTTCGCGACTCTGACATCGGGGCATCGAGAACAACTCGCTGGAGTGTTATGCCTCCTGAAACGAGTTGAATCTCAACCAACCGATGGCATAGAGCGGATGATAGAGCGGGGAAGGACTAGGGAAGGCTATGACAAGAGGAATCAGGAATGTAAAAAGGGAAGAAGAAAGAAGAAAGAAGGAAAGTTATGCAGGTGGGAAAGGGGAAAGGCGAAGGAGCGAGGCGCCGCAGGGATTCAAACTCGGAACCTCTGGGATAACAGTCAGGCGCCTTACCCCTAGACTACCGAGGCCCCCGAGGCTTGCTTCGATATCGGACTCGTAAACGATTCGTTAAAGAATTGGAAGGCAATTAAACCGGAACAAGATATCGAATTGCTTTCTCGTGTCGAAAACGAATCGCATGCTCGTATCGATAGCGAATCGTTTCTCGTTTCGATAACGATTCGCTCAACTCCATGTACCGCGTAAAAAATGAATGAGGCTGCACACATGGAGTATCCTAGTGGAAAAAATTGGGAGCGCTGCACAGGGGAGTGAACTTGGAGCACTCTCAAGGGAGCTTTCCTGGAGTTTCCATAAATTTTATAGAAAAAAAGAAAACGGGCAATTATCTTCATGCCCATAAAATGTGACATTAGCATACTCAATGGCCCGGCTCTCGTTCGATACGGAGGACAAGCAGCTTTAGAAGTGGATAGAATTTAGTTGGGGGACTGCTTTGGCAAAGCCACTCTCGGGCTTGGAAAGAAAACGGCAATTGCAAAAGATGAAGAAAATAAAAGCTTTTCGATACCGGATCACATACCCACAGGCGCCCATGAATATTTCTTTTTTAAACAGCTTTTTAATAATGCTCCAACAACGCCTTTTTGGGAGCATAAAAACGTATGCTCCCTCGCAATGACATTCAATGTTAAAAAGAATGTGGAACTGGTATGGCAACGGGAGCACTGTAAGCTCCTTTTGGTGCGCTCCAAGATGGCTCTTGGAGCACTCCATTTCCCGCTGGGATCCTACGCCCAGCATATTCATGTACATGCACACATTGATTAAAATTCACTCCGCCGAGCAAAACAAGTCAAAAACTCAAACTTTCCAAACAATCTGTTGTGGAGAAACCAATCAACCAGAAAAGTTTTCATGTTGCGTTTTGAATTTATTTCTCGTACCTTTCGCAAGCAGCGCTCGAGTAGTTTTCGAATCGATAATGGTCCAAGAAAGCGAGCCTCCGAGAAATTGTTTGCAGGGAATTTCTTTGTCATACTGTATCGTACATGCATTTAGTACAATTAATTAAATGTGCAGTAAAACAGTTGCGTCGAGTTGCTCAGTTTGTTTTACATTGAGATATAGCATTAGAGTTGATAAATAATATAAAAAAACATGCTTGTGGATTTTTCAAACTAGAATAATTTTTATTTTAGGTACCAGAATGAGCTGCCGAAAAGGATAAAACAGCGAGGGAAAGACGCACATATGGTGCACGAAGAACTAGTACAGACAATGAAGTGGAAGCAATCGGTAATCATCATTAATAGTTATATATTTTGTTTCCATTCAGCTTAAAAACTACTTTCAATTATTCTTAATTTCATTTTTCCCCAGCGTGGCAAATTTTATCCACAACTGTCATATTTGGTTAAAGTAAATACACCACGTGCTGTAATGCAAGAAACTAAGAAAGCCTTCAGAAAATTACCAAATTTGGAACAAGCAATAACTGCCCTATCAAATTTAAAAGGTGTTGGTACAACAATGGCATCAGCATTACTAGCAGCCGCAGCACCAGATAATGCACCATTTATGGCAGATGAATGCTTAATGGCGATACCAGAAATTGAAGAAATCGATTATACAACAAAGGAATATTTAAATTTTGTACAACATATTCAGACAACGGTGCAGCGCTTAAATTCAGAAAAGGACAGCAATTCATCATGGTCACCACACCGGTAATTATAGCATAAGCAAATATGACTTATTTTGTATTTTATATGAGTTTTCTTTTTGTTTTGTATTTATCAGAGTTGAATTGTCACTATGGACTCATTTTGTTGCATCAGATCTTAAGCCAGAACTTCTAGAAGGCATGCCAGAAGGTACACACCATCCGTCACCAATACCAAACGGTATTAAAAAAGATACAAAAGACACATCCGATGATACAAACACAACTGGATCAGACACTGCTAATCCTTTAGAACCATCTGATGAAAGCAATTTAGAACCACCAACAGCATCAAATGGAAATAATGGCAATGGTTTGTTAAAAATCAAATAGTATTAGATATAAACTTACTCCTGCTGTGCTCGTTATAGGCGCTCTTGATAGCTTAGACGAAAGCACAAGATCTGAAGATAGTCTGGAAAAACCTATAACTCCAATCGTAAATGAGGAAACAAATGACAGTGATTCATTTAGTAGCACTAAGCGGTAAGTAAATATTATTAACTAGTAAAATACCCGCACAGACTTATGAGTCTTTCTGATAAAATAAACACACATGAATAGCCTTAAGAGAAAGAACACTAGGCTTTTGCCAGCAACTTTTAGCCACCATAGTATAATCTCAAGAAAATATAAAATTTTTTGAAAACTGTTATAGTTTTCGCATTATCGTTGTGAAATTGTAATCAAAATTTGTTATGCAAAAAATGCTTTTTACCATAATGATAAAAAAGGGTAATAAAAAGGTAATATAAGGGTAATAAAATAAAAATATACGTTAGCAGGTATATTAGGAAATCAAGTTATTGTAGCAATTATTAAGTCGAATTAGTGTTTGTGGATCTATCATCAGTTCTAAAAGAAGATAAAAAAATATATATTAATTGAATATAATTAGCGATAGTAATAAAACTAATTTCATTAAATGAATATACAACACAATTAGAAATAAAATTAGATACTTAATAACTTACTAGTACAGTGGTGGCGAACCGTATGCGTGCCAAAAGAAATATAATCTATTTTTGTAAAATTGCTAACATGCCAAGCTATTGGTAATATTACAATATGGAATAACGGTATTGAATAAGTTTTGTGAAGGAGGAAGGAATCCTTTATAATCCTTTATAATGAGGATATGGGGGCGACGGCTTGTTTGTTTGCTGTCAATCCGTCTTAAAGCGACCCATTTCTCCTCTTCAATCAATAACAGTCTGACCTTCATATTAGCCGTACTTAAAGAGTGATGTCTAAGTGTTTTTCTTTCTCTATAGGCGAAATACGCTGGCTTGTCATTGACAAAAAAATTTGACATATTTTCATTTCTTGCCACGTCTTCTTGAAATGGAAAGTTCTACACCTGATGCATTTTCGTTGCTTTTAAGCTATAATATCGTTGGAGTTTCTTGTAAGTTTGGTAATTTTCGCCGATATTTTCCGAATCCAATTGCCTTATCTCAATCATTACAAGCCATTGAAATTAATATACTTTCTGCAGTTCAGCCTATCAATACCGCCACAGCTAGTCTGCAGAGGCTACGTGAAACTAGGTTGGACGAATTCAAAAAACTTTTCGCTATAGCTGATGCCCTTGCAAACGAAACTAGCACAGAAATTATAGTCCACAGAATTGCTGATCGTCAACAAATAGATTTAATATTCAGACTGAGTCTGCTGAAGATTACTACCGCCTTTTAATATATAATCCTTTTATAGATTATTTAATAAATGAAATGTTCTCCAGGTTCCTTAGCACTCAGCTGCAAAGAATCGGGCAGTTACAAAAGTTACTGTCCTCTAACTTCAGGGAGGAAGAAATAGAAGAGGGTTTTGCAAAGTGCTGAAGTGTATAAAGAGGACCTTTCTTGTATTTTAGCTTTGAAGGGAGAGCTAAAGATTTGGTATGAAATGATAGAAAATATTCCAAAATCTCCTAGAGATTAGAATATTCGAACTCTGTGCCAATTTTTTTGAACGTTTCCCTAAACTTAGCGATCTTTCTCCACTTTACGCCGACTAAAAACATAGGATGACAAAATATCTACTAACCTAAACACTTCACTAGAAAATTTTCACGACCAGGAAATTTTTCATACATACAGCTTCTGGCAGGCGTGCCGCCATAGGTTCGCCACCCCTGTTATAGTATAATCGTGCAATAAAAGCAAAAGTATTCTAATTTAAGATTTAAGAATGAGCTTTTAACGGTGATGGACAGTATATACGATTAGAATCACAAGCTGAGGGAGTGTGACTTCAGATTTGATTATTGTCCATTGTTAGACATGTAATAGATATAATGTAATTACATGTGACAACGCCTGGCCCCTGGATTCTCATATGCAATGTCTGGCCCCTGGATGCTCATCTGCAATGTCACTGACACAGGTTTTATGAGTATATCTAGACGCCAGTTCCTTCTCGGGTCATATGCTGTAGAATCCTGGACTTGCCAGTCCCTGAAAGTTTCAGAAGTAAAGGCTTTTTTTCCTTCTTTATATACATTATAAGACAATATTTTTCAAGAATTGGAATTGAAGAAACTTCAAGAGAAATTTCAGTAAACGATAGCGCTGTTCTGAAAACAAAATTTATTTTAGTTTTTACATAAACGCTATAATAATTAAACTGCTTGGTTATAATAATTATTCTATCCTACCTGAAGGCAAAAAAAAAAAACGATATTTAACCCGCCGTCTGCTACTGGGGTATTTCAATACCCCAGTCTTTTTTAAAATCTGTATATTTTCTCTTAGGCTGAAGCCACACCGAACCAGGCAAACAAAACAAAAGCAAATTTCCATACATTTTGGAAAACTGTTTTGCTTGTTTTGCTTTGAGTTGTGTGAATTAGTATGGAAATTTGCTTTTGTTTTGTTCTGCCTGGTTCGGTGTGGCTTCAGCCTTATTCTTGCATGAATTATTAAAAATTAAAAATATTGAAAGTTATTCTTTGGCTATTACAACAAATAAAAATTAAAGTTAACACTTAAAAGAGCACAACCAAATTTTGTTAGATTTTTTAAACCATTTTTAGTACCCTAAAGTATACAAGGAAACGAAATACCCCATGTAGCAGACTATGTACACAAAAAACCATGTAGCATACGGCGGGTTAAAGTTTATTGATTAATTTCGAATTCCAATTTCCTAATTATTAACGTTTCTCAAATCAGGATGCCTACTCCGAGCAATATATTAAGAAATTTACTTTCTTTACATACAAAGTGTTTGTATAGATCCCACATTTCCGCTTGTCGTACGATCTCTCTCAAAATCTTGTTAATTAATACTGGACCGATTCAGCTTCAGGCTACACTATCTATGTTCAATGTTTTTTTTCCATATGCACCCAGGGGCGGCGCTTTTATAGGTGCGAATGGTGCACTTACACCGGGCGCAATTTCTGGGGGGCGCAATTTCAAAAATTAAGATTTGAATAAAATTTTAAACTTTGAAAAAAAAAAAAAAAAAAAAATTGGAAGGTTGATTCATGGTTCCAAGAAACTACACAAATTTACCCAATATATTTTCTCGTACTTTGTCAAACCAGGCAAAAATTTTCAGAGAAGAACAACATTCCTTGTGACGAGAATTCCTCTTTAAATGCTCTTTTTTGTTTGTTCCTTGACTGTGTAACAAATTAATATGGCCAGTTTCACACGGAAGCCAGTTTCACACTTTGCGGTAAGACCTATGGGGTGCGACAGCGAGGGAGGCCCAACCTTCGCTGGAAGGACGGCGTGGACCAGGACGCTCAGAGCTTAGGGATGCCAAACTGGATGACATCGGCTCAGAATCGGGACCGGTGGAGAGTACAGTTGCCAGAGGCCAGGACCGGATCCCGGTTGTAGAGCCGTTAAAGAGGAAGAAGTTTCACACGGGTAAACCAACAATAATTGTTTGTAATCGTCTATTCTCTTTTGAAATTCGATAAAGAAGTCGCATGGGTTTCCACAAAAGCCAACTTTTCCAACGAACGATACGTTAGAATGACCCCTGACCCCTGTGCTGAAAGTCGAGTCGTCCCGACATTAAAAGTAGTTTGAGTTGAAGAAAGTGAAGTTTCAACCGAATCACGACTTTCAGTACAGGGGCCTAAACTCAACTTAGCATTTCCACTCTTAAGTCCTCTGCTGAAAGTCGTAAATTGACTGAAACTTCACTTTCTTCTACTCAAACGACTTGTCATGAAACACAACTCGACTTTCAGCATCGGGGCCTGCTTTACCGCTTGTTGTTGTTGATTACAATCTTCAACCTCCCTTCTGCCATTCTTTTTCTTTTCTTTTCTTAGCAAAAGGACGACAAAAAAGAACTGCTGTCAAAAATTTGATTCAAAAATTCAGTGAAACAATTCAGAAGTTCAAAAAGTCTGCTCACCTCATCGTCTTCTCCTACACTCTTCTCCGCAAACGACTTTTTCAGCATATTTGGTTGGTTGGATGTTCACCTATGTGAAAACCCCTATTTATGTAATCTTTTTTTATGTTCTACGCATTATGATGGTGCAATCAAGGGTGGTAAGGATTAAAAAAGAATAAAAAAAAAGAAAAATGAAAATGAACGAAATGTTGTGGATGAAGCGCTGCGCGACTGTCTTTGCCGGAGTTTGGGCTCGCCGCTCACTGTGTCTCTCTCTGCCCTGGATTTAACTCAGGCAGAAGACAGAGAGATCAAGGGCCGCTATGAATTTCGCTTTCGTTGCCACCGCTGAGAGCGACACCTTGCGTCAGATGATGCACAGCACAAGTACCTCATGGGTCGCCTCTTGTCTTATGTATTTGTATGACAGAGACGGCGAAAATTAGTAACATCTCTGTTCTCGTTTGTAGCCGGGAAAGGAACATTTTGCGGCAAAGGAGGATATGGTACATTTTCTGCGGGCAGTGGAGGTGGTGGTGATGGCGCAAGAGTAAAAGCTGTTCTATTTTGGCAATTCTCCTGGATGCTGGACGTGGTTCACTTGAATTTCGTTTTGTCTTTCCAATGGGACATTTTGCTAGGGCTCCGGTACATTGTCAAGGTTTATCTCCTGATTATTATTAGGTTGTTGTGGCATGGGTTGCTGCGGTGCGGGTTGTTGCAGCCCAGGTTGTTGTGCGCACTTTTTTCATTTTGTTTGCAGTTTATTGGTTAGGAACCGAAGAATTTTGTTTACAGTTTTCGCTATGAACCGACGAACACAAAAATCTATAAAATTATTGGATGGTAATGTAAACATTTATTACACGTTAAGATTAAAAATATGTTTAATAAATGAGGCGCCCAGTTGTAAAACCGGCTAAGTAAGTCGAATTTTTGTGCTTTTGCAAATTTGAAAATAACGTGTATCTCTGAAAGTATTTGTTAAAAAAATCAGGCAAATAGATCACCACAGAGTTTCTTTAAAAGGCAACTTAAAATTAACGGTTTTTCTGTACTGAATATTATTATTCAAATCTTATATTTTACGCAAAATATGAAAATTATTTCTCCCATCCAGTGAGTGCTTGTACGTTTCCATTGTCCTTTACTGCGTTCAAAAATGAACAGCTCATGGGGCGCAATATGGCATAGTGCACCGGGCGCAAAAAATCCGAGCGCCCGGCCCTGTATGCACCTAGGATAAGAAGATGTTCAAATTTTCCAACTCTTGGATAGCTGACAATGGGAAAAGCACGGTTTAATAAAATCGAGCATCGAGATCAAAACATTTTAATAAATCGAGGGTTTTCGTGTAAATAAGGCTGTAACATTATTTATTTTATTTTTTTTTCTATACGAATCGTGGTTTTTCGAGTACTGCGGCAGTTATGAAAGAAGTTGTGAATTTTTTCTTTTTTATTTACAAACAGGCGGTATTTAAGTAATGAGAATCGGAACACAATTGGCAAAATTCATTGGCCATAAGGTCGTCGCTGTTTTGAATTTATAAGGTTTGACCACAAATTCTTTGTTTGTTACCTTAAAATCCTTTAACTACGCACTTTCATTGGAATCGGAACAAAATTGTAAAAATTCGTGTCGATGTTTGTCTATGCGTGCCAAAGAAATATAATCTATTTTCATAAAATTGCTGCCGTGCCAAGCTATTGGTAATATATATTACAATATTGAATAAAGGTGTAACGGTGTGCTTTGTGAATGAGGAGATTTAAAGCAGGAAGGAATTATCAAGTGAGTTTATGAGGACGGCAGCTTGTTTGCTTGCCTTCAGCCCGTCTATAAACGCGCCGCTTCTCCTCTCGAAACGATCTTACTTTCATACTTTCCGTATTATAGGAGTGCTGTATCGATGTTTTCCTTTTTCTGAGGGCATATACGATGGCGTGTTACCGATGGGAAACGATTAAAAATAAACGTACTGTATTTGATCAAACTATCAAAAACTTCAAGAAAGACGAGTGATGTTTTTTTTAAATAATTAGAACTATTTTCTTTTGAAGGTAATTTAGAAATGTTTCAACCTATCTTATGGTATCTCTTGAGTAAGTTTTCCATCGATGGTGACCAGGGCTAATGATATACATCTTTCGTGGCTGGTTGAAGATCTCAAATTGTCCTTGAAACGACGCAGGGTGGAGATGGATTTCTTTCCTGTGCAGTTTGTAACCAGTCTTGAGGCAGGTAAAAAGGAAGTGAAGTGACAAACCGACCGTCCAGTCTTGAAATGATTTTGTAGTTGTAAAGAAAACGTTCTTTTGGGCTGGCCAGTCCGTGACTAATGAAACAGCCTCTGCACATGATTCTGGTGCTGCTGACTTCAGTTTTATATGCATTATTTGAAATAAAACAAATAAACTTCTCAATAGGCACGCCATCATTGGCAACACATCTGACTACAAAAGTCAGTTGGCGCAAATGCGAAATGTCTGGTGAGGAATCTAATACTATTCCTTCTTTTATAATTGTGTTTGTAACTTTGTCTGCCGTAAGAGCAACAAGCCTCCATATGTTATTTTAGAAAATAAGATGTACTTTCAGAACCTTTGTCACTAAACCAGTCGATTTCAGTCAAATATTTCCACAGGCCGAAGAAATTTCCACCGTGAAGTCTATCTAAGTGTCATGTGCTCCAAGTAATGAGAGCCTTTGACCGGTCAAATATTTAATTGCTGCTTCTAATCGGAGGACCTCTCTCGAATAGTGAAGTTATTGTTCGAGTGCCTCAATAAATTGAACATCAACACGGCCTTTCAAACCAACCCTTAGTTTTCCTAATTTATTTTTATGATCAAAAAAACTATTTTCATGTTCTAACACTCGTTGATTAGCATTTTTCCAGTCATTGGGTCAGGTTGTCCAATTAACGTAAATAAAAACGCACCTTGTTTCCACACCGCTTTTTAAAAACAAGCTCGAACTTTGTCTGAAAATGGTCTTTTAGACTGATTGAAGTCTAAATCGTAATTTTTACACACCTTTAGTGTACGCATTACCTCACAGAAAATAACCCCGCTTCTCCTATTATCTAAATCTTGACGATTGTGCTGGAAGACGAGGCGTGTTTCGTGACAAGCCGTTTTAGTTGTAGGAAGTGACGTTTCAGTCAAATTATGACTTTCAGCGCAGTGGCCTAGAGTAGAAATGTTAAGTTGAGGCCCCTGTGCCGGAAGTCGAGTCATATGACAGTCGCATGTAGATGTCGGTGTCGACTCGTTTTTCAGTTGGTGTGCTGAGAGTCATAAAGCATGACAAGTCGTTTGAGTTAAAAAAAAGTGACGTTTCAGTCAAATTACGACTTTCAGTACAGCATCTTTCTCACTAAAGCACAACACACCGACTTAAAGTTAACATGAAACTACAATAAAAACGACTGTCTGCACATCAATAATCGACAAGAATCGACTATCAGCACAGCTTCCCTTCATATGACAGAAAAAACAACTTTCAGCACAGGGGCCCCTACTTTCTCTGCAGGTTGATTTTCAATAACATGTGCTGGTTCGGTTTCAGAAGCAATTTCCTCCAATTTCGAATCGACAGAAAAAACAGATGGTAAATTTTCAATGTTTTCTGTTTTGTCATTGTGTATGGCTCATTTTTATATACACACCCACAATTTATATTTTTTTCCTGAACTGATGCACACGTTTGACACAATTGTTTGCCATACCACCTGCCTAACTCATTGGCAAACTACATTTTTTTCTGTGCGCTTGCGCCTCCTGGCATTGTCCGCCCCTAAGCCCGGGGCTAGTGGTCCTAGTAGTAAATCCAGCGCTGGCTGCACCGACAAAATTTCGTGCCATAAGTTCGCCACCCCTGGTCTGTGCTATTTTGAATTTATAAGTTTTGGCCACAATCTTAGAATATAGAACTACATGAATGGCCCTCGCCGAAGTTTAGCTTAGTGAAATTCTTATTGTGTGAGTGCTTACGTTTTGATAGTTGTTTGCCAACTACAAGCCGGCAACAAGGAAAAAACAATTCCAAAACATCAGTTATCTAAAATAAAATCGACCCAAATGAACTCTTTACACGCCGTCACTCCAAATTCTAATCAGCCGATCATATTTCATTCCACTTTAGGTCAGTTAATGTAAACAAAGTAGATATAATTTGACAGTCAACTAGCTCAATTTGACAGTTAAATGACCCCAGATTTCACTTCGCTCACGTACGTGGATATTATACGTGAGGGTCTTCCCTGTAGATCTATATTCTAAACTATTAGCCACAAATTCGTTATTTTCCCTATTACAGTTAGCATAGTAATCGCTACTAATATTATAAATGCGACAATAAGTCTGTCTGTCTGAATGTTACGCTTTCATGCCAAAACCGCTGAACTGATTTTGATGAAATTTGGTATAGAGATAGATTAAACCTTGGAGAAAGATATAGGCTATTTTTTTTGTCGCAAAACAGACGGAGTGAAATAGGGGATGACAGTTCGTATGGAAGTCAAAACAAATTAAAAAATAAATAAATTTTAAAACCTTTTTTTGCATTTTACTTAGTTTTGTTGTTCACAAATCTATGTATTAGACGGCGCACAGTGGTCGGAAATGCCAAAAAGCTGGCCAAAACCCTAAAATTAAAGATTTTTTTTCGGAACTTTTAGCTTCTAGAATTGTTACAGTGGTACCCCTAGCATGTAAAATTACCGTTATTAAGAAGCTGGAGTCGATATTTGGCTTCAGAACGCAGTCCTTTTGTTAGCATCGAGCACGTCGATTCCCGAGCTGGAAACGTCAAGCAAAATCACTGAAGTTCAAAAGGGTGTAAAAACTGTTATTTTTAATATTTTTTAATGTTCTAAAATGGAATCTCCTCCTGAAGGTAAGTATTAATTTAGTCTTTCCATTCCAATTAATTTTAATAAAATGTGGAATAATTATTCACCGCTATAGGCAGTCATGTTTTTCTTGTTCGCTTGCCGTAAAGTACTTATACGAAAAGGCATAAGTAAAAATGACCGCATATGACCGCCCTGGATCCAATTTTAAATTTTTCATTAAATGTCTATTAAACAAATTAGAAAGAGACTGGGTGCCGAAAAGTGCCCATTCGGCTTTTATAGCCATTTTTCTGCGTTGATGCATGGATGCGTGTTACTTAACGCATACTGCGCTTAAAATATTTACATTTTCTCCTTTGGAAAAATAGCTCTATGTAGGCAACATGTTCTTTTAAATTTGAAGCAAACTTTCCCTGGTTTTCGAAAATTATATACAATTATTGTTATAACTTACTTATTTTTTAATTAATTAAATATTTTATTTTCAAGATCCGGCGAATATCGAGGAAATTTCCTTGTCGAGAAAAGAAATTTTCCAACTAGTTAAAGCGGAATTGAACTCGAATGTGAGTAAAATATATGACATTCTGGAAGCAGAAGTCACAAATCGATCCGCTTGTTTCTAGTTTGCGGAAAATTCCTCCCAAACATTCAAAACCATTATTAAAAGAAGCGAAAGAGTTACTACTTCCACCATCAGCTGCAGTTCCTCCACCAGCTATCTTTTAGACGATACTAGCGGAAAACGAATTCGTAGCTAGCGACCTCAAAACCCCACTCCCATTTTCAGTAAAATAAAATGATTTTGTAATATTGACGACCGCCATTTTATTTTTTAAAAAACTGATAATGAATTGGTAATCAGCAACCTCGAAAACCCCCATACACTCTTTTTTACAAAAAATAATGATTTTTTAACATTGACCGCCGCCATTTTTTGAAGCCGCCATTTTGTTTTTTCAAAAACTGATAACGAATTCGTAATCAGGAACTTCGAAAACCCCCAGACACCCATTTTTAGTAAAAAATAATTATTTTTTAACATTCACCGCCGCCATTTTGAAGCCGCCATTTTGTTTTTTGAAAAACTGATAACGAATTTGTAATCAGCAACCTCGAAAACCCCCGGATACCAAATTTCAACGAATTATCTCAATTAATTCTAGTTTTGGCCAACTTTTTGGCGTTTCCGACCACTGTGCGGCGGCGTTAATGTTTTTCGGTTTTGTTTAATATAAAGTTAGACCGGTGTTTTTTGGTAGATATTTTACAATTTGTTTACAAGATTTTTATGCTATCGTTAATGTGCTTTGGTAAAATACAGTAGTTTTGTTTAATATAAAGCTCATCTGGTTTTCTTGGAAGGTATTTTATTTATTGGTATTATTTCGACGTTTTACTTAATCTTTTGGTATGCCTCGTAAACGCAAATCTAATCTAGCGAGTAGCTCCAGCAGAGCCCGCGCTGCGAAAGTTGCTAGAAGCCAAAAATCTAAGGAGCAGACTCAAACCCGTTTGCCTTTAGATGCCTAGCGTCACGCTTAGAATAGACTCAGGCCCGTCAGCTCTTATATGCCAAGCTTCACGCAGCTCAAAGGGCTGATGAGACATTACAGCAAACTCGGCCATGTCGGCGTTTAGATGCTGAGCGTCACTGATATCATGAAGAGTCACAAAGGCGACGTGTTTTAAATGCTGAACGGCAGTAACAAAGAAGACGTGCATTTACATGCAGTACATGGGAGACGTTTCGAGATTCTGTTTTTGATTATGACTCTTTGATAGTTCTCATAGGGCCAATGGATAAAAAGTGGAGACGTTGTGAAGCACTAAAATGGAAAGAAGAAACACTGTTCTTCTGGTGGTAAAGTTTCACTTCCATTATTTGGTGAGCCAGAAAAACACCTAAAATCTTTACTTTTGTACGATAGCAATGAATCGTGGCGTTTTTTTAAACAGAATAAGAAAATATAATTGTTGCTTCCGAATGACGTCGTTTGGTGTAAATGCAGATTTGTTATCTTTTTCATTATACCTATTTCCTACCGCGGGCTGTGCGCACATATTATTTTTTATTTAAAGACGTACGCGGATTTTTGCTAGTTGTTTTTATAAAATACAATTTTTACACATACATTTAGTTCTCAAATAGTTAAAATCCAGGATAAATTTTCCGAGCCCATATTTCTACGCTGTGGAGTGCCACAAGGCTCTATTCTAGGTCCCTTGCTATTTAACATTTACATTAATGACCTTCCTGTTGTAATTAAAAGCACATCTATACACATATATGCTGATGATGTGCAAATCTACATAAGTATGCCCATAGATTCAACCGCTGAGTGTATTCGTAGACTTAACGATGATTTGAGGAGTATTTATGATTGGACTGTTAATAATAAACTGCCCCTAAATCCTAGGAAATCTTCATGTCTGGTGGTTAGTAAGACTCCCTTTGTATTAAGCACACTCGCACCAATTATAATAAATGATGTCATTTTGCCTTATGTTGACTCAGTCAGAAACCTAGATGTTGTGTTTAATTCTAAATTTAGTTGTTGTAGTCATACGAGCAGAGTTCTTCAAAAATTCTATGGATGCTTACGTCAACTATGGGTAAGCTCTAGCCTTCTCACACCTGATATGCGTAAAATGCTTGTGATTGCTCTAATTATGCCCCACTTGAGGTATAGTAGTCTAATTTTCACCAAACTTGATTCAGTGTGTATGAGAAAAATGGAAGTTGCATTTAACGATTGTCTTCATTTCGTCTATAGGCTAAGACGGCATGGTCATATTACACCATATGCATACAGCTTATTGGGTCTTACTTTTGCAAACCATCGCTTGCTCGTACCACGAATTAAAATTTATCTTTAAGCTTATGAATAAAATGTGTCCACGTTATTTGTTTGAGAAACTACGTTTCTTACAATCCAATAGGCGCATGGCGCGGGAGTTCTACCAAAGAGTCCGCAGTATGACGCAATTCACACCACGTTGCACATACAGGACAAAGAAGGGAGTCTGATCACCGATCCTAAAGGCATCTTGGAGCGATGGGAAGAGCACTTTCATGAATTGCTAAATGGCGAGCTAACTGAGGATTCGGAGGCTCCACCAATATCTGATGACAATGCTATGCTGCCGCCACCAAGCATAGAAGAAGCTAGCAGAGCCATCAGCCAGCTCAAAAACAACAAGGCCTCGGGTGCAGACGGCATCGCAGCGGAGCTGGTTAAATATGGAGGGCCTACATTACACCAAGCGATTCATGAATTAATTGTGCAAGTATGGGAGCAGGAAGTGATGCCAGAAGACTGGAGAAAAGGCATCCTCTGTCCGGTACACAAAAAAGGAGATATCACAGCGTGCACTAATTATCGCGGTATAACGTTGTTGAGTACCGTGTATAAGATATTCTCCGCTATCCTACAAAACAGGATGGCCCCATACGCCAGAAACATCATAGGCCATTACCAGTGTGGCTTCAGCCCAGGCAAATCAACGACTGATCAGATTTTCATCTTGAGGCAGGCTATGGAAAAATGTCTAGAGTTTCAAAACTCAATTCAACACCTCTTCATAGACTTTAAAGCCGCCTATGATAGCATAGCCAGGGTAGAACTCCACAAAGCCATGAGAGAATTCGGCATCCCCAACAAACTGACAAGACTATGTAGGTTGACCATGATCAATGTGCCAAGCCAAGTAAAGGTATCCGGAACACTGTCCAGACCAATCAACATCTATAATGGACTCCGACAAGGGGACGGTCTGGCCTGCCTCCTTTTCAACCTGGCGTTGGAGAAAGTGATCCGAGATTCGGGCGTGACATCAAGGGGTACAATCCTCCACAAGTCCACCCAATTACTGGCTTACGCAGACGACATTGACATCATTGGAAGAACAACAACAGCTGTACAAGAAGCTTTCACTCAGATTGAGCAAGCGGCAGGAAATCTGGGACTGCACATTAACGAAAGCAAAACAAAGTATACATGGTGGCCTCGTCTGGAAGAACACCTAACATTGGTCCCACAATCAAGGTAGCTGAACACGAGTTTGACGTCGTAAAATCATTTACCTACCTTGGGTCAATAGTAGCAGCTGACAATAGCATGGAACCAGTGGCCGTATTTGGTTTCTCGAGTCGACATTGTCGTCTGTCGATAAATAAAAATTGGCATTTGGCGACACGATATCGTCTCTTTACGTGTCGATAAAAACGTTTGACGATTATTAAAAAGCTCAATTTATCCGTACAATAAACTTTTAACAATTTCTATTTTAATTAAATATACGTGGTTTGCTGCCTTGAAGTAATACCACCCAATTTGATGGTTTTGAATGGCTGCGCTTAGCTGTCGATTTGGTCGTGAAACCAAATATGAAACTTAAAGAAAATCGAGAAGCTTTTTTTGTCGAGTCGACCCATCGACTCGAGAAACCAAATACGGCCCCAGAAATACGCGCACGACTGCTAAAAGCCAACAAAGCCTGCTATAGTCTGTCAAGGCTCTTCAAATCCAAATATTTAACCATAACGTCTAAACTTTTACTATATAAAACGATGGTCTTACCCGTTCTCACATATGCATCCGAAACGTGGGTGCTTAGCAAAAAGCACTCAAACCTCTTGAGCGTGTTCGAGAGGAAAATACTTCGGAGGATTGTTGGATACAATGACGAGATCTACGAGCGCTATCGCGACATAGATGTTGTGAAGAAAATAAAGCTCGGTAGGCTCCGGTGGGCAGGGCATCTAGCTCGTATGAGTGAAGATGAGCCTGCTCGGAAAGTTCTCTGCGGTAAGATCTATGGGGTGCGACAGCGAAGGAGGCCCAACCTTCGCTGGAAGGATGGCGTGGACCAGGACGCTCAGAGTTTAGGGATGCCAAACTGGATGACATCGGCTCAGAATCGGGACCGGTGGAGAGAACAGTTGCGCGAGGCCAGGACCGGATCCCGGTTGTAGAGCCGTTAAAGAAGAAGAATAGGCGCATGTAACATTATTGATTCCTAGGTGTAACTCGTCATTTGGTGATCGTTCCTATTTTGTTCAAGCTGCGCGTAAATGGAATGCCTTGCCCTGTGGTGTTCGGAGTGCGACATCTAACCGAACTTTGAGCAAGCTTTTAAAAGACCACTATAGTTGATTCTATCTTTCTTTCTTTTCACTATCTCTCTCTCATTCTCTCTTATCTTCTGCTCTCATTCTTTTCTATTTTATCAATTGTTCAAATATTTTTTATTTCCTCTTCTTTTATGTACAGTTAAGATGTTTAATCTTTGTACTCTACCAATAAATGTTATTATTATTTAAAATTATTTTTAAAAATATGAATTGAAATTAATGTTTGTGTTATTTTTGTTTAATCATTCTAGATCAATTGATTGTGAAAGTTCAGAGGATCAAACGGAAAATAGTCAACCGGAAACAAAAAAGATACGTAGTGATTGAAACTCTTATAATATTCTCATTTTTAATTCATAAGGAGAAAAAATAAAACAAGAAAATTATGATAATAAAGAAATTAAACACTTAAAACAACAAAAAAAAAAAAAAAACAAAATACAAAAGAGAACAAAAATAAATAAATAAATTCAAACAAAAAGATGAGGATTATATTATAGTAGGATTAAAACAAAACAACAACAAAAACTGACTTAAATACAAATAAATAAAATAATAAAAATGAAAGGAGAAAAGTTCAATAGCAAATCAGAAAAACAAAAAAATAAAAAATTAATTAAAAATGGCAAACAAAGCAAAATATATTTAAAAAAAACAAACTGAAAATCTTTTTAACATCAAACTGAAAATCTTTTTAATCAGTGAAATTTATATTTTCAAATTTTAAAAATAATTTAATTTCAAAATTTAGTAAAAAAAAAAAATAAAAATTAAAAAAAAAAACTACAATCGAAATAAAAATTGATGATAAAACTAGGCTTATATGAACATGTTTGCTTAATTTTTTTGCAGAGTAATTTTGTAACCTTAATTACGTAATTAACCATATTAATTGAACTTTGTAAGTTTTATTATTTTTATTATAAAATTATTTTTCTCTTATAATTTTTTTGTCATTTTGCAAATTTAATTTTTTCTACTCTAGTTTTATTTTATTTAACAAAAAACACAAATGCTTTTTTTTTTCAAAATGGTGACATTGGGATTGGTTCCATATCAAAACAAAAATTTATTTTTAATTTTTTTTAAAAGAACAAAATTTTTTTTTATATAATTAACAAATAATGAATTAGTAATTCGTAATAATTTATAAATTTAAGATTTTCTTTAAAATTTAAATGAAAAAAAAAAACAAAAAGTAAAAATAAATAAACGATTTTGCACCGCATTTTAAGAATTTGTTTAAATTTAAATCAAATAAAAAATAGTAAATTAATTTTGGATTTCTTATATTTTTAAGTAAAGTAATTATAATTATTATTATTTTTTTTTATTATTATTATTTTATATTATATAATTACAAAATTTGTGTGTGTGCTTGTTGGGAATATGTCACAATAATTCTTTTAATTTTTTAGAATATATATTTTTAAATAAAATACAAAAAAAAAACAAAAACAAAAACCAACAAGGTAAATACTTTTTATTCCTCGTAGTTATTTTTAAATATTTAAATTAATAATTTTAATAATAAAAATAATGTATTTATGATTTAAAAAAAAAGAAGAAGAAAAAACAAACAATATTGTATATACAATATATATGTATATACATAAAACATTATATATTTACCCTGATATATATATATAGTTGCTGATGATTTTTTTATTAATATTCAAAGACAATTTGTGTTGTGGATATAATTTTATTTTATTTTTTTTTTTATTTTTGGATAAACACAGATCGATAGTAGTTGTATTGCGCTCTTACTACTGTGTAAGTAACTAATTTCAATAAAAAAAAATTTAACAGTACAATTTCATGAGAAAAAATAAACAGTGTCACATTACACCTTGAAAAACTCGGATGATTTATTTTATTTAATTTCTTACCTTTTTCTTTTTTAACTTATTTTTTTTTTTTGTTTATTGATTTTAAATTTTGCTTAACATTAAGATATAAGTAATAATTTCAATTTATATCAAATATAAATTTCTATGAAGAAAAAAAAAACGAATTGATTTGTTCTTCATACTAATTTCTACAAAGTATAAATTTACAGTATAGAAGTTTTATTTCCAGCTTCGTGTTTTATTATTCATTATTGCCCATTTTATAGTTAATAATTCTTTTTCTTTTTAAGCCAATACAGCTCGGTGTAAGCTTTGGCCTCCCTTAAAAAATTGACCTGGTTGCTGATATCTCCAAGACTTTTGAACGAGTATATAGCACCAAGCTCTGTTGACTAAGAAGCTCGAAGCTGTCAGCATATCGGCTGTTTTAAGATGTTCTTTCTGGCTTTTCAATCCAGGTAGTAGTGGATATTGTCGAATCTATACCTATAACCATCTGAGCAAGTGCTCCCCTGGGATCAATTCTAACAGCAGCTCTATTTTTATTTTTTTTTTTTTTTGATAAATGACCTAATCCCAATACCATCCAATTCACTTCAAAGCTTTGCTGACAAAGATGAAATCTGTCATTTCTATGGCTTCGACAATGTCAAACAAGCACCCACAAGAGTGGGTGGGTTTTAACAAGACCGCGCGCAAGAATTGTGTTCGAGTTGAACGCATCTAAAACGAACGTTTGCATTTATGAACTCTGTGCAAACGCATGCTTGCTTTAATGAAACTAATGCAAAAGCAAATATGCGCAAACTGCATTACTGAAAGCACCCTAGATGTCAAACTTATTGATGATGGGGCCATTTGTTCCTCATTTGGACTTATTAAACCAATGAAGGAATGTACAAGGTCTGGCGAAATGATATCGTGCTTGTACCACAATGACTTCTTCTCGTTTAAACTAGGTGCGAGAAGTAGACCCCCGGTTTCCCGCCTATATATGGAAATGTTCATATTGTTGTTGGCACTGCTTATCACTGCTCTAACGTGTTAAGGGAACTTTGAGACGCGTTTGATATTGTAATTTTCAAAAAGGTAATATTTTATAGTCGCCTTATGTGCTCTTATTCGATGAGCCATTTTAAGTTTTCCCCTAATTTTGATTTTGAGGCCTAGGACCTAGATTCTTTTCGTTTTCAAGTTTCACAAAGGCTTCCACCATACTTCTGTAGTTCTTTTTAGACAATTTGCTATATCATCGGTATAATCTATTATTTGTGCATGAGTTGATTAACGTAGTGCCTCCGCTCTCTCTAGTTTATCAATTGCAATTGAAAAATACTGTACATGAGTGTTGAATAGCGCGTGCAGCACCTTCACGTACTCCATCTTTGATACTGAATTCATTGCAGTCATTTGTGTATTAAATTTTCGCCTTGACCGTCGTCATCATGGATCGATATTGGCTAGCTTCCTCGAGATTCCGGTCGGTGTTTGCGGCAATATATCTCTAATACAGTGACTGTTCCAACATTGCACTCTGTACGAAAAAAATAGAATGTCGACAGTACAAAGGGGCTTTCCCTGAGCCTCTAGTCTTCCACAAAAGGAAAAAATAATCTTCTGCTTTCACGTGCCAATGTTTTTCCCGCAACCACAAGACTACCTTCGACACACTTCGATCTAGAAATTTGTGAATAACTAAAACATAACTTGACTGTGGAATAACCTTCCACGGACAGACTGTATTCCCGAATTCATAGATTCCTCTAAGATTTCAAACGCAAGGTTCATCGCCTCCTCCTGACGCATTACCCCAGACCCCTCCCTTTAATCTGTCTAATCTCCATTTTCTATCTTTCGAGCTAAGCTTACTTACTAGACATTAGATCTGTTCCAAAACTAGAATGTGGGATCTCGCGGGTGCAACAATTCTCCCGAACTTGCCCAATTTGTGTTTCTTTACTTTCTCATGCAAGAAAAAGCGGGGTGGAATTTTTACTTCTCGTGCAGGAATTAGCCAGAGGTTTTCGGTCCTGCGATTTCTTACAAGTTGTCAATTGACCTTTTGTTGTATGCACCTTGAAAATACGGTATACACATACACACAAATAACATTTACGTTATCTTCATCTTGATTTGCAAGAAATTGCCTATAAAGCCCAGGCCCCTGTGCTGAATGTCGAGTCGTGATTTGTGGCAAGTTTTTTGAGTTGAAAAAAGTGACGTTTCAGACGAATTGCGACTTTCAGCATAGGGGGCTAAACTCGCACTTAGCACTTCCACTCTAGGCCACTATGCTGAAAATCGTAATTCGATTAAAACGTCACTTTCTTCAACTCAAAAAACTTGTCACAAATCACGACTCGACATTCAGCACAGGGGCCCCAGTTTCACACGAGCCAACAGCCAACCAACAAAAATCGCTGTCATCGTTCATTAGAGGCCCAAACACTGCAAGGTTTAACGCGTTCAAACATGTCCTACAGTCTTCGTGAAAAACTTGTTTGAACGCTGAGCTTGTCCATACTTTATATGATCATTTTGTTTAAGATTTCAAATCGAAATGAGTTCTTAAACTACAAATAAATTGTTATCAGTAGTCATTGATATTAATGATTCATGATAAAAAGTTGTTGTTACAGTGGATTTCAGAGTAAATAAAGCAAGAAACGCATGTCTGTTTCCAATATGAAGATTGACAGAAACTTGAAAAGCTATTCACAATTCATCACCAAGGCGCCTAAAAGTTTCCTTCAACAGTTACCTATGTCGTATCCTAAAAATACCCGCTGGCAAGATAGAAGAAAATAGAAATGAAGAACTATGACGTCGCATGCCGGCCATGAAAGGATAGACATTGGAAATGAAATTGGATTGGTCGCTCACACTTCGCGACGCGAAAATTTAGCCAAACTCGACTGGAATCCGCCAGGAATTCGTTGAGTTGGAAGACCCAGAACAACGTGGACGAGAAATCTGTTAGCATAGGCTGGCAGCATCTGAATGGTCGTGCACGGAACTGAGAGCTGTCGCATAAAACAGAGTCCGCTGGATGGCAAAACGGTTTCCAGAAGCATAAGTAAAGTAAGTAAGACAATTGATTCGCGAACTTTTCTCACAATGGTGTTGTGAGCAACCACAATGGTGTTGTGAGCAACCACAATGGTGTTGTGAGCAACCACAATACGGCTATGTGAGTATAAAGGGTGATTATACCTGAGCTCTTTCACGCAAAACAAAATAAATTTGGCAAGCTGGGCTTTTATAGGTTAATAAGTATGTTTTTTTTTTAGGAAAAATGAAAATTTCTTTTCATCTAAATTAATAAGTTTTTAGCAAGTGTCATTTTTATATAGTTTATTCAGATTTACAAATTATTTTAATGAATCATCAACTATTTCCCATTATTATTATTATTCTTTTCTATTATTATTCTCTTTTCTATTTATAAATTCAAATAGTAAAAATCATTAAAACGTCTTCTAAAGATAAAAAATATTGTGATATATTCCCTTAACAATTATATACAATTTATATTTAAAAATAATATTATATTTAATAAAAAAAAAACTAAAAAAAAAAAACAATTTCTCCAACATTTTACAACAAGAATATAAAAACAAAAAAAAATCCAGAAACAAAAATTTTACTAACAAAAAACAGTAAACTGTAACGTCATAGCTTTATCAAAAGGAAAACGCGTGGTAAAATTAAACAAAAAATTTAATTTATATATTATTTTAGAAATACAAAAAATAAAAAGTAAACAACAAACAAAAACAAAATAATTAATAACAAAACACACCCTCGACTACGTTATATTTAAAACAACAAGAAACAAACATAACAAAAATAAATAATTAAATTATGTATTATATACTATATAAAATAATTATATACATACATTTTATATACATATGTTTTATGAAAATACAAAAAAAAATATTTTTAATTCTAGGTACTTAAGGATTATTATTATTAATTATTATTATTATTAAATACACTAGATAAATTTTTGCTAGGTTTTTCTTAAGTGAGAAAAATCCGTATATTATATATTATTAAAAAAAAATTATAGTTGAAAAAATACTTGACAAAAAAAAACAAGCGATAGTATGTAGAATATAAAAGTAATTAAGATTGAGAAATATTGAATATTTTTTTCTATGTAAATCTTATTTTTTTTTTTATTTTTGAATTGTTAAAGAAAATGTTTTAGGGATATTTTTTTTTATATTTGCTTAAGCAATATCAGTTTCCGGTTTGTGGATGATGTTCTGGCGGCCATATTTGATTTCTCGAGTCGATAATGCTGTACAAGTACTGAGTTTCCATGCAGAGTTTACCCTGAGTTTACTCAGATTAAGCGTCCGTGGAAATGGGGGTTAAATCGTTAAATCCAAGAAAACTCGACGAAACTACCAAGTAGGAATGCTGGGAAGGCCTTACTAGGGAATCCAATCCCGCATCAAAATCTCAATCCCACGGGATCGAGGTAAACAATCCCGCGGTTCCGCGGGATTTGCGAGACTGTAAAAAATTCATAGATTTTGTTCTAAATAGTTGATGAATGAAGTATTATGAAATAAGAGCGTAACAAACTACAGTCGAACAAGGTATACAGGCCAATTATTCTGAACTACGCTGGAATTTAATTTCGAAATTAACGAAGCTAACGATGTTAGAAAATTCAAGCGGAATCAATCCCAGCGTAGTTTAAAATTGCTTGAATACTTCATTTGACTGACTCTGTAGTTAATGCCCGTGGGGAATCCCCTGTCATAGGCATAGGGTAACTTGATACACAAACACATATGCAAAATCCGGCTTAATCCGACGGGTTTCGTGGAGTTTTCCTGGATTTAACGAAACTTTACTCAATCCGTATTTCTATGAGCGCTAGGTCTGAATTAACCCAGGGTAAACTCCGCATGGAAACTCAGTAATTGATCATGTTCGGATACCCGCATATAAATATACTTAGATGATTTTGTGTTATTGCTGTATTGCTTAGTAGTCAAATCTCTTCAACTAACGAATTTAAATATTTATGTATTTTGTGGAATGTAAGGCCCTCCGCAAGTGAGTCGACTGATTTGCAAGCCCAATTTCAAACTGGTTTCACAATAATCACGAGCAAACCCAGTCGAAAACTAATTTTTTGTCTACATACGAGCACAACTGATTTTGGCAAAATGTCAAGTAGTTCAGATGAATTGCAACCACACAACTGAAATCGCATCCGAACGGCGAGAACAGTCGCACCCGAGCAGTTCAAACTAGTTTCAAATGGTTTTCGTTTCTGTCGACCCGTGTATAAATTCTCATTTCAGTACACGGGCAAGATCCTGAAACAGTTGCGTGTGCAACTGGAATTGCAAAACCAGCAGTCAACCCGTGTTCGCAGGGCTTAAATCTATTTTTATTAATACTTTATTAATACAATATAGTTAGTATTTCTATTAAGTCCCGGTTTTTATAGCAGGTGATTCTACTGACCAAATGCCGCTAGTCCCGCCGATCCCGCATGTCTAGCCCCGTATTACTGATCCCGCAAAAATGGTGCGGGAACCCGCGTTCGCGGGATTGGATTCCCTAGGCCTTACCGATGGAGCACTGAAATAAGTAGTCCTTATTTTCTTGGTGTTAGATGAGCCCTTATATAACCAATTACAAGAGAAGGCAGATGGTAAGGTGTAGTCCAGAATTAGACCCAAACAATTGAGAATTTGCCTGATGATTCATTTGTTTTCGTATTTTTGTAATACCCCAGTGGGACTTGTAAGCTTACAGAAGTACTGAAAAGAGCACTTACTAGTAAGGAGTAGGCCTTACCATACCTCTTATAGAAGTGCTTATTTTTACACACGATGTCATAGGAGGTAAGGGCTTACTTTTTTACTTTCGTTAGAGTATTTACGTAAGTGCTTATTTCAGTACTTCTGTAAGCTTACGGGTCCTACTGGGCAGTCCTGTTAAGCTGGGTTTCGCATGCATATGTGTGTGTGTGGGTGTGTGTGTTTGAGTAACTTTTACTGTACATATACCATATACTATGCCTGGTTGCAGCCGTTTTGATATTTTGAATGATGTGCTGCCATTTCTGCGCAGTTGGCTGAATTTTCGAATGCAGCCATTTATCTGCCACATTAACCCAGAGCCGTCATGCACCGAGATTCCATGGGAATCAAGTTGAGTTGAAATTAGTGTTGGATAGGACACGATTATAAAATTAGTTTGTAAGAGGAGCCTCTTTTTCTTTTTGAACCAGTACAATTTCTCACTTCAAATGAGGCGAAATGCCGTTGTATTGCTAGCACATCACGTGCTGCGATGTGGGTAGATCTATTGCGTTTACGATTCCTTTGGAAAAGGGGATACGATAAATGATGAATGAATAAATGAATGGGAATATTATATCGTGCCTACGAATGATAATTACAAAAATACTATTTAAAATATTTGTAAACTATATAACAAAAAACATATTTACAGATTTAAAATGAAACTCCGTAAAATTGAAAATAACACAAAATGGCTTCAGTTGTTGTTGTATCGAAATGATCCCAAATACTAGACTCCAGCTCCGAAAGCGGAGACAAAGTTGTAGTTGTAGAACCTGGCATGGCTTCAGTATCACGGGTTTTAATCTCTTATGCATTAAGCGACGCAGAGTACGTAAGAAAGCTATGCCTCCAGAAGGTATATTTCTATTTTACAATCGCACCTCGCCTAAAAAGAAGTATGAAACGTCTCTCGAGTAAAAAACTTCATGAAAAATGTAAATTGTCTCTTCAGTACAAAATTCACCTCCTTCGAAAAATGTAAGAAATGTCTCTCCAGTTCGTATTTACAATTACATCGCGGCTCAATTTAAATTGGATATTTTACTGCTGCACAAGCAGAAAAAAATGTCTCTGCAGTTCGTGTTTACAATCTCACCTCGCCGCAGTTCAAATGGGATATTTTACTGCCGCAAAAGAAGTAAGAAATGTCTCTCCACTTCGTAATAATTTACAATCGCATGATACACGCTCATATCCCATTAGGACATTATTTTTGAACCGGCACATTTAAAGAAGTTGAGGCCTCAGTACAGTTTGCTATCGTGTACGGGACAAATGAACTGCCTCTTGTAAGTCCGGCTCAACTCTAGTTGAAATGACACACTTCAACTCAACGACTTAACTTGATGCATTTCTATTTCTGAGTTTACAGTCTAAATTTATCATACAGGGTGCATCAGTTAAAATGCCGAAACGCCTGGCCGTGAACAGGTCTTGGATAAACGAACAAAAAATCGTATGGGTGGAGAAGTGGAAATCGTAACGGTTTAGCCGCTAGGGCGTTTTGAAATTTTTTTGGTAGAGGTTTACATATTACCTTGTATTTTTGTAACCCTATAAGATATTTTCATGACATTCAATTTTGATAAAGTAACTCACCACACATTAAGGCAAATCCTCAATATGGATTAATATATTCAATTTACTCTCATCGGTTTTGACGTTATAATCCCGATTAGTGTACCAGTTCGTTCAAACTTCTTCTAACAGATGGCAAATATTAATAAATCACCACAATCATTCATTTTATCTTTAACAAATCATTATGGTTATTCCTACGTTATTGTGGAATAAATCCTTACTCACCAGACCTGATAAGGCATGTGAGATGGATTTGGTCGAGAACTACAGAGGTGTTTCAATCCATATCTTCAATTTCGGAACTATTTAAAAAAGCTCGTCTACTATCAAATTTCCCCTCTAAATAGTCCATACCTAATTGAGCAGCAACACTGTTTAAAAAAGGGTGTTCGACAACTTCAAACCCCATGGTATGAAGAGCGGCAATCAAATCGCCCTCGATGTCAGCCCTAGAGTTGGAATCAGTGAGCCCCGCTAGACCTGTTACCCGTCGAACCTGGTTGCTTGGCTCCTGATGTACTCTAGAGCCCCATACTATGGCTGTATTGAAGGCTATTTTGTTTTTAAGCTGTTCTGGAGGAAAATCCCTCTCTCTTTTTGAGGCGAAGGCTGTAGTGAACTACCGTCTTTTCATTCTGTAGGGCTTTCTTCTCCGTTACGACACGGCTTGGCACTTGGCTCTTTCGGTCTAGTCCCTCCCGAAGTGGTGCAGGCAGCTTCCGTCCTTTGCAATTATTTGCCTACGAATAATACGGGATTCTCTTTATTGCACCTTCTCCTGAGGTCTGTTTTGAAATTGCAGACATTGTCGGTGCGACTAGTGAGTCCTGGCGAACCTATGGTTTTATTGCCCGATTTAGGAGTATCTTGCTTAACTTGAAACAAACTGAAAGTCCCCGCGGGCAGGGATATTAGTCATTGGTCCTAGTCCTTGTACATTGGCGCGTCCGGTCATCTGTGTATGTATTTAATTTGTTTTAATTCTACAAAACTTACTGCATTCGTCTCCGCATTCAAATTCAACAAATTAAATTTGTCTGGGTTTGGATCTTTTCAAAATCCGCGCTTTACCTTGGGTAAGGTGCTAAACTGCACTCTCCTCAAACATATTGGCTATGTCGCCATGTATATTCCTCAGTTGGCTCATTGTAAGCCACCACCGTTTAAATGTAAGCAACTATGGCAAAATTTTATTTCAGTGACTGCTCTAACAAATTTAAACAAAACCTCCTGCTTTGGCGGCTCTGTTTTCCCCAGGGTGGAAACTTTTTGTATGTGTATGTGAAGCATTCGCAGCCGGAATAGCAAGTAAGTTATATTTGCCAAATCACTAACCAATGAGCATTTGAACAGTTGATCGATTTAATCGCAAATGTTTTTTAAAATCGCTTGAAGAGTCTACACTCGAAAACTCACTTGAAACGACGTCATCCTCAGAATCTGTCCAAAGCATCTATAATTTATAAATTGGTAAATGCCAGCAAATATAAAATTTATTTAGTTTTACGAACTTCGATAGCTTGTATTTCGTTCAAATTCATTTTTTTGTTTTTGGCAAATTAAAACGCGAAAACTAACACTTTAAACTGACAGTTCAAGACTGACACTTCAAAAATCAGAGCTACAACCTTGAAAAATAAAATTTCTTCCATGATCCAGTCCGTTCTTTTATGGTCGGTTGATCTGATCTGGATCACGGTGTAAACAGAACGCGGCTAATATTTCAAATTGCAATTGCAGACAAATTGATCGTCTATCTCCCGGGTAAAGGTGATTATTATTAGAACATGGCAGTACTGCCACTTTTGCATATAAAAGCTCCTCAAATATTGTTGTCCAAGCGATGAAGAAATGCCTTAAAATATATATTTTATTTAACAATTCAAGTTTTCCATTTGTAATTTAAATATTATGTAACGTAAGATTAGAAATAAAAGTAATTCTTTTTCATTTATAATATTTAATTTTATTTATGTTTTATTTTGTAATATGTAAGCAGTAAAACCTAAAAAAAAACAAACAAAAAAAAAACGGATGAGACAAAGCATTAAAAATATAATTAAAATTAAAAATTTATTTATGTTTATGTACATAAAAATAATATTAGTAACAAAAGACAAAAAAAATTAAATTGCATGCAATTTATATTAGTTGTATAAAAAGTGACTGAATCATTAATTACACAATATTTAAAAAAAATATTAAAAGAAATAAGGGAAAGAAATGGAAATCCTCCATTTTTTTGTTCAATTTTTATTTATTTATAACAAAATATATCTGAAGGCAAGAGTACATACTATTATTATTTTTAAATTATATTTTTATACTATTTTTTTTTTATTTTTTTTCATATATACATACATATATACAAAAAATTGATTTGTGTTCTTCAGTTCTTTTTTTTTTTAATTTATTAGGTAATTTAGTAATTTTTCCTAAGATAGTTTTTTAGCTTAGCAGCAGAAAACCGGTCAACAAAATTTTATTTTTAATTTAAAAAAAAGATTAAGTATCCTGTATAAATTTAAAAAGAAGTGCTAACACAACATCTATTGTAGTAGTGCCCACCACACCAGCGCACAGAGTGGTCTGAAATCCCCAAAGCCTGGACAAAAGTACCAAAACGAAAGTTTATATTTAGGTAATTTTTTCACGTGGGTTAGGTATAGTGGTCCCCCTGGAGTATTTCAAGGCCCTTGGCAAGAGGCAGATATTCGAAATCTCTTTTGTATTCCATTTCGAAAGTGAGTGTCGAACACGCAGCACGTTCTCTCGGAGCAAAAGCACGTGTTACGTTTTTGCGTGTAGATTGCAGTACGTTTACCCGTTTTCTTTTCTGTAAAAAGGTTTCTTCTCCAAAGGAGTAAGTACAATTATACTGTGCTATTCAAATGAACATGAATAAATAATTGTATTGTTTATTTATGATCAAATATGTAGTAAATTGTGGTGATTTGATTCACGATTCGGCTTATAAATTGATGGCTAAGTACAAACTTCAACCGTCTTCCACTACGAAATACGCATGTATAATCAGCTGCTCCTGCTTGCTCCATGTCATTCTATCCACGATAGACCAAAATATCCATGGCTCTGGGCACTAGCCCCATTGTGTTCAGGCCGAGGTACTTGCCATCCAGGTGTCTGATCAGACTTGTATTTTTTTTTCCTGTGTGAGGTATTAGGTCCAAAGGTACTGCGGCCATTAAGTTGCCCTATTGTACTACAACCCCTACACCTCATATTTGTAGGCCAGACCGCCTGAACAAGTTCAGCCGTCTGCCTAGTGGTTTGTCGCTTAGACTTGAGTGTTCGAGCAGGGACTTCTCAAACAAAGAGACCCTGCTCCTCGCTATTGCAGGGCACTCACAGAGAACATGGAGGGCAGACTCATCCTCTTCTAGGCAAAGCCTACATGTAGGGTCCTCCGCCCTTCCTATCTTCCATAAGTGGTAATTTAGGGCACAGTGTCCGGTAATTAAGCCAACAAGTGTCCTAACATCACTCCTACTGCGCCGTAATAATTCCTTGGCCGTCTTAGGGGACGGCACTGGAAGGAACCGCTTAGAGTTGGCCAGTCCAGGCGCGGACCTCCAGCGTTCAATATGTTTCATCAAGGTCCGATCGGCCAGGGCCCTTTGCAGCAAGCTGGACGGTGCCCCAATAGCCGGCTCTGGACCAATGAATTCTAAATCCGAGCCCTGTTTAGCCAGGGCATCCGCACTTTCATTGCCTTCGAAGCCCCGGTGACCCGGGACCCAGACAAGTGTAATTTGATTGAGAACGCCCAACTCATGAAGAGCACGTTGGCAGTCCCAAACTAATTTCGACTTGTCCTACTGGACGTTATCGCTCTAATTGCCGCTTGGCTGTCAGAGAAGATAAAAATCCGTTTATTTTGGTAGGCCCTTCTTAAGTTCTCATGAGTGCATGCCAGAATAGCGTACACCTCTGCTTGAAAGACAGTTGCCAGAGTGCCTAGACTTATAGCCTTGCTGAATCTGGGACTTTCACTCCAGATTCCGGCGCCTACACCTGTCTCCGTTTTAGAGCCATCCGTGTACCATACTAGCCCGCCCGGCCCGGCAAAACTTTAGGAAAAGTCCAGGTAAGCCTTTCCTGTATATGTACAGAAGGTTGCTTAAATTTTGAGATTTTATAGGGCATGCCGTCCGATAGCATCTCCGCTCCCGGAATCTCTTCTATGATGTTGATTATTATAGAATGTCCTCGCCCAAGTAACCATTCGCTTTCAGTCTTGTATTAATAGAGCTCCAAATAGCTCTAACATTGTTATTTTCTCCGACAGTCAAGCTGCATTGCTGGCCATTACATCTCACAGGGTGTCATTAAAGACTGTCCTAGATTGTCTCCGATCTCTGAAATTCCTCAGCAGGAACAACAGTGTCACGCTGATGTGGATTCCGGGCCACGAAGGTCATATTGGTAATGAAATTGCCGACAGCCTGGCTAGAGTAGGGGCAAACTCATCACCTATCAGTCCGGAACCTTTCTGTAGCTTAGCAAGCTACCACGTTAGAACGGCCATCAAAAATTGGGTCGACCAGCTGTTTCTTCATAGCTGGACAAACACCCAGGGTGCTCGTCAAGCTAAAAGATTAATCCAAATCGATAAAGCTAAAGCGGGCAAACTTTAACATCTTAACAGGTGGGAGCTAAAAACAATACCAGAGCTCTTGACGGGCCACTGTTCGCTTAACTACCATCTAAACAAAATAGATCTGGTGGCTGATTGTTGCTGTCGGTTCTGCGGAGCAGCTCCCGAAACTGCGGAGCATTATTGCTGTGCGACTGTGAGGCTACAGCGAGGAAGAGATTGAGCCTCCTCCATCGTGACTTCCCTACCCCCAGGGAGATTTGAGACAGAAACCCTAAATCAGTTTTAGGCTATATTAGAAGCCTTAACCCTGATGGTTTTTAAAGACGGGGATGGGACAATAGACCAAATAAATAAGTCGCAGTGCCGGCAAAGGCACCCCTCAACAAGAAATAGAAAAATCCACGATATACTACATATTTGCTCAACGTATAGTTTTGAACGTCCTATTCAGGTGCTATATATTAACTTTTTTTCATCTTTATAACAAAGTATTTATAACAAATCTTTGCAACAAATAAAGCCAAATGTATTTGAACTTGAAAAAAAGTTTTACATCTAAAATTAATTTAATAATTGTAAAAAAAGTTTATTTTCATTAACAATTCTATAGTACATTTTCATTAAAAATTATTACTGAGCAACCACAAAACGTCCTTATTACAGATTTTCATTCAATTCAAAAAAACAAAATTGGCCGCCATATTGGATCCACTATTTTGTTTAGTAAAAATCTAATGACGGATTAATAATTAGCGACTCCGAACAGCAATTATTGCATAATTTCATTCAATTCAATTAAATATGAACAAAGTTGGTTTTGTTTTTCAAAATCTGATAGCGAATTCTTACTCAGTGATCCTGAAAATCCCCATATACCAATTTTCATCAAATTTGCTTAATTTTTCAAAAAGTTGGTCGCCATATTGGATCCGCCATTTTTTTTTTGTTTTAATTCTTACTCAGCGACCGCGAAAACCCCCATATACCGATTTTCATAAAAAAAAAATTTCTTACGGTAATAAATTAATTTTGTCCAGCTTTTGGGGATTTCAGACCACTGTGCAGCGTGCCTATGCCCGTGAGGATTGGTCGTACTACACGTACTACTGTGTACATCTGCAAGACCATCTTAGGCTTGGACCCCATCTCTTGTTCAGGCTTTTTTTAAAGACGGACATGGTGGCTCTCTATACTTTGCTCTACTGAATCAGGGGCTTTCACTTCGGTTTCAGATTGCGCCCTCACCTGTCTCCATGTATCATAATAAGGTAAAGGGGTAACACACACTGAGGAGATACGCCAACGCTGCCATCGGGGAAGTGCTACGCAAGCAATTCTTTCAATTTTGCTTAAATATGTTATGACAGTTTTAAGAGCCGTTCTGTGCGCCACTACCAAACTAAAGCCCCGTAAGTTACCATTGGCCTAGTGATGGTGGTGTATACTTAGTATAAGGGCTTTCGGTGGTAGACGTAATTTGGATCCACAAGCTCCGCGGCAAGACCATAAGGGTCTACGTCTTCTGCTCATCAGCGTATCTATGTGATGGTTCCAGTCGAGCTTGGCATTATAGCGTCACTCCTAAATGTTTCGCTTGTTCCCATTTTAATAGTTCTGCACTATGGCCTCCATACCCGCTACGGTCCACCGGAGAGGTCTACCGTACAGTTAGACCTGTACAGTTTTTTTTAATCGCGAAGAGAGAAGTGAAGGAAGCAACTGCCACAACCTAGCCGCGATATTTCTATTCCACCTACACCCCCAACGCGACTTTGACATCGGGGCATCGGGAAACAACTCGCTGGAGTGCTATGCCTGCTGAAACGAGTTGAATCTCATCATCCAACCGATGACATGCACTTGGTGGAGCGGTTAAAGGCTATCGAAGGCTATGACAGGAGGAATCAGGAATGTAAAGAGGGAAAAAGAAGGAAGGAAAGTTATGTAGGTGGGGAAACTGGAAAAGCGAAGGAGTGCGGGGCTGCCGGAATTCGAACCCGGAAAGTCTAAGATGGTAGCCAGACGCTTTATTCTCTAGGCTACCGAGGCCCCCGGCTCCCATACAGAGCCGAGAGAAACACCTTTCCTTAGCAATCTCGGATGAGGATCTTTGAAAACTTCAATGACTGGTTGCAAGTCATCGTTATTCTGCATGACTTTCAGAAGTTTCAGTTTCGCCTGATTAAAGAAAGCACAAGTGGTGTCACAACTACTCATGTCGTGCAGGAATAATAGATGGTCTGAAAGGCTTTTTCCAACAGCAAGATGGAGATTCTTAATGGTTTGAGACACCTTTCATTTTCCTTGTTTCAAAAATAAGACATTCGTTATATCAGGGCTAAACAAGCCAATCAGAATCACCAAAAGCTCGATATCTTCATAGGCCTAACAATAGATATAAGCTGGCTTTTGTTTTTGAAGTTTACAAGGAAACTATCCTTTCTTTGCGTCCTTCTCAATCGTTCTATTCGCTCGGTGTTTTCGCTAATTTCGCAAGCCATCCAAAATGACAACAGCATTAGATTTGTAGTTTGATTTGACATGTGATACATAGCTGCTAGATATTTCTGTCTGGCTGTGGTAGTATTTGACCCGATGTAACAAAAACCCTCCATCGATCACATATAGGCCCTTTTCATAATTGCATGGTTGCGCAAATCGATCATTTGCATGGTATTCAAAAAAGCAAATGTGCAATCATCATTTGTTCAAAACTGCAACCTGCTTGATAGGTCTGCGCAAATTTTGCAACTATTTTTGTACGCATGCTTATCTGATTAAAGAAGAAGAAAAGTGTCAAACGTGAAATGTTGGCAGAAGATTTTCAGTTTTTCGATATTGTTAGGTGTGTTTTATTTTAATTTAAATTATTATTCAAATTAATGTTATGTATTCTATGGCGAAAATAATGAAGAAGAGAGTTGGAGCACCCCAAGGATAAAACTTCTTTGAAACTGGAGATTAACGAGCTAAACAAGACACATAATTTATCCTTCGTTTTCGCCGTGAAGTTACAAATTTTCGGACCGGATCTAATAAAGCCGAGTTATCTATCAACAAACTGACATTAACATTAATCATATTTTCTCGATCCATTTTTTCGTTTTATTTTTCTGCGGTAAAAGAACTCAGAAAATGAAGGAAAAACAACTTGATGCTTGAAACGTCAAATATGACATATATTTTTGACAGCTGATGGCTTTCATTCAAAAATGCAAAGTTTCTAGATTGCGCAACTGATTTACCTGACAGTTGCTCTTTTGCAAGCATGCATGCAAGCAGGCAAGCAACCATGCAATTATGAAAAAGGCCATATTCTATCATTCAAGTCCGCCTCTGTCCAGTCGGTAAAAGGCCCATGCTCATCGACATGTGGCAGTTGATGACATTCTCTGGTTTCGGGGAACCAATTCCGGCAGCTTATGTGCGTTAGCGTTGTCTCGCTTTTACATAACATCTCTGCTGTTAACGTGTTATTCTGACTTTGCAGGCCGACGAAGTGTGCTAAAGCTCCCGAAAAGTGCTAAATCTCTTGGCACACATTATGCAGCGATGATGAAATTTTTGTTCAAAATCCTGGAGATGATGTTATCTGAAATAGTACTGGTTGTACAGTTAAAAATGATAGCAAAAAAATTATTCCTTTAGAATAAAATAATTCCCCGAGTAAAGATAAAAGATGGCCTTACAACGGGCGAACACCGACCGTGTGTGAAGCATAGACCTAGGACATGTACCGGCCAGCAGAAGAATGGTTGTCGGACTGTATGGTGGTATATTTGCTGAGAAAAACATCATGGAATCTGGTACTCATGTCTTCGTATTCGAATATTACAAAAATTTTATCAACGCACTGCAATTAAAGATTTTATATTTTTTTCGATCGGTTTTTTTCTTCTGGAACCGCTTAAAACAACAAAATTTCCCACTAAAATATAAATAAACACCAAAACTCAAGGGTGCGGTGCCTTCACAAGCCGACGACCGGCGAACCCGATTTTCTTATGCATGATAATCGAAAGGCCATACATTGTACATATCGAAAATGGTCAACTTCCAAAGCCTTCTATATTTACAAGCCATGCTGTAGGTGTGTGTGTGTGGTTGTATGAAGTCCCAACTTAAGTTCGTGAAATATCGAAGTCCCATTAAAATCAAAGGGAAAGAAGTTTTCGTTCCGCGGAAAGTGCTGTTTCGAGTGTGATTTTATTGAAAATAAGAGCTATTCCATCAATGTAAAAAACGTACAATAATGCAAAAAGTACCCAATTTACCTGTCATAAATTTGCAATTTAAATAAACAGTGTTATTAATAAGATTTACGGGGTTTATGTTGGCAATGGAGAAAAAAATATCAAAATCCTTTTGATAACGAGGAAAACAAGTGTTTCGTGCCGCGGAAAGTTTTCTATTAATGAAAGTGCCGGGATTTTTTGTTAAAAATAATAGTTTTTTTATAAAGATAAAAGCAAAATTTTCGTTTATTACATTTATTATTTACATTACATTATTTACGTTACATTTATTATTTACATTATTATCACAACTTTATAATATGTAGTTAATAAATGTTACAATTAATGTCCATAATTTTTGTTTTTATTTGGTTTAAAGAAGATTTTATCCCCAATAATTTATTCCCAATAAACGTACATAACCGCACTCCACACAGTCTGACAGCAAAATTGAAGTCCCATGCACCTTTGAATGTGAGTGTAAAATTTTGTTGTGCATGGCTTGTAAATGTAGAAGGCTTTGTCAACTTCCCATAAACCACACTCAACAATACATTGGTACAATTGGTTTTTTGGCTCAAATTTACCGTCGTATGCCTGTGTGTACAGCTCAGTACTCGGCCATTTAATTTTTTTGAACAAAGCCCGTATTTAAAATAGTGTAGGGCCATCATATACATTAGGGTGGTTCAAAAATGGCAAAAAAAATTCAAAAAAACGTGCACCCTCCTATCTTTAAGTTCAATTAAAATGATGATTTTTGGCGGCAACCGGAGAATTTTTGATTGACACTAACCATTGCCGCCGAGTACATTTCGTTTTAGAGATTTACGATTTTTAAACGATAATAAAAATTTGATAATTCTGTTCATTTACGTCCATTAAACTACCTAGATCGTGGCTTCTATATGGTTTTCGAGGTCGCTGAATACGAATTTGACGTCAAATCAAAGGTTTGACAAATGACAGCTGTCAAAAACGCTGTCAACTATGAACAAAATACGTTTAAAAATCGTAAATCTCTAAAACGAAATGTACTCGGCGGCAATGGATAGTGTCAATCAAAAATTCTCCGGTTGCCGCCAAAAATCATCATTTTAATTGAACTTAAAGAATTTTGAAATTTTTTTGCCATTTTTGAACCACCCTAATGTATGTACTTACTTACTTACTTACTTACTTTAACGGCTCTACAACCGGGATCCGGTCCTGGCCTCGCGCAACTGTTCTCTCCACCGGTCCCGATTCTGAGCCGATGTCATCCAGTTTGGCATCCCTAAACTCTGAGCGTCCTGGTCCACGCCATCCTTCCAGCGAAGGTTGGGCCTCCCTCGCTGTCCCACCCCATAGGTCTTACCGCAGAGAACTTTCCGAGCAGGCTCATCTTCACTCATACGAGCTAGATGCCCTGCCCACCGGAGCCTACCGAGCTTTATTTTCTTCACAACATCTACATATGTCGCGATAGCGCTCGTAGATCTCGTCATTGTAGAGTCTCCGGAATCGTCCTTCCTCACATACGGGGCCAACAATCCTCCGAAGTATTTTCCTCTCAAACACGCCCAAGAGGTTTGAGTGCTTTTTGCTAAGCACCCACGTTTCGGATGCATATGTGAGAACGGGTAAGACCATCGTCTTATATAGTAAAAGTTTAGACGTTATGGTTAGATATTTGGATTTGAAGAGCCTTGACAGACTATAGTAGGCTTTGTTGGCTTTTAGCAGTCGTGCGAGTATTTCTGGTTCCATGCTATTGCCGGCTGCCACTATTGACCCAAGGTAGGTAAATGATTTTACCACGTCAAACTCGTGTTCCGCTACCTTGATTGTGGGACCAATGTTAGGTGTTCTTCCAGACGAGGCCACCATGTACTTTGTTTTGCTTTCGTTAATGTGCAGTCCCAGATTTCCTGCCGCTTGCTCAATCTGAGTGAAAGCTTCTTGTACAGCTGTTGTTGTTCTTCCAATGATGTCAATGTCGTCTGCGTAAGCCAGTAATTGGGTGGACTTGTGGAGGATTGTACCCCTTGATGTCACGCCCGAATCTCGGATCACTTTCTCCAACGCCAGGTTGAAAAGGAGGCAGGCCAGACCGTCCCCTTGTCGGAGTCCATTATAGATGTTGATTGGTCTGGACAGTGTTCCGGATACCTTTACTTGGCTTGGCACATTGATCATGGTCAACCTACATAGTCTTGTCAGTTTGTTGGGGATGCCGAATTCTCTCATGGCTTTGTAGAGTTCTACCCTGGCTATGCTATCATAGGCGGCTTTAAAGTCTATGAAGAGGTGTTGAATTGAGTTTTGAAACTCTAGACATTTTTCCATAGCCTGCCTCAAGGTGAAAATCTGATCAGTCGTTGATTTGCCTGGGCTGAAGCCACAATATATGTACATACATCTTAAAAGCTGTAAGGCCATCTTTTATTTTTACTCGAGTCATAAAAAATATTGTAAATCACAAAATGTTAAAAAAAAACCAAGGTATTTTGGGATTTTTGTCTTGCTTTGAACCTGCGAGTACAGTCACTCAAGTTTCTGTTAGTACGTAAGGGGTCGTCCACTAATTACGTGAGGCGTTAAGGGGAGAGAAGGGGTCGAGCCGAAACTCACGTGGGGAGAGGGGGTCTCAGCAAATATCACGTAATTTTTTTTCCTCAGTGCCAAATTGCTAGAAAACTTAATTAAATTAAGTAAAACAAGTTCCTCAACTAAAAACCCCCATTGACTTACAGGTCGCCGGCAGGCACGGCCCGATGACGGCCTCACAATACACAGTCCGACTGACGGATGGGGACTTCAGGTATCCGCCGGACAGGCCGTGGCATCCCGTGGACCTACAGGCGAATACGACAGTTTAGCATAGCATATTTATTCAAGGGCAAAAATGTTCATGGCCTTAACGAAAACTTCAAAGGCGTAAACAGATTGGTGACTGGAAAACCTTTGAAATACGCGGACCACCAAATTTGTTCTTTTCTTCTGTTCGATACGTTAGCTGGCGGTCCGAATGGGACGTCCCCGCAACGGATACGCTGCTGTCGGTGCCGCTTTAAACAATGCGGCCTCTTGCCTAGTTTCTTCGGTTTCCCCGATTCTGGTGAATTCGTACGCGCTTTTGAAAAGCCTGTGTAGTGTGGACGGACAATGTACCTCCTTAAGCACAGCCTTTTGTCCGCGCAGTTTGGCCGCGCACTGCCTTTGTCATTAAAAATATCGTAAAAAAAGTAATTAAACTCTATATGAAAAAAGGCAAAACCGCGTATGAGCTAAGTCCGCGTTGTGTGGATGCACCTTTAGTAGTTTCAGTCGACTCTTCATATAAATGTTACAAAAATTGTTGTATGAAGAGGTCGATTGAAACAACTTCCGTGCTACAACCCGAGATCTTCAGGCATAAACAACCACAAATGCCCACCCATATGAGATATGGCTAAATCCTACACAAAAATTGTTATGCGAATACCTGAAAGTAGCATAGTAGCCCCCCGATGGTTTAGCCGCCATCGGTCAGCCAAACACGTGACTCGACGAATGCTGCGGCGTACGAGCCAAGTAACAATGACCCCCGAAAAGGCCCTTAGAATATAGAACTACAGGAGGAGCCCTCGCCGAATTTTATCGTAATAAAAATTTTGTGGATTATGAGTGCTCACATTTGGATGTTCCAATTTTCAGCTCTTCCCGATTTTTCTCTTCTTTTTATTCTTTCAATTGATGACATTGTTGCCTTGTTAAAAAACTGTCAAATCCTTATTTACGCTGATGACATTAAACTCTTCCGTTATGTAAGAAGTATTGAGGATTGCAAACTTTTACAAGTTGACCTGAACACATTCTATTCTTGGTGTTCCAACAACAACCTGGTACTCAATATTAGTAAGTGTGAGGTCATGACTTTTTGCAGGAAACGTGGTCCACTGACTTATGACTACACTTTCCTTAACAACACACTTTCCCGAGTTAACTCTGTGATCGATCTGGGGGTCAGGTTTGAAAGTAAGATGGATTTTTCCACCCACATTAATTATATTTCCTCCAAGGGCAGTTCAGTTCTAGGTTTTATAAAAAGCAGCCCCAGTAAACAGCCCCCTCATCACTAAGCATTTGTACATATCCTTAGTGAGGCCTTTACTCGAATACGCCTCCCAGGTATGGTCTCCTCAATACTCCTCCCAAGTTGGAAGAGTCGAATCGGTTCAAAGAAAATTCGTACGTTTCGTACTCAGTCATCTCCCTTGGGATGACCCACGCATCCTTCCGCCTTATGAAAGCAGGCTTAAACTACTCAACTTAAGCTCCCTACATAAACGTCGTGAAGTTGCTGACGTCATATTTGTTCATCGGCTACTAAATGACAAGGTAGACTCAGGTTTCTTACGAAGCCAAGTGGCATTCGGAGTGAGTAATTATAGCTTGAGGGGTGTACCTCTCCTGCATACTAACTCCTCTAATACCAATTATGGCAAGTATGAACCTGTTAATCGCATGCTTATTAACGTTAATAGAAATATTAGGGTTTTTAGCATGCTTACAAGTGAAGAGGCTCTCAAAAAGAATCTTCTTAATGTGAAGTGAGTCCTTGGTGTACCCACTCCCTCTTTGTTGTAGCGCGCTTCCTTGTTAGAGTGTTTTAGTACTTATATTTATTTCTATATGTTTGCATGTCTCAGCCGAGCCCACGTGGTCGTGGTAAATGTTTCTCAGCCCAGCTGAGAAGTGCGCCTTCTGCATAAGAAGGGAAACTCTATTATTATTAAAATGAATATGTTCCTGTGTCTCTTGATATTCATGGATTGGATTTGGTTGCAGGGATATACAGATAGCATAGAAGAAGATCTATGAACCCTAGGTATAAGAAATTGGAGACTTCAAGACAGGGACCGACAATCGTGCAGGACGATGCTGCACGAAGCCAAGGTCCATAACAGGCAGTGGAGCTATTTGTAATCTTTGGGTGCAGGTATACATGCTCATATTAAGAGTAGTAGGGCATTTTTTAAGTGAGACATTTCAAAAATTGGTCAGTCAGTACAATTTACCGTGGTGTAAGGGGCAAATGCACTGCCCAGGATAAGTCCTGCTCAAGTCTTACCGTATGGAATCTGTTAATCAAAAAGCTCGCAGAGCTATTGTAACTATGTATGTATATGTAGGTTCTAAAACGAGTTTTCTATTAAGCCACGTTTTTTTAAAAACTCAACAAATTCAGATACAGACCTAATTTGATTAAATAACATTTCAAACTAAGCACACAGCTCAAATTAAAAATGTTGTCAAGATTTTGTTTTCGTTAAAAATAAATACAGTAATATTTATGATTATATATAGAAGTAAATTCTTTAGTTCAATTTCACTCAACATACAATGGAATTTGCTCAAAAGCATCTTCAATTGCTGTTATAAGCCCTTCTCTATTCTGGAACTGTCTTCCATCCGCATAAATTGTTCGTGACAACCATCCCCATAAGTTCTCAATTATGTTGAGGTCGGGAGAAACAGCTGGCCATTCTAGAACCTCAATATTGTTGTCTGCGAACCATTGCTTAACACACCTGGCTGTGTGAATGGGCGCGTTATCCTGTTGAAGGATCCATCGTTGGCCATTGAACATTTCTTGAAAATTCATTTTCTGGACTTCTAAAAGTTCAATATAATCTGCTGAGGTCTGCCGACCTTCCAGAACTACCAAATCAATGGCACCATGGAATGAAATTGCAGCCCATACCATGATGGAACCAACAGCGAAATGACGGCGAGACAAAAACCGCTCAGATTTCCTCAAATCATGGAAGTAACAGCGAAAGCCATCGGGTCCATCCAAATTAAATTTCTTTTCATCCGAAAATATTACCTGACGCCATTCTTCTTTCCAATTTAAATGAGATCGGCAATGCTCTAACCTAGCAGTCTTATGACGTGGAAGTAATTGTGGCTTTTTCATAAGTTTCTTTCGCTTCAGATGCGGACACTGTTTAATTACTCTGCGTACTGTCCAGATACTGGCTGAAGTTTCAATTATATCCTTTATTTTGCGAGCGGACAAGGCAGAATTCGACGTTTCGCGTAAAATTAACCTTTGCTCTCGTTCTGTTGTTGCTCTTGTTGTGCGTCCTGGTCGGTTTTTGCCATAATTTTCCGGATCTTTTAGAAAATTGTTGATTGTCTTATGATCTTGACCAATTTTGCGGGCAATTTCCCGATTAGAATAATTCTCCTGCTTAAATGCCAACAATTTTCCCAATTTCTTCCTTACTTAATGTTTTACCTACCTACTTAAGCTGCTATAGTTTGGTGGCCCAAGACTAAACAGGTTACGTCGATCCTCAAGTGCAGCAAGCTGCAACGGCCTGCTTGCCTCTCCATTACCGGAGCTATGCGGACCTGCCCCACAGCTGCAATGGAAGCAATCATTGGATTGACCCCTTTGCATCTCTTCATATGGATATCCACCGCCATAAGTGCCTTGAGACTTCAGATCTCATCCAACTGGCCCCATACGGTCAAAGGACACATGGATATCCTTAAAAATATCCCAAGCATTTCCATCTGCCGCGTATGTGACCATATGGTTAGTCAACTGCGGTTCCAAAGGAAATTCAAAGCAATTATCCCGGATCGCTCTGAGTGGGAGGAAATTATTCTTCCTAGGGATCCAAACCATCTCCACTGGTTTACTGACGGGTCAAAGATGGAACATGGTACAGGGGCTGGTGTCGCAGGACCCAACTCCAAGGTCTCGATTGCAATGGGTAAGTGGCCCTCTGTTTTCCAGACTGAAATACATGCCATTGCGACCTGCGCTAGGCTCAACCTTGAGAAAGGTCTGAAAGGCGCCAACATTAAAATCTTTTCTGACAGCCAAGCTGCTATCAAGGCACTCTCAACGTGGAAGTTTTCTTCCAAAATAGTAGCAGGGTGTTTTGACGTACTCCAGAGCCTGACCAGAAGAAACGAGGTCTCGCTCTGCTGGGTCCCCGCACATTGGGGTATCGAGGGAAATGAGGCTGCAGACAGCCTCGCGAGGGAGGGGTCTGAGACGTTGTTCCAGGGCCCAGAACCCTTCTGTGGCATCTCTTGGTCCACCTCCAAGTCCTTGATAGAAGAGTGGATTAAGAGAATAAACCTAGCCTATTGGGAGTCAGTCCCAGGTCTTAGACAGGCTAAAGATCTTATAAGACCCTTTGCCTTAAGGGGCACTATTACTCTAAACAGAGCGGAGCTAAGGCTGCTGGTGGGCTATCTCACTGGCCATGTAGGACTGCGGTACCACCTCCACAACCTAGGACTGTCTCAAGAGACAGAATGCCGACTCTGCTTGGAAGGCGACGAAACTTCCACACATATTCTTTGTGAATGTCCTGCTCTGATCTGGCTTAGAAGAAGAACGGTTATCAGAGAGCTCTTGAGCCCTGCCCAAGTCCGGTCTTCATCAACTAAAGACCTTCTTGCCTTCATTCGGAAGGCCGATAGTTTGTTCCGCTAGTGGGGTACGTACACAATAGGCCTCACTTGGCCGCAGTGTTCACCATATGGGTTGCCCCCTCATTCCTTATAATAATAATAAAATAATGTTTTACCTCGACCCATTTTCTTAAAATGCAACTTGACAATTTGAAAACTCCAAAAAATAAACAGAAGCAATTAAAAAAGCACAACTTCAATTATTTCAAACAATTTTACAATTTCAAAGTTCAAAATGCACTGATGGGGATAATCAAAAGTGCTCCTGTTTCAAAGATTGAAAAAAAAAACAAAATTTGAATTTAACGTTTTTCTAACCGACAGATTTTGAATTCTTGACTGTCAAACATCGTCTCGGAAAAGAAAAGGAAGGGGAACAAAATACTATACACATACAGTCACAGGTGTTTAGGTGTCTCAAAGAACTCGACGTCAATAAATCCACTGGCCCCGACAAAATCCCCCCTATGGTACTTAAAAAATGTGCCTCACCTTTGGCTAAACCCCTGCGCAAACTTTTTGCCCTGTCTTACTTCTCCGGAGTGTATCCCGAAAAGCATTCACAGCTTTGGCGAGTCTGGTCTGGTTGCTCTAGATATATCAAAGGCTTTTGACAGAGTATGGCACCCAGCTCTGTTGAATAAACTCCAAGCTATTGGTATACACTTAGTTCTAAGGAACTGGATTAAGAGCTTTCTTTCAGGCCGTTCAATCAAGGTAGTATTGGACGGCGTCGAATCCAACCCACATGTCATTTCGGCCGGAGTTCCCCAGGGGTCAATTCTCTCACCCGCACTTTTTCTAATCTTCATTAATGATCTGCTCTCAATCCCCTCCAACCCACTTCACTGATTCGCTGATGACGGTACTCTGAATTTCTCTTACTCCTTCGACAATATAAGACAAGCACGTGCCAGACCTTGTCTTTACCACCGTCAACTGATGTCGACCTCGATCAACCGGGATATCGAATCGATTCTTGATTGGGGCGAAATGAACCGCGTCGAATTCAACGCCACTAAAACGAAGTACTGTCTGATCTCGAACAAAAATTGTACCGACCTTCCTCCTATCTCAGTGGATAAAGAGAATCTAACGGCTGACTCCACTCTTAACATCCTAGGGGTAACTTTAACGGAGCATCTGCGATGGAATGATCACATATTTCACATCGCAAAACAAGCCTCCCAATGCCTTGGATTTCTCAAGAGATGCAAGTTCCTCCTCCAGCCAGCCGCATTGGCTACAATATACAAATCCTACATTCGGCCGCGCCTCGAATACAACTCGTATATCTGGGCAGGCGCCCCAAAAACCACCTTGGCTTGTCTCGACAAGGTGCAAAATCGTGCCCTCAAACTCATTGGTGATGGCCCCTTTCGCGCCTCCATAGACACCTTAAGCCACCGTAGGAATGTAGCAGCCCTCTCCATACTTTATCGCTATTACCATGGCGACTGTTCCACTGAAATTCAGGACCTCCTGCCTGCACGGCAATACTTTTCCCGCAACACAAGACTAGCCCGCTCGGCTCACCCTCATACCCTTCAGCCCCCCGTTCACGCACAATACGGTTTAGAAGTTCGTTTATGAATAGAACAACTCGACTGTGGAATAATCTCCCGCAGTCAGTATTTCCGAACTCGTACAACACCTTAGAGTTCAAACGTGAGGCTCATCATCATTTTCTTCTACACCCTCCAGACCCCCTCTAACCTTTCCTATTCTCCTCTATTCTTCAAACCAAGGTTACTACTAGACATTGCACCATGAACTGAACGACATGACGGACTGGTAGTACAAAGGGTTACACCTAAGCTTGGTTTTTTCATATAAAAAAAAAAAAATCTGAAATAATTCAAACTCATAGAGTTTTTGGGGGGATGTCCCTCATTCCTCCCGCACCCCCTGAATCCGCCACTACTGTTTTACTCATCTTCAATGCACAACAATATCATTAAAAATAGCACATTTAAATATTGGGATACTTAAATCAATTTTTTTTCTTCTAAAAAAAAAAACACAAAATATTAACTAAAATATTGCAAACCCAAAAAATGCCATTGTTTAAGGAAATTTTTCAACAACAACAAAAACGCAGCTACAAACCGCCATAATTTGTAAGAAAAAATACAAAATCCAACATATACAAGCCTCTACCACATTACATACATTATTTTCCATGTATATAAAATATCTTATACTGCATAGCCAGAAAAAAATAATGATAAAGAAAACATATAGACATCATTAAATACGAATCAGTGACTATATAGTTATAACATGCAGAATATATTAAACAAAAAAAAATTTAATAAAGACATAAAAAAAAAACAATATAACAAATTGTGATTGCCTTAACAAAAACTAATAAAAAGTATTTATTAATATTATTTTAGTAAGTTTAGAAGAAGAAGAAGTAAAAAGAAATAAAATTGTAACCAAAAACAAACAAAAAAAAGGAAGAAAAACATAAGTAATAATAATAATATTATAAAACTTTTCACTGCTCCAAGAAAAACTCCAAAAATGCAGTATATTCATTATACAACAATAAAAACGCATTTATAATAATGTAAAATGAAATATGTAAGAAGAGAAAACAACAAAATAGACATTTTAACAATATTAATAATAAAAAAAAAAAAATAGTGATAAAAAAGCAAAATAATAAGTTCTATTCCATTTTTTATTTTTTTTTATTTTTTTTTATTTTTACAATTATCATTAACCTTTATCCGTTAATTTATTAATCAGGTTATATAGTAAATAACCAAAATTAGAAAAAATTTGTTATATATAAAAAAATTAAAAAAAGAAAACGTGTAAACTTAAAACAAAAAAAAAAAAAAACAAAAAACGTTAAAGCATAAAAACAAATGCACTTTTTGTGTGTGTGTGTGTACATGTGGGAAAATTAAAGTAGTTTTTAATTAAAAAGAAGAAAAAAAAAAAAACAAATACAAAATTTCAAATCTCTTAAAGTAAACGCTAGAAATTGGTTAAAAACAAAACAAAATAAGAACAAACTGATAAATGACCAGATGAATATATTAAGAAAAAAGATGAAGATAAAAGCAATGAATATATATATGAACGCTATGTATACTAAATAAATAAGGTGTATTTACATACAGGATTTTTTTATTCTTTCAAAAAAAAAAAAAAATTTTTTTTGAAAACAAAAGTTAAAACATAAAAAAGCGTTTCTTATGAAGAATACAAAAAAAAACATTTAATTTTGTTAATCGTTCTTCAAAACATTAAAAATACAAAAAATAACACACACACAAGCATTTATAACTTTCATGGATGTTTTTAAATACACACTCATACACCCAAAAAGAAAAAAAGTAATAAATAACAAAAAAAAAAAAACATATATTATAATCAAAAATAAAAAATTAAAAAGAAATAATAAAATAATAAAATTTTTGAAGAAAAATTACAAAAAAAAAAAAATATAAAAATATTTATAAAAAAAAAAAACAATATACGTTACTAAGAAATATATAGTATAAAAAAACATAGAATATAATTTACCAACAAAAAAATAAAAAAAAAAATAAAAAAACCATAAATCCGAGAAAAATAGGCATTAAAATAAAAAAAAAAGAATAAATAAATTTTAAATGAAAACAAATTAACTAAAAAAAAGAAATTGTAAAATGGTAAGCATTATACACAGAGCCACAAATAAAATTAATAAAAAAAAAATAAAGATGGTGAGCCACCACAGTTAGCCTTCAATATACACACATTATATTTTAATACATATTCAAATAATCAAAAAAAAAAAAGCAAAAAAAACACAACAACAAAGAGAAAATTATAGCATCACAATAACGTAATTAAGGAGACGAGATAAAGTAGACATTTTCATTTTAGATTGTAAGGACGAAAAAAGTGTATTATATATATGTATATATAAATAAACAAATTTATGTATATACATATATGTATATACACATATATATATATAACAAGAAAAAAGACAAAAAAAAATGGTAAAAAAAAATAAATTTTAAGGAGAATTTCTCTGTTTTAATTTTATAAATGTTGCCAATGGATTCGGCACGTTTTTATTTATATACTAGCAAAAACCCGCATGTGAGAACACTAGTGGTGGGCAAAATGGCTCTTTTCAGTGAACTGGTTCTTTTGGTTCCGCTCACTAAAAAGAACCATTCAAAAGATCCGTTCATTCGGTTCATTTGGTTCATTGGCCTTAAATATGGTGAAAACGTCAAAACATGGAGTGCCCTAAAACACAACTACGAACAAACACATATATTTCAATAAAATACTAAACATCATTTTTGCTAGTGATAAGAGTCAATGAATTTCCTACTAAAATCAAACTTTCAGTTTCAACTAATTAACTTACCTTAAGATATCCTATATTTTATTCAAATAAAATTAAAACAATCCTATTTCCCTTAAATTCCCCTTTTCGTTAAATTTTATATAATCTTCCTACGGTCGAATAATAATTTAAATTTGTATAATATATCTAATTAGAACTCTCCCTAAATCTTAAATGTTCTTAAAAAAATTTTCTCAACTCTCATCTATTTCAAAATGTCTATTTCCAATTAGAATTGCTTAGAGAGAAATTCCAAATCTCTCACATCTTGAATAATATCATCAACAATACAACCAAAAAAGCTCTTTGAGAAATATCTCACTCCTTATGTATGCATCATTCATTAATTCATTCGCTCTTTTTCAGATCATTCCAGTTCAGGTCTTTTCATTAGAGACCCGTACATTTGGTTCTTTTCGTTCATGGTACCACTGAACCAGTGCAGTACCATTGAACGAAAGAACGGAACATGTACTACTTAGTGAACCAGTTCATTTGGCTCAGTACGCTGTTCCGTTCAGAACGAACGGATCGTTCGCGAACGACACAGCACTAGAGAACACTGCTTGCTGAGGGACGGCTGGATGAAGTCCTCAACGAGATGAATCGATATAAAATCAAGATCATGGGACTTAGCGAGACCAGATGGCCCGATGCGGGGGAACATATCTGCCCAAACGGTGAGTCCTTCTTATATTCTGGTAGAAACGAAACTGAAAGCCGTAGGAGTGGCGTTGGCGTAATACTCACCAAAGAAGCCAGGTCCAGCCTCATTAGCTGGTCACCAGTTTCTGAGAGGATTATTACCGTGCGCCGGCGTACCAGACTAAGAAGTACTACGGTAGTCCAATGCTATGCTCCAACTGAAGACGCAGAAGATGACATCAAGGACGAGTTCTTTATGCGACTGAATGAGGTTTTTCGCTCTATTCCAAGGGGAGACATCATTGTTTTAATGGGTGACTTAAACGCACAGATCGGCCGTGACAGCACCGGCCTTGAACAAACATTTGGAAATCAAGGTCTAAGCCAAGTTACCAATAACAATGGTGAGCTTTTCGTTGACTTCTGTAGTTCCCACCAACTCATGGTAGGTGGAACTTATTTTTGTCACTGGAAGATACACAAAGAGACCTGGGTATCATCCGATGGTAGAACGAGAAATCAGATAGATCACGTGGCCGTCAGCCGCAGATGGAGAACTATTCTTGAGGATGTCAGGAGTTTCAGGGGAGCGGATACTGGAAGCGACCACCATTTGGTTGTAGCAACTATTCGCCTTAAAATCGCCGCAATCAGAAACGTGCAACAAAATGCTCCAACCCGTAGACGGTTTAACGTAGACCTCCTGCGGGAGAACGTTAAAAAGCGGGATTTTGCTGGAACCCTACAAGACTTATTAAACCAGCAAACCGTTTCTGACGACACAAATATTGAAGAATTGTGGAGTAGGACAAAGGGCGCAATATTGACGGCTGCGGAAACGAGCATCGGTTATGTCCAAAGAAACCAGCAACACTGGATCTCGGACACAACCTGGCAAAAAATAGAGCGCAGGAGGGCCCTCAAAAATAACGTAAACTCTACAAACGACCCGGAAAGACGTCACCAACTAGAACGGGAATACTCCCAATTACATCGGGAGGTTAAGAGAAGTGTCCGGCGTGATAAAAGGCAGCAGATAAACGAGATCGCAGAAAAAGCGGAAAACGCGGCAAACACAGGCAACAGTAAGGTGCTGTACCAAATCACTAAACAGCTCACGGGAAAGCACTCTACTAAAAAGCATGCCGTTAAGAGTGCGGAAGGAAGGCTGCTGTACAGCGACGAGGAGCAGCTCCAAAGATGGAGAGATTACTTCTTCGCCGCCCTGAATGGTACACTTACACAGGAACCTCAGGAAAACAGCCACAATGCACAGCCAATAAGAATCGCCACCCGGGCCCCATCCAAGACGGAAATAGTAACCGCAATTCATGCGATGGCCAATGGTAAAGCAGCCGGAAAAGATGGTATCCTGCCAGAATTGTTGAAAGCCGATTCAAGCCTCATAGCTGATGGGCTTCAGCCAATCCTGGAATTAGCATGGAACACCTGTACTTTTCCGGAGGATTGGACGGAAGGTATCATAGTCAAAATACCAAAAAAGGGGGACCTAACAATATGCGACAACTGGAGAGGCATCTGCTTACTACCTACAGTGGGCAAAATTTTGTCCCATATATTACTATCTAGGATAAGTGAGGCAGTAGACCGAACGCTTAGGAGGCAGCAGGCCGGATTCAGGAAGGGCCGCTCATGTATTGATCATATCAACACCTTACGGATAATAGTGGAGCAGTCTACTGAATTCCGATCCCCCCTTTACCTTGCTTTCGTAGATTATGAGAAAGCGTTCGACTCGGTTAATAGGAGCTTCATTTGGCAGGCACTACGGCGACGTGGACTGCCTGATAAAATAATAGAATTGATAAAAGCCCTATATAACAATTCCAAATGCAGAGTTCTCCATAATGGAAAATTATCCGACAGCTTCGAGGTGAGCTCAGGAGTACGACAAGGATGCCTACTTTCGCCATTACTATTTCTTATAGTAATAAATGACATCCTTGTCAGCGCTCTAGATAATAGAACAGGCGGCATACAATGGGGTTTGGTAGACCGCCTTAAGGATCTCGACTACGCCGATGATATCTGTTTGCTGGCCCACAGACACCAGGACCTCAAAAACATGATTAACAATTTGGCAACAGAAAGTAGTCCAGCAGGCTTAAGGCTAAATCCGACTAAAACTAAACAAATGCGGATAAATGCAAACACCATTGAACGGACAGCGCTGAATAACCGTGACGTGGAACTGGTAAATAAATTCTGCTACCTCGGTAGCATTATTACCGAAAATGGTGGGGCAGTAGAAGACGTAAGTTCCAGAATAAATAAAGCACGAGGCGCATATGCATGCTTGTCCCACATATGGAGATCAACGGTGATCTCCACTAACACCAAATTGCGGCTGTTCAACTCCAACGTTAAGGCAATTCTTTTGTATGGTTGCGAAACATGGAAAGTCACCCAATTCATCACAGGGCGCCTACAAGTCTTCATCAACAGATGCCTTCGTCGTATCCTAAATATCCGCTGGCAAGATAGAATTTCAAACGAAGAACTATGGCGCCGTGCCGGCCAAGAAAGGATAGACGACCAAATCAAACGAAGGAAATGAAGTTGGGTTGGCCACACCTTGCGACGCGAAAACGAAAATTTAGCCAAACAGGCCCTTGACTGGAATCCGCAAGGTTCCCGTCGAGTAGGAAGACCTAGAACAACGTGGAGGAGAACCCTACTAGAAGAAGCCGCATCAACTGGGAGATCCTGGTCGGAGCTAAGAGCTGTTGCGCAAAACAGAGTCCGCTGGAGGGCAACTGTTTCCGCCCTATGTCCCATGAGGGATTAAAGGAGTTTAAGAAGAAGAAGAAAAACCCGCATGCGTTGCAACGGCTTTTAATCAGGGTTGGGCAAAATTTGATTTTAATTAAAAAAATCAAAAATCATTGATTTTATCAAAAAAAATCATAAATATCATGATATTTTTTGATTTTAATTAAACACACACAATAATGTGGTCTAAAAATTCCGCCATCTTCTGGTCCCAAGTCCAGGGTGTGAAAGGAGGGGGTGGTCGACCTGCCGAACCAACCACGGGTGGTATTACGTAAGTTGTTTCAATCGACTTATCCATACAAAAATCTTGAATTTTTGTATGAAGAATGTAGATTGAAACAGCTTACGTAATACCACCCCAGGAATCGGGAAACCGAAGAAACTAGGCGAGAAACCGCATTTTTTAAAGCGGCGCCAACAGCAGCGTATCCGTTGCGAGGATGTCCCGCTGGGACCGCCAGCTTACGGATCAAAGAAGAAGAAGAAGAAGAATGTGGTCTTAAAGATATAGAGCAATTCATAGTCTCCTACTCAGAATTCAGAATGCAGTTCTTGCAAGAACGTTCCTGTCGCCACGCGATTTTTCACGATCCAGGCGGGATTTATAAAAGGCGCCCGTCGTCTGATATGCTACGGCGCATTTGGTTAATACATGTTAATGAGAGTAGATAAAAATAATTGCGATTTTTGTCGTGAGTGTGTTATTGAAATTTAAAACAACGTATAAAACAAGTAGAATCGAAAGATCAGACGAAATCCCGGTCTGGTAAGACGCCGTGAAGTGTATTGTGGGGCTTATCGCCCAAAACGTAAACGCGAACGCAACGCCAAACGTTCAACTTTTGCATCGCTGTAAACGTAGCGTCAAACGCGATTTTCGAAATTATTTTTCGGGATCATTCAAAACGTACGGTGGCAGTTCCCAGTGTGTTTGGGAAACGTCAACATTTGTTCGCGGCGCTTAGACGTTTTTTTTTAGCTGTTAAAGTTTTGAAATATGTAAGTAATTTAATTAAGTAAATAGACAATTATTAATTAATAATTAACTCTTTAAAAAGGAAAAAAGTGACGAATCAAGAGCAATACAGCCGTTTGGTCGAGCTGATGAAAAGCAATCTCGATATTGCTAAAGGATTTAGTCATGAAGGGCCACACGAAATATCAAATTTTTGGGAACAAGTCGAGGTTCAGTTGAACTGTTTAGGCCCACCAGAAAGGACAGCGAAAGAATGGAGGAAGGTAGCTTTTGTTTAACTAATATGAATACTTTAGTATAGATATTTTTGTTCATTTTAGGTATGGACAGATTACAAATCTTTCGTCAAAAAGAAAATGAGCCATAATAAACGTGAAGCCAATTCAACTGGTGGAGGTCCCTATAAGCAAATGAAGCTTAATAAAATTGAAGAAGTTGCCCAATTGACAAATCTTAATGAGTCGATATCTGGCGTCTCTGGCAAATCTTTTGGTATAAATTTAGCCAGAAATGAGAATCCTGTAATTCCAGACACATTAGATACAATTACATCCCTAAATGATGAATCTGAAATGCCAACATTGGATTCGAATACAGATGGCAATGTTACTTATACACCGAAACCATCCACATGTAATTCATCGGAACCACCAAGGAAGAGACGTAAAAAGCCTGAACAATCATCGGCAATGTTCCCATTACTTGAAAGACAAGTAGGTATCCAAAAAACATTGTGTGATAAACTAAAAAAAGTGGATGATATAGCGAAAAACCATGAAGACATTTCCTACAACACTAGAAGGATATACAAAGCTTTGGAAAAAAGTAACGAACTTCAGAGCAAAATGCTCGAGGTTGAAAAGGAACAAGCGGAGGAAAATCGGCGGCACCACCTTGAGGTGACTAATTTAATTCGTGAGAAAATTCAGCTTAAAAAAAAAATTTTGGACATAGAACTTTTAAAAATGAATGTTATTGAGAGGAATTCCTAATGTGATAACTTCATCGTGATTTTTTAGATTTGTAACGTATATATTTGTTTGTTGGCCATGAAGGCATGTTATTTTTTTACAACAGTTTCATTTTTTAGTTAAATTTTTGTTTTGTGCGTTATGAAGGCATATTTCGTATTATTTAATATAAATCTTTTTTGTACTCCACGAAGGAATGTTATGTTTTTTGCAAAGACTTCTTTTTTTTTTGAAAATACATATATTTTTAGAAAGAAATTAAGACATTTGTTTTAATTAGTTAACGAAAAGAATTCGCAATTCGTCTTCTAATTTCCACAGCTTCCTCGTTATAATGAGTACTGTTACAGACATCATTTGTTTCTTCTATTAACGTGTAGCTTTCTTGTATAGCGTCATCTACAGTTGATATGCCGTAATGTAGGCATATATTGCGTAGAGCGCAACATACATTAATTATTCGCACAATCTTTGATGCATCATATGTAGTGAAGAGCACGCATTTCATGCAAGCATCGGAAGCGATTTTTTAATAATCCAATGGTTCTTTCTACTACGATTCTCCCTGTGGAATGTTTCCTATTAAATATTCTTTCTACTGTACCCTCGGCTGCATTTCGAAATGGTGTCAATAGCCAGGGTTCTAACGGGTATCCGCTGTCTCCTGCATAGATTTAATAAAATAAGGGGCCTCGGTAGCCTAGGGGTAAGGCGCCTGACTACTATCCCAGAGGTCCCGGGTTCGAATTCCGGCCAGCCCCACGGTCCTTCGCCTTTTCCACTTTTCCACCCACATAACTTTCCTTCTTTCTTCTCCCCTCTTTACATTCCTGATTCCTCCTGTCATAGCCTTTGCTAGTCCTTCCCTACTCCACCAAGCGCATGTCATCGGTTGGTTGAAGAGATTCAACTCGTTTCAGGAGGCATAACACTCCAGCGAGTTGTTTCTCAAATGCCCCGATGCCAGAGTCGCGAAATGGTTGGAAGTAGGTGGAATAAAAATATATCGCGGCTAGGTTGTGGCAGCTCCTTCCTATGTACTTCTCTCTCTCTCTCTCTACTTCTCATCTTCCGGCTAGAGCTGCTATTCGACATTCTATAGAAAAAATAGATTGTCGAACAGTACAAAGGGGGCTTTCCCTAAGTCTCTAGTCTATCACATAAAAAAAAAAAAAAGTAAAAAGACAATTACAAAATAAGAACATACGAAGAATAGAAGAGTAGGTTTTACTAAAATTGTTTACCTAAAATTCTGGTGTGTTTATCACCACTGTCAAACATATTTTTAAAATATTCCCTAGCATCGCTCAGGTTCCATATATGGGAGTCATGATTGGCCCCTTGATATCGCCCATCAACAAACTTGATTCGTTGCTGGTGATCGCAAACCTGCGCAAACAATTTTATAAAAAATATTTCGTGTATTGTAAATTCTTACAATCATTGTGTTCATGCTATAAAAGCCCTTTCTGTTTTAGAAAAGGTGTTTACTGTCCTTTGGTTGAATTATTTTAATGTGGGTACCATCCACACACATAACCACCCCAGGAATTCCACATTTTTCATAAAAATGTTGTTTCGCTTCCATTTTTTCAGAGTCGGTCTGCTGTATCGTTATCCATTTTGAACATAATTTTTCTTCTAATATATTTATCATTGAAGAAAATATTTCGGAAAACGTGGACTGCGCTATATTCAACTCATTACCCACGCTTTGCTGATAGCTCCCTTGTGCTAAGAATCGTAGTGTTGCAGCGAGCTTGATTTTTATTGTTATTGAATTAGATTTAGTTGTTTTAGGGCAACTTGCTTCTACTTCACTAAGCAAATATTTAAAGGCAGATTTATTCAACCGAAAATTTTTCATAAAGCTAAAAGTATATTTTCGCAAATAAATAAGAGTTTTATTAATTTATATATAATTTTTACGTTCTTTCATCCATTTCCAAAATATCCCTCGCTGTACCTCTTAAACTTTGCCGGACAGCTCTTTCGTTTTCTTCTTCACTTTCCAAATTTTCCAACATATAAAAACCCACAGAATCCATAATATTTGATACACTTTAACAAATATTTATACACTTTGACTAACAGACGTTTATTAAATTGCTTTTGACAAATTTCAGCTGATTTCGAAAAGATTCGAACATGAACTTCATTCACGCGTTTACCGTGATTCAAATTCAAGGTGAAGTGAAACGTGAAAACGGCGCGTTTCGTTAACCGTACGTTTACCACGATAAGCCCCTGTAGCATCGCAATTGTTCAGTAGACAAAGGGCTATCCTTCCCAGCAGGCAAAATGAGCTCACAAAACCAGAAATTTGTCTTACAACTCACAATGAGCTAAATATGAGGAAAATATGACATCCCAAATGCCAAAAAAAAATTAAATCAGTTGTGAGAAAATAATGAGATCATAATGAGAGAAAAATGAGAAAGAAGACGAAATTGAATGTCCCACTTAATGTTCATTGATTGGAAGGTTGTTATGAGCTAATTATGAGCAATTCGTTTGGTAACAATTTTGAAGACTATTTTCGTCATTCTCAGTTTGGCTTTCTTAAGGAAAAGACTAAAATTGTTAGTGAAGTTTGTGTGAAAAAAACTGTTGAATTTTCTATGAAATAGAAATTCTTTGTGTATTGAATATTTTTTAGTTTTTAGAATTGAATATTTTACATTTTATAATATATAAGTTAAAAAGAAAATAAAAAAAAAAATTGAAAAGAGAAATGTCGCAGAATGTAAGTAAAGGTTTTTTTTTCAGAAGTTGAATATTTTATTTTGTGAAAAATAAATAAATTTATTTGGTTTTAACAGCGGTATCCTATGCTGGACAAAAAATTGTTACAAAAATATAAAAGAAGTGGAAAGTTCACTAGAGACAAGCGAAAATATTTAAGAATGGCATTCGAAACTTCTAAAGATGGTCAAGCCTCTTCTAGTAATACTGCTTCAAGTTCAATAGATGGGTACAGCGGAATCATCGAATTTTCGGATGAGGAAGAATCAAATCGGATGAGAAATGAAGTTGATGCTTCGGACGAATTATCTGAATCATTTGATGATAATGATGATATCGACATTAGAGTAGGAGATGCAATCGCTGGCATTCGAAGTTGGGCTAATAAATATAATATCGGTAGAAATGCAATAACTGATTTACTTAGTGTTCTGAACAAACTACTTCCCGGTAAATTTCCAAGTGATGGAAGAACCGTTCTGATGACACCGAAATCAGTAGAAGTGACGAACATCGATGAAGGATGCAAATATTGGCACCAAGGTGTTAAAGTTTGTCTTAAGAAGGCATTTTGGAATTTGCAAAAAGATATTAGTATTTTGTTAAACATTAATATCGATGGCTTGCCAATTTTTAATAGCTCAACTGAGCAATTTTGGCCAATACTTGCGAATGTCGAAGGGATTATAAAGGAACCCTTCGTAATTGGAATTTACAGCGGTAATAGAAAACCTCCATCGTTAGGTATTTATTTAGACAAATTTGTAAATGAAATGGCCGATATTATGGCAAATGGGATAATGATTAACGGTTTTCGTTTAACTGTTGGAATACGTTGCTTCATATGTGATTCCACCTGCACGTGCTTTTGTTAAAGGTAAATTTCACAAAAGGAAGAAAATAACTTTTTGATTATTTGAATTTTTGTCTTTCTTTAAATTAGGTGTTAAAAATTTCAATGCCTCACATGGATGCACCAAGTGTGACATTGAGGGATTTTATTCGATGCAAAGTCGCAGAAATTATTTTCCAGTAATACTTAATGGTGTCAAAAGAATAGATTTGTCCTTTAGAAATAGAACCGATCCAGAACACCACAAAGAAATGTCGCCACTGGAGGACTTGCCAATAAATATGGTTGACGATTTCATTGTATCTGATCCGCTACACTTGATACATCTTGGTATAATGAGGAGATATTTACAAGCATGGTATACCCCAAAATGCTTTCTGAAAACTAAATGGAGTGCTTCACAAAAAATGTATATCAACAGTTATTTGGAAGCAATCAAGCTACCAAAAGAAATTCATAGAGAAGTTCGAGGATTGAATCAACTTGCACAATGGAAAGGCACTGAGTACAGAAGTTTTTTCTTTTACTTATCTATTGTAGTATTTAAGCAGTATATGGAAAAAAAGATCTTTCTCAACTTTTTGTTTCTATATGTTGCAGTAACTATATGCTCTAATAATATTTTTAAAAGTAAATTAAATGCAGCAGAAAATTTTTTTTATCAATATGTAAAAGATTTTGCTGAAATATTTGGTGCTGATACAATAGGCAGCAACATGCATCAATTACTGCATGTAGTCGATGAAGTTATTAAGTTCGGTTGTTTAGACTCAATTTCCGCTTATCCATTTGAAAGTAAACTATATCGAATTAAAAAGTTATTGAAACCAGGTCATTCTGTCATTGTACAAGCGGCAAAGCGTATAACAGAAGCGAATTTTTTACCAAATATTGACAGCACTAATAAGAATAAATTAAAATATCCATTAATGTTGAGACCATTTAAACTAGAAAATAGAACATTTTACCATGAATTAAGAATTACAGAAAATTTAATGCTGTTTAATGTAAATGGAAATCAATGGTTTCTAACACAAAAAAATGAAATTGTAATGTTCGAGAAAACAGGAATGTTTGAAAATAATATATTAATTCATGGTTACAAATTGTCTAAATTACTTGATTATTTCATCGAACCATTGCCATCTTCCGCTTTAAATATTTTTTCAACTCATTATGGTGCCATACCGAAACTAAAAACAACAGATATTATATGCTTTCAATTTGAATGATGTTACATGTAAATTAGTTGGTTTAGATGTGAAGTATGATGACAAATATGTTTTCATTCCATTGATTCATACGTACAGGAAATGAAGAAAATAATTTACACAAGAAATCGATTTGATAAATATATTTAGTATGAAAAATTATATATTAATTTGATTTTTTTTTTAAATAAAAATTCTTATTCAAATAAAAAAGTATTCTCTACTATAATGACTTATATTAGGTATATTATATTAGGTATCCATATATGTTAGTGCACAAAACTTGGTCTCTATTGCGTTTTCATCCGCATCATAAAAATGTACATCATCTACATTTTCTGCGTGCTTTACGTTATCATCCGTTCCTTCCTTATATCGCTGGATGGCTGTATCGCAGAGCCTCCACAATGTTTTCTTAGTGCCTTCGTAACCAAAATTTGGAACACCGACTTTGATACACTTGTGAAATGTTTGCAAAATGTTTTCAAATCTTTCTAATTGAATTTTTGGTGGCCCAGCACTTCGTCGGATACCCGTGCGATTTACTTCTAACATAAACTTTCTAGTAAAAAAATGATCAATTAAACTCCGAACCAGCTTTTTCCCATCACTGATACCCGAATCCTTAACGTGCAAATCAGACATATGCTTAACCTGAAAAAATTGTAGAGAAAAAGGTATTATGTTAGACATATTCTGGTATGTGGAAATTTATTATGGTCTTACAAAAATCAATACATTTTTAGGATCACCTAATAGTGTATTGAATCGTTCCAGCGTTTGTTGATTTTCAATCGGAAATGAATCTTCAATGTCCTTGATGAAATCGTCGTCTATTTCAATCTCCGATTGATTCGAGTAAACCGGCCGTGTACTAAGAGCATCAATCATTCGTTTTTGTTCTGCTTTTATCGCTACTACAGCTGCCGTACATGCATCTACTTTATTTTCAACGATATCTATACGAGATTTTATTTCATTTATGCCTGTTAGTATATCGTTCAAAAATTTTCGTGGTAATGCTGTTGCTGGTTGCTTCGGTGTTTGTGGTGCTACATTTTTACCAGCTAATGGAGAAGCCAATATTTTCGCTGGTACATCATCTGACACATTGATAGCGGAAAAAAAATCTTTATCGGACTTGGAACTCGTTTTTACCCTTTTCGCCTTAGGGATAATAACATCTTTAGATGATGATGGCAACTGCCCCGAAAGTTCTAATTTTTCTGGCGAATCTTCCAACATTTTCTTCGCCGTTCGTACTGGTGAAGGCTTTTTTGCCTTGATGCAACTCAATTTCATAACTGTTTAATAATAAAATGAAACAAAATAACAATGGAAGAAATGAAAACGAATAGTGGAAAATAAATTATACTTACACTTTTCAATATTCGCTTCTTCATCGGTTGTAGACGATTTCAAATAAACATTTAGCAGTTTTTTCGCATCCCTCTCTGTTTCTAACCAGAGTTGGATTTCACAGTGGAATAAATCCCAAGTTTTTTCTGGCTTTACATTTTCATTTGTAATGTGGTTTTTTCCAACAATTTTTTCATTTTTTGGCCAGTACAACTCTGTCCGAGATTTAAAATATCGCTTAGGAGCAATAAAAAATTCATGCGAACCTCCCTTTGCGGTCCGTTTAACAATCGCAAAATTTTCCCGAACGCTAAAAAACAAGAACAGAAAATTGTCTGAATACAAACGAAAAGAAACAATCATCCATATCCTTTATGCACAAATATATTTTTCTAATTTAATAACCAAATTAAAACTCTATCACGGACATTGACCGTGAATTTGATGCATTTAAATATCTATTATGTGTTACTTACCTGTTCATATTTCTATTAACTTTTTCTTCTTTTACACTTTTGTTTTTGTTTTTTATTTTACACTTCTTTACTTCTTTTTCATATATTACGCTCCCTCAAACTGAAATTTCGAGCAAATGTATTTTCCAATGTCACAAACCTAAAACTGGAGTTTATACATATATCCCATTCTACATAAAAATATGCACTACACAAACTGCATTAGTTTTTGCATGATATTTCAATATACACTCGACAGTATATGTATATATGTATTACCCAGCAGTCCCAGTAACACATGCAAAAAAATCTCACAATATGAGCTCATATTTAGCTCATATTATATTTGTCATTATACATATATACTCTTACGACGGCGTATCCACAGCAGCTCAGTGGCGCAGTTGGTAAAATGTTGGCTTCATGTTCCAGTGACGCAGGTTCGAATCTCGTAGGTACCAGGTAATCGAAAAAAAAAAAATTCTCATGAATAAAATGTGAAAATATATAATAATAAAATTATATGAATATAAATAATAGTAGAAAAAGACAAGAACAAAAGAAAAATAATGTAAAAATAGTAATTTTTGTTTTTTAAGATTTATCAGTACTTTTTTTCTTCTCAGTACAATTTTTTTAATATTCTCCTATCAGTGAGCTCAATATGAGCTAATTTTGATAAAGCATTTAGCTCATGATTTACCTCATATTGACCTCATATTTAGTTCAGAAACATGCGCCAATTAACTCACTATTACCTCATATGTATCTCATAAATTACTATTTGAGACTTTAAACGAAAAAATTGCCAATCGCAAATAGATCATATTTAGCTCAATATGAGCTATAATGCCTGCTGGGGAGGGTGCGAAATGCCCATTATCTCGGGAAATACTGGTCAGCCCGGGGTGGGATTAAATTCCCAGACTCCCTGCGAGGTTCCTAACAATTTCCCATTCAAAAAAGGGCCACTCCAGAAATTGCCCAAAACCGGAAATTTTCAAAGGGGTACCTTTGGATATTTTTGGGTAATTTTTCGAAAGTGCTCGGATCTGGATGAATGGGGCATCGTTGGAAAGGGCTCGCTCCCCCGAGTTCAGAGCACTTTAGTTTGTCCCGAAATTCCAAGGGGTTCGGGAGTTATGCCCTTTTTGTGAACTCCCAAAGGAGGGTGCGAAATGCCCATTATCTCGGGAAATACTGGTCAGCCCGAGGTGGGATTAAATTCCCAGACTCCCTGCGAGGTCCCTAACATTTTCCCATTCAAAAGAGGGCCACTCCAGAAATTGCCCAAAACCGGAAATTTTCAAAGGGGTACCCTTTGGATATTTTTGGGTAATTTTTCGAAAGTGCTCGGATCTGGATGAATGGGGCATCGTTGGAAAGGGCTCGCTCCCCCGAGTTCAGAGCACTTTAGTTTGTCCCGAAATTCCAAGGGGTTCGGGAGTTATGCCCTTTTTGTGAACTCCCAAAGGAGGGTGCGAAATGCCCATTATCTCGGGAAATACTGGTCAGCCCGAGGTGGGATTAAATTCCCAGACTCCCTGCGAGGTCCCTAACATTTTCCCATTCAAAAAAGGGCCACTCCAGAAATTGCCCAAAACCGGAAATTTTCAAAGGGGTACCCTTTGGATATTTTTGGGTAATTTTTCGAAAGTGCTCGGATCTGGATGAATGGGGCATCGTTGGAAAGGGCTCGCTCCCCCGAGTTCAGAGCACTTTAGTTTGTCCCGAAATTCCAAGGGGTTCGGGAATTATGCCCTTTTTGTGAACTCCCAAAGGAGGGTGCGAAATGCCCATTATCTCGGGAAATACTGGTCAGCCCGAGGTGGGATTAAATTCCCAGACTCCCTGCGAGGTCCCTAACATTTTCTCATTCAAAAAAGGGCCACTCCAGAAATTGCCCAAAACCGGAAATTTTCAAAGGGGTACCCTTTTGGATATTTTTGGGTAATTTTTCGAAAGTGCTCGGATCTGGATGAATGGGGCATCGTTGGAAAGGGCTCGCTCCCCCGAGTTCAGAGCACTTTAGTTTGTCCCGAAATTCCAAGGGGTTCGGGAGTTATGCCCTTTTTGTGAACTCCCAAAGGAGGGTGCGAAATGCCCATTATCTCGGGAAATACTGGTCAGCCCGAGGTGGGATTAAATTCCCAGACTCCCTGCGAGGTCCCTAACATTTTCCCATTCAAAAAAGGGCCACTCCAGAAATTGCCCAAAACCGGAAATTTTCAAAGGGGTACCCTTTGGATATTTTTGGGTAATTTTTCGAAAGTGCTCGGATCTGGATGAATGGGGCATCGTTGGAAAGGGCTCGCTCCCCCGAGTTCAGAGCACTTTAGTTTGACCCGAAATTCCAAGGGGTTCGGGAATTATGCCCTTTTTGTGAACTCCCAAAGGAGGGTGCGAAATGCCCATTATCTCGGGAAATACTGGTCAGCCCGAGGTGGGATTAAATTCCCAGACTCCCTGCGAGGTCCCTAACATTTTCCCATTCAAAAAAGGGCCACTCCAGAAATTGCCCAAAACCGGAAATTTTCAAAGGGGTACCCTTTGGATATTTTTGGGTAATTTTTCGAAAGTGCTCGGATCTGGATGAATGGGGCATCGTTGGAAAGGGCTCGCTCCCCCGAGTTCAGAGCACTTTAGTTTGACCCGAAATTCCAAGGGGTTCGGGAATTATGCCCTTTTTGTGAACTCCCAAAGGAGGGTGTGAAATTTCCCATTCAAAAAAGGGCCACTCCAGAAATTGCCCAAAACCGGAAATTTTCAAAGGGGTACCTTTGGATATTTTTGGGTAATTTTTCGAAAGTGCTCGGATCTGGATGAATGGGGCATCGTTGGAAAGGGCTCGCTCCCCCGAGTTCAGAGCACTTTAGTTTGTCCCGAAATTCCAAGGGGTTCGGGAGTTATGCCCTTTTTTGTGAACTCCCAAAGGAGGCTGCGAAATGCCCATTATCTCGGGAAATACTGGTCAGCCCGGGGTGGGATTAAATTCCCAGACTCCCTGCGAGGTCCCTAACAATTTCCCATTCAAAAAAGGGCCACCCCAGAAATTGCCCAAAACCGGAAATTTTCAAAGGGGTACCCCTTTGGATATTTTTGGGTAATTTTTCGAAAGTGCTCGGATCTGGATGAATGGGGCATCGTTGGAAAGGGCTCACTCCCCCGAGTTCAGAGCACTTTAGTTTGTCCCGAAATTCCAAGGGGTTCGGGAGTTATGCCCTTTTTTGCGAACTCCCAAAGGAGGGTGTGAAATGCCCATTATCTCGGGAAATACTGGTCAGCCCGGGGTGGGATTAAATTCCCAGACTCCCTGCGAGGTTCCTAACAATTTCCCATTCAAAAAAGGGCCACTCCAGAAATTGCCCAAACCGGAAATTTTCAAAGGGGTACCCCTTTGGATATTTTTGGGTAATTTTTCGAAAGTGCTCGGATCTGGATGAATGGGTCATCGTTGGAAAGGGCTGGCTCCCCCGAGTTCAGAGCACTTTAGTTTGTCCCGAAATTCCAAGGGGTTCGGGAGTTATGCCCTTTTTTGTGAACTCCCAAAGGAGGCTGCGAAATGCCCATTATCTCGGGAAATACTGGTCAGCCCGGGGTGGGATTAAATTCCCAGACTCCCTGCGAGGTTCCTAACAATTTCCCATTCAAAAAAGGGCCACTCCAGAAATTGCCCAAAACCGGAAATTTTCAAAGGGGTACCCCTTTGGATATTTTTGGGTAATTTTTCGAAAGTGCTCGGATCTGGATGAATGGGGCATCGTTGGAAAGGGCTCACTCCCCCGAGTTCAGAGCACTTTAGTTTGTCCCGAAATTCCAAGGGGTTCGGGAGTTATGCCCTTTTTTGCGAACTCCCAAAGGAGGGTGCGAAATGCCCATTATCTCGGGAAATACTGGTCAGCCCGAGGTGGGATTAAATTCCCAGACTCCCTGCGAGGTCCCTAACATTTTCCCATTCAAAAAAGGGCCACTCCAGAAATTGCCCAAAACCGGAAATTTTCAAAGGGGTACCCTTTTGGATATTTTTGGGTAATTTTTCGAAAGTGCTCGGATCTGGATGAATGGGGCATCGTTGGAAAGGGCTCGCTCCCCCGAGTTCAGAGCACTTTAGTTTGTCCCGAAATTCCAAGGGGTTCGGGAGTTATGCCCTTTTTTGTGAACTCCCAAAGGAGGGTGCGAAATACCCATTATCTCGGGAAATACTGGTCAGCCCGAGGTGGGATTAAATTCCCAGACTCCCTGCGAGGTCCCTAACATTTTCCCATTCAAAAAAGGGCCACTCCAGAAATTGCCCAAACCGGAAATTTTCAAAGGGGTACCCCTTTGGATATTTTTGGGTAATTTTTCGAAAGTGCTCGGATCTGGATGAATGGGTCATCGTTGGAAAGGGCTGGCTCCCCCGAGTTCAGAGCACTTTAGTTTGTCCCGAAATTCCAAGGGGTTCGGGAGTTATGCCCTTTTTTGTGAACTCCCAAAGGAGGCTGCGAAATGCCCATTATCTCGGGAAATACTGGTCAGCCCGGGGTGGGATTAAATTCCCAGACTCCCTGCGAGGTTCCTAACAATTTCCCATTCAAAAAAGGGCCACTCCAGAAATTGCCCAAAACCGGAAATTTTCAAAGGGGTACCCCTTTGGATATTTTTGGGTAATTTTTCGAAAGTGCTCGGATCTGGATGAATGGGGCATCGTTGGAAAGGGCTCACTCCCCCGAGTTCAGAGCACTTTAGTTTGTCCCGAAATTCCAAGGGGTTCGGGAGTTATGCCCTTTTTTGCGAACTCCCAAAGGAGGGTGCGAAATGCCCATTATCTCGGGAAATACTGGTCAGCCCGAGGTGGGATTAAATTCCCAGACTCCCTGCGAGGTCCCTAACATTTTCCCATTCAAAAAAGGGCCACTCCAGAAATTGCCCAAAACCGGAAATTTTCAAAGGGGTACCCTTTTGGATATTTTTGGGTAATTTTTCGAAAGTGCTCGGATCTGGATGAATGGGGCATCGTTGGAAAGGGCTCGCTCCCCCGAGTTCAGAGCACTTTAGTTTGTCCCGAAATTCCAAGGGGTTCGGGAAGTAGTATAAATATGGGGATTCTGGACCAGAGCACTTTTGGGCATCTATGGTGCTATGGGATTCTGGACCAGAGCACTTTTGGTGATTTAGGGTGCTATGGGATTCTGGACCAGAGCACTTTTGGTGAAAAAGCAGCAGAATTCTGGATCTACTGCACTTTTGGTGATTTAGGGTGCTATGGGATTCTGGACCAGCGCACTTTTGGTGAAAAGCACCGGAATTCTGGACCAGAGTATTTTTTTTTTCACCTAATGAAGTTGCTGTGGAGGTTTTTTTCTTATATCGGAGCACTTTTTCTAAAATTTTCAAGTTCGTGAGAATATTTGGGAAATTGTTGATAAGATTCTGACCCTGTGCTGACCCAGTGCTGCTTTGAGTAAAAATCAGCCAGAGTAAATTTGATATATGGAATGTGGTTGCTGTGGAGTTTTTTTTCTTTTTGATAAGACGCGAACGTCGCGTTTATGGAGTGAATGTTCGCCAGACTGCGTGGCTGGGTGATAAGAACTTTGCGTGAATGAGCATAATTTCGGCGTGAATGCGAGTTGATATATGTGGTTGCTGTGGAGATTTTTTTCTTATATCAGAGCACGTTTTTTTTAAAATTTTCAAGTTCATGGGAATATTTGGGAAGTTGTTGATAGGATTCTGACCCAGTTTATGGAGTGAATGTTCGCCAGACTGCGTGGGTAGGTGATAAGAGTTTTTTCTTATATCAGAGCACGTTTTTTTTAAAATTTTCAAGTTCATGGGAATATTTGGGAAGTTGTTGATAGGATTCTGACCCACAGTTTTTTTGATAAGGCGCGAACGTCGCGTTGACTTAACGACAAATAGTGTGAGATTTGAAATTGAGATTGGAAATGATTTTTGATAATGGGGTGGTATAAAGGGAGCTGTATGTTAATTTTAAAAGTGAGAACTTTGGAAAAAATATAAGAGGTAAGTGTACAGTTTTATATATTATATTTTACTTACTTAATTTTGTCTCAACTTTTTTTTCAGAAAATATGTCTTTGTATTATGATGAGATGTATATTGTGCCCACGCAAAGGTATAGCTCGTTGGACTACTGCCTGATAACTGGTGCTATTACCTGGCGCTGGTACAGAGCAAATTCAGAATTGGATGGAATGACTAGCTGTGATATCACCGTGAGATCGCCTTTTAGTTTGATATATTTATCCCTAAAAGTATGGTTTAATTCGCCGTACTGGGATGAATGCATATTTAAAGAATTACTGGATCAGACACTTTGGGATCAGATGTTCTATAAGTTGTCTACAAAATTTTGTGGACAGGCTATAGAGCAAATGGTCCTGACTGTTAACGTGTCTATGGCTAACGCCATGAGGAATCATCAAAGGGAAATGAAAGCCGAGTTACAGGAGCATGTTAAGCATCTTCCGCAGGAGTTGCAGAAAAAATTTGTTAACGGAGTAGTGAGCATACGAGATTTGGAGCTAAGAAATAACCCCTCGGGTGAGATCGAGCAGTGCCCAACGGCGGACTTGTTTTTCGACGATGACTATGAGCCGAATGGTAGTTATAAGCATATAACCAACTTCAATGAAATAAAGGATTTTATATATAAGCAACAAAGGTTTATAATCAATGAAAAATAAAAAAATCTATCAAAAAAATTTATTTTTTTTTCCATACCGAAAACTTACGGTTTCTTTAAAATAAATTTTTTGATAATTTTTTTCAGATTTAGCTTCACATTTCGGTTATCTTCATACTTTACTGATAACGATGGGGTTTATAAACAGAAAATTTATTGATTTGAGCTCAGTTGTTTTTTAAAACTTTTAACGCTCAATAAGAAGTGAGTTCCTTAGGAGGTTTTCTTGTTGTTGTATTTTTTTGAAGTCGCGAGTAAATTTCGAACATTAAGAAGTGAGTTCTTAGGAGGTTTTCTTGTTGTTGTATTTTTTTGAAGTCGCGAGTAAATTTCGAACATTAAGAAGTGAGTTCTTAGGAGGTTTTCTTGTTGTTGTATTTTTTTGAAGTCGCGAGTAAATTTCGAACATTAAGAAGTGAGTTCTTAGGAGGTTTTCTTGTTGTTTCGAAAATGAGTAATTTTGTGTGTAATATTTGTCGGAAAACATTTGCAAGAATGGCAACATTAAAGAGACACAATAGAGTTGCGCATGCAGATGGTTTTTTGTGTGAAAAATGTGGTGAAATGTTACAAAAATTGTCTAACTTTGAAAAACATAAATGTCAGGTTAATGAAATAAAAGTGCAAAAAAGAGAAGAAATTTCAACTAAAGATTTATTGGAAGCAGGCAGTTCCGGACATAATGAAACAAAGTGGTGTGAAACATGTGAAGTAGCCGTTAAAATTCAAGAATGGAACTATCACCTTAGAACTAACGCACATAAAAGGAATTCCTTGCAGCCAGTAAGTAGTAGTAGTAATATCTATAATGTGAAGTGCGTAAAAAGTTTATTCAATGAGAGAATTGAGACATTTGTGGTGGAGAATCCAAATGAATCCTTATTGGATGCGAAAAAGTTGTTCGATTGTATGAAAACCCCAATTTTGGAATTATTATTGGATTCTTTAAATAAGCACGGATCTTTAAAGTTTAATATGGAATTATTTGGCGAATATATAAAAATGAGCAGTAAAGAAGATGAAGAAGATGAAGAATATGAAATGGTGTCATCGTTAAAGTCTTTCCAGTCTAAAATGACAATAATAGTAGACAGTGAAAGTTTGTGTAAAGCTTATGACACAATGTTAGAAAAAATAGTTTCACGGATGGAGGAGTTCCAAGAAAAAGACAGTGGTTGGGCCTTAGTTAGACTTTGTCATGTAGAGGTCAATGTAAATCAATATAAACCTTTAAAAGGCTCTCAATACATTCCACTGCCAGATTACATATCACGTAAGCATGCTTGCGTAAACGTTAAAAACTCTGACATTTATTGTTTTAAATGGGCAATTATCTCGGCCCTAATCCCAAGCAGCATTCATAGCGATCGGACATCCTCGTATAACATAAGCGACATTTCTGCCAACAGGATAGTATTGCGAAATGGAATTGCCTTGAATTTTGATCAGATGGACTTTCCTTTAGAAGTTAATGATATCAAGCATTTTGAAGAAATTAACCCGTTTGTAAGCGTAAATGTGTTTGGATGCGAGCAAAGTGGAAGCGTGCACAATATTGTGGGTCCTTATTATTGTACCAAGGATGAGAAATCAACCCATATTAATTTGCTGTTAATTCAAAACGACAACGACGGAAGAAGCCACTATGTCTGGATAAAAAATATGTCGAGGTAAAGTATAATTTTAACATGACTTTGTCTTATAAAATATACTTATGTTTTCTTCTTTTTCTTCTTCTTTTAAAGATTGCTTCGTCAACAAGTGACTTTAAACAAATGTGGAATTTTTATGTGCAATAGTTGTCTTCAACATTTTTATAGCGAAAGAGCTCTGGATATTCATCGTAAGGAGTGCAATAAAATTGTTACAATGCTGCCATCAGAGGAAAATGCTGAATTGAAATTCTCATCTCATCAGAGGCAAATTCAGGTACCTTTTACTGTATACGCAGACTTTGAGTGTATCCTAGAAGATGTTGCTACTTGTGCTCCTGATCCGACTTGTTCTTCAACGAGCGTTGTTCAAAAGCATGTTCCGTGTGCTTTTGGATACCATGTAGAATGTTCTTTTGATAAGAACTTAAATAAATTTAGAATTTACAAAGGTAAAGATTCTGCAGAACAGTTTGTTAAATATTTAGTAGACGATGTAAAATATTTTTATAATGAGTTTATAAGTAAACCGAAAGCAATGTTGCCTCTAACAAGGGAAGAGTTGCGTAGCTTTTCAGAATGTGAAATATGTCACATTTGTAATAATAAATTAGAATCTGATAAAGTGGCTGATCATTGTCATTTGTCTGGTAAATATAGAGGAGCTGCTCATAATCAATGTAATCTGCAATTTCAGGTTCCGAAATTTTTCCCAATTTTTTTCCATAACTTTTCTGGCTACGATTGTCATCTCTTTGTTAAGGCTCTGTCTCAAATTGAAGGCGAAATAAATATTATTCCACTGAACAAAGAGTCTTACATTTCACTTTCTAAAAGAATACATATCAACGAAACTGATACGATAGAGCTGCGCTTTCTGGATTCAAATCGATTTTTGCAATCAAGTCTAGAATCTTTGGCAAGTTATTTAGATCTTAGTGATTTTAAAGCTGTAAAGAAATTTTTCAATAATGAAGAGACATTCAAATTAATGACAAGGAAAGGGGTTTTTCCGTATGACTATTTGAATTGTTGGCAGCGATTGGAGAAGGCTAATCTTCCACGTAGAGCGGATTTTGATAATAAAATGAATAACAGTAAGTGCTCTCATAGTGATTATGAGCATGCACAGAAAGTATGGAATACATTTAATTGCAAAAACTTATGGGATTATTTGGATATTTATTTAACGCTCGATGTGTTACTTTTAACTGATATATTTGAGAACTTTAGAAAACTCTGCTTGAGCATTTATTCCTTGGATCCCTGTCATTACTATACCACCCCAGGTTTGTCTTGGGATGCAATGCTGAAAACAACAAAAATTAATCTAGAATTAATTACTGATATTAATATGCTAAACTTTATTAAAAAAGGCATAAGGGGTGGTATTACGCAATGTTCTCATAGACATACTTTAGCCAATAATAAATATATGAGCGATTATAATGCAAATGAACAATCATCTTTCTTAACTTATCTTGATGCCAACAATTTATATGGTTGGGCTATGTCCCAATTTCTACCACATTCAGGTTTCAAGTGGATAGATCCCAATACCACGACCACTGATTTTTTTTTAAATGTGGCCAAAGATTCTAGTACTGGTTTTATATTAGAAGTCGACTTAGAATATCCAATAAATTTACATGATGATCACAATCATTTGCCATTTTGTGTAGAAAATAAGTTAACACCAATATCTAAATTTCCAAAATTAATAGCAGATTTAAATAATAAAAAACGTTACATAATTCACTATTTAAATCTTCAACAGTGTGTAAAATATGGATTACGAGTAACCCAAATTCATCGAGTATTACAATTTAATCAATCAGACTGGCTTGATTGTTATATTTCTAAAAATACCTTTTACCGGACTAGAGCAAAAAATGCGTTTGAAAAAAATTTCTTCAAATTATTAAACAACGCGGTATATGGTAAAACTATGGAAAATGTTGACAAAAGAAGAGATATTCGTCTTATAACCAGGTGGGAGAGTAGAGGTAAATCGTTGGGGGCTCGTGCTCTTATAGCTAAACCTAATTTTCGTAGCTGCACCCATTTTACTGATGACTTGATTGCAATAGAATTGAATAAAGTAAAAACATATTACAATAAGCCACTTTATCTAGGTTTTTGCGTTTTAGAATTGTCTAAGTTAAAAATGTATGACTTTCATTATGGTTATATGAAACCAAAATATGGAAATAAACTAATTCTGAATTATATGGATACAGATTCATATATATATACAATTTTTACTAATGATTATTACAAAGATATTTTAAGCGATATAGATAATTATTTTGACACTTCAGAATACGCACTCGATAACCCTTATGGAATACCTTTAAGAAACAAAAAAGTAATAGGACTTATGAAAGATGAGGCAAATGGAAATATAATAAAAGAATTTGTAGGATTAAGAGCTAAAATGTATTCACTGAACATTGACCATCAAGATTTAATAAAAAAAGCCAAGGGTGTCAAGAAAACTGTTTTAGACAATATAAATTTAGACGATTACAGAGATTGTTTATATAAGAAAAAAATATTATATGGAAATATGTATGTTTTTAAATCACAAATTCATAATATATATACTCAAATTATTAATAAAATAGCACTTAGTTATATGGATGATAAAAGATTTATATTAGAAGATGGTATCACAACTTATGCATGGGGACATTACAAAATAAGAGAAAGTACTAGTAATAATAACATGGAAACAGAATAAATTTTTATATGAAATATAAAAAAAAATTTTTTATTATTATTTGTCCAGAAATTTCCGATAAGAATTTTTTTGCTTGGAGCGAATTATGAGAAAATTTTATTTTTTATTTTTTTTAATCGACAACAGGAAATGATTGACGATAATTTGAGGGGTATAAATTGAACTGATCGCTAATTCCATTTAATCAGTTCAATTTTGGAATTTCTACCAAGTGGTTTTAAAACATTACTTCGCTGTGAATAATGGAGTTTAATAATTTAGTGAATAACACTTTAAGCGATGACTTCGAAATATTAGAGGAGTTAAATTGTTCTTTTAATGTTAAACCTATATTACCGATCAAGGAAATGGAGTTGTATAAGGCTTATAAAATTTTAAGTTGCAACAAAATTTCAACAAAATATGGTGAAAAAGTGCGTCTGGAGTTGGAGCAGCACAATTTATTTCTTCCCGACAGATATAATAGGATGTCGATGTCAACTATGGAGAAGATTAACGAAGGAGGATTCTACATTACATATCAAGGCATTAGCCGGAATTTAACCAAATTAGTATTTACTAAATCTATTCCAAACCCCGATTTTTACACTTCTTTGTAATAATATATAAATAAAAAAAGTTATATTACTGTTAAAAAAGATGTTTTCTTTATTTATTGTTATATAATAAAAATTTTCTAATGACAAATACATTTTGTAGAGCACACTGGCCTTTATGATTGAAACAAGAGAACTCTTGATGAACAAATCGTAACCATGATAGTTTGGGGCACGCTAATTCTTCTTCTGTATCTAGAATGATTGCTCCGTCTCCAAGGAATTCTTTAATCCAAACTTTTTTTTCCGAGCCTTTGACAAAAATTGTTTTTCCAGCAAGTAAAGGTGCCACAACAGTGTAGAGGTAATGATATGGAACAAATCCGTCATGCCATCCGAAACCATGAAGATTGTGTTTTAACCAAAAGACTTGTCTTTTTATTTTTGGTGTTAAGTCTTCAAATTTAAACGGTGGTTGAAAAACAAAATGTTGCAGCTTATTGTCCGATGAGAGGACTGCCAGCTCCTTAACGATAAATTTATTTTGTTGGTCTTTGAATCCTTGGATGTCAACAATTGCACTCATCGTATTTTAAATAATTTTCTTAACTTCACTCGTCAATGGATTGTATTCGACTATTCGATCGTGGATAAGTAAACAGTAAGCTGTTGTTTTCGGTGGAATATTAACAGAAGTTTTGAATTCTAATTTTATATCTACGGGCCCCGTTTTGATAGCTTCGTTTTGATGAGAACAATCGATAACTGCAATTGGAGCGTTTTCAAGAAATTCTTTAGCTGAGAAGAGAGGTTGTGGTTGACGTTCATAATAAGATTGTTGAAATTTTGCATACATGTTATATAGCAGAGCATATCGTTCTCGATCAAACCTCAAATTTAAATCATCGTACGGGTAAGATTCTGAATTTAGGTATACTTTGACATTAGTAAGGTTGCAGTGATCAAACTTGCTCGCATCCTTTTTTCTAATATCTTTACGATCAGTTTGTAGAGCTAATATAACATATCTTGGTTTTTCCAGCTGGGCAGATATTTTAACTGACCATGTGTGATCAGTTGCTATAGGTAAAAGTGGATATTCGTATACATCCCAGCTACGAAATGGGGCTTGAATTGGATGTCCACTTTCAACAGTTTTCAGCAATGATAGCTTCTCATTATCAGCTACAGATATATGTGGTATTTTCCATTGCAACTTAAAGATGTTAATAATAGCTTCATCGGTGGGTGCTATGAGAGCATTTTCGTCTGTCCTGCTTCGAATTAATATTAATTCATGTTTGGCGTTTAAAATGATTTTCTTGTAGTCTTCGGCAAATCCTAACAGCATATTAAGTGGAACACAAAAATTGAAGAACAACTTTTCAGGCTTGATAGTTTCTGAAGGTGACCAACCGGCATTGTGAAGCATTTTGCTTTCATTTTCATTTAACGAGATATAGTTCTTCAACGTGGATACAATTCCGAGGTTTCTTGTTCGATCGATCTCCACTCCATTTAATTCGTAACGAATTTCATCGAAAAGAAATGAGAAAGCATTGTTTGTAAGGCTCGTATCAACAGATTTTGTCCCATCAGTCTTAGCTACAGAGCCTTCAATATAAATTAGACTCTCACTAGGTAGAATGTACAAATCCTGATGTTGTACTACAATTCGAATCTCATCGCTGTTTTTAAATGAAGTTAAAAATGGTGAATAGCTGTGGTATTCTACTTTTGCTACGCTGTTATCATAAGAAACACCTCTGTTAATATTCAATATATCACTCATTTTTTTTTAATTTAACTCCCAGAGATATTAAAAATTGTCTATTAGCTGAGCTTAATTTCGGTCTTATCCTTGGTAAAGTATCTAAATGACTGGAGGTGTGGACAGGTTTTTCTATCCTTTTATTATCACTGTCTCTGTTATATAGCAACATGTTGAGGTTTCAAATGCAATCTCACAGTAATTGTTTCTCCTCTAAAGTTTATTAGGTCGCCGTCTTGATCGACTAATTTCAACACAAGCGAACTTATCCTTTTAACATTCACTGGCAAATAAATAACATTTTTGGGTACCTCAACTATTTTATAGCCTGGACCCACTTTGGGGGAAAATTCGTGAAGTGTGTGAACTGGTGTATTATTTATGAATGATCCTGATATAAGGTTGCACTCAACACGAATTACATTAATTTTAATTATATTAACGGGTAAATCCGACACATTTATTATGTTGGGATCCAATTCTCGTTTACTAAACCCTAGCAACGGACCAATAGACTGTGGTTTATTAAAATTTATTTTGTGTGTACTCTTTATTTCAGTTCTTAAAGTGTTATTGTTAGCTACAATAACAACTGATGGTTTGGTTTTAGTTTTAGTCAAATCTCTTTTAATAAGAGCTGCAATATCATCAATTTCATATGAACCATCAGGAATTTGTATAACTTCATCTCCTACATGAAATAAGTTGTTTCTTCCATCTACATTCGGTATTGAATTGTAAGTTTGCAAATCAATCAAACCGCAAACATAGTCTGTATTAAGATCTAAAGGTGGGAAATATTCAGCTGTTAGTACAGACGAATTTCCGGTTAAAGTAAGTGTTAACGACATGATCAAATGGTACGTTTAAATGAAATGCTATTGTAATGGGTTTGAATGTTTTATTTATACTTATATGTACAGATCAAATGGATAGTTTAAACTATCTTAGAACGATTATATAGAAACTTTAAGCACAGATGTCCACAATTTATAGAATTATAATTTTGATATGCTTCATAGTTGTACACTATGTTATTTCCTAAATACTTTAAAAGTTCTTTTGGTGGTTGTAAGTTTCCGAAACTGTCAAAGTATTCAATATTAGTTCCTTTTTTATGGTATGCTACCCAGTGTGTCCCCGGACCTGTGGAAGAATCCAAATTGATGATCCCACATTCATTTCTTCTAGGTCTTTTGGGAAGCTCATCAATCATAAAGACTCCTCTGAAGTGTGGTATGTATTGAGCGTGCTTATATAAATCGTATTCGTTTAATGGACGATTGGGTAGCGTTCTCAGTAGTTTTTTGTCGGTGGATTTAAGTAAAGTCCTAACCCCTTTCTATATGGTTTTAAATATAGACCTTTTCCATTTTTCCCTAAAGCTATTGCCTCCATCGTCTGATTATGACGTTTATTTTCCTCCAATTGTTGTTTAGCCTTAGTTGCATCGTTAACGGCTTTTGCAATTCCCGATACGCCACCTGTCAATGCGCCTAATGCAGAAAGTCCAGCAAAAATGGGGATGAGAGGTAAAACTCCTCCAACTCTTGGTATAGGAATAATACGAGGTGGTTTTGTGCATTTTCGCTTTCCTCTAAACACATTTCTGGTAGCACCAAGAGCAAGCTGTATAGCTTCCTTTAAAGAGCCTGGCTTCTTCGTTTTCAAGATATTTCGTGCTTCGCAAACTCCTTTTTTTAATGTTAATTTAATTTTAGGTTTTTTAGTTGAACGTTTTGCTTTTAAGCCCATCCCAAGTTTAAGTTTTGTCTTCATAGCTTTTGTTACAAGCCAGGCATTAAGTCGTTCACCAAATAATGCGTCACTAGATTTTACTCTCTGCCACGCTTTTTCTGCTAATATTCGATCAGCGATATGACGATCTTCAATATTTTTATGTTTGTTATATGCAATATCGTGCTCTTTGCAGGCGGCGTCAAGAGGATTTATACCAGGATCACCTCTAGCTACTCTTTCCAACAGTTTAGTACCAGGACCGCAATACTGATAACCAGGCAAATGCAATTCGAAAGGTAAATTGCTTATTGCTGTGTTCAATAAACCTTTCCCCCTTTTTTTATGATCTATCATTCAGCGAGACGTTTTGCAAAAAATCTACGTGTGTATTCTAGCTTCGATACCTTAAAACTGATATAAAAATGTATGGATTCTAGTATATATATATTAGTTTTCACTATGAAATTCGTTAAGCAACAAGTGTCTTTACCAATTAGAAATATAGACATAAAATCAGAGGAACTTAAACAAAAACACGGATCCTTATTACCCCATACTATAAGAGCTGTCGTTACAGGACCTTCTAATTGCGGTAAAACCAATCTTATGATCAGTCTTATCGAGCAACCGAACGGACTCAAGTTTGAAAATATTTATGTCTATTCAAAGTCATTATATCAACCAAAGTATGAGTATTTGAAGCAACTTATAACACCCATATCCGGAATGGGTTTCTATACATTTTGTGAAAATTCTGAAGTAATTTCACCAGAGAAGGCAAAATCAAATTCTATTTTCATCTTTGATGATGTTGCATGCGACAAGCAAAACAACATACGATCATATTTTTGTATGGGACGACATAATGACATCGATAGTTTTTATCTTTGTCAAACATACACACATATACCTAAGCACCTAATTCGAGACAATGCGAACCTTCTTATTCTATTTAAGCAAGATGAAATGAACTTAAAGCATGTCTATAATGATCATGTAAACACAGACATGCCCTTTAATACTTTCAGAAATGTATGTGCAGAGTGCTGGAAGGATAAATATGGCTTTCTTGTGATTGATAAAGATAGTCCAATAAACAAAGGACGTTACCGTAAGGGATTTGATTTGTATATTATCATATAAATACAATAGCTTACTGAAATACTTGTTAGACCAGTTTAAGCAGTTACCAGACCCGTTACAGCAGTTAACAGACCAGTTTAAGCAGTTAACAGACCCGTTAAAGCAGTTAACAGACCCGTTAAAGCAGTTAACAGACCCGTTAAAGCAGTTAACAAAAATGGAACACAAAGGAAGATCTGAAGTGAAAAATAACGAAGAAACACTAAGGAACATTATAAAAACTAGAAATATCATACGAAAGAAATTTCGGGCTATAAAAACCGGAAGAGTTGAAACAGAAGCTCAACTAGAAGAAACATTTAAACCTATAACAAACCCGTTGAAGCAGTTCGTGACAAAAGCGAAACAAGAGTCAGGACATGAAATTAAATTTGAGCCCAAGGAAGAATATAATGAATACGATAACCTAAAGTCAACTCCCAAATTCACTTTTCCAAAAATGGAACCTACAAGTACACCACTAAAGCATAAACAATTTTCTTTAATGTCAGAAGATGAATTTGCAACACCTGTTCACTCAAGAACTTTAGTTGAAAGAGCCGATAGAACTCTTAATTCATCCACTGGATTGGCTGATAAATATTTTCAATGGTATATTGAAAAAAATCCAAAAATTGATTACACTTACGGAGTTTACTTTGATAATAATGAATGGAAAATTGGAGATTCAAAGGTTGAATATAATGAAGATAATTTTGTTATTAAAGGAAAGCCTTACACAATAACACTAGGTTTACTCGAACTTCTTTTTATGAAAAAACCTGCTAAAAGTCTATATACTAAAGATGATTTGTCAAATTATGAGACTATTCTAAACGATACTAATGCTCATAGACGAGGATATTCGATGGAAGAACAAATAAAGGGGAATAGAGGTTCTAAGTACAGGGAAATTATTAGCAAGTTTTTATATCGCAAAGGAATGGGTTTAATGCATTTACCTAAGAATAATATTGACCATATTTATTGGGATGATCCAAATGAACTCGTAGACCGATTGCGCCTTCTTATTGCTTCCCAACATGCTGGTAACAATAGTCATCATAATGAAATCATGTCAATAATTGAAGAATTAAGAGAAGCTAACGTTATAGAATAAATATCATGCATCTTTTATTTTCGATTCAATTAGATCATGAGCGTAGACAAGTTCGGGAGATTTTCTAAACAAGCCAAATTAGGACCAGTTGGCGAGAGGGGACCAAGGGGTCTACCTGGGGATCGGGGTCCACAAGGTCCGCCTGGTATAGGTTTTCAACTTACTTCTAACGGTGATTATGATCTTAATGATAAATGCATTAAAAATCTTAAAAATCCTGTGGAAAATAAAGACGGTGTAAATAAATTATATGTTGATGAATGGGTGGACTTAACCAACTCTGCCATAAAAGCTCAAGAAGAATTATTGAACAAAACTCTTGATGATGAATTGCAGAAGGAAAAAAATATAATAGAAAAGCAGCTAAAAAGCATTTATGATATAATAAGTTCTACAAATGAAAAAGCAAAAGTAGACAACGAGCTAATGGTAACCAAAGCAATGGAAGATTTACATAATAAACTGAAAAGTTATATTGATAACGAAGTAAAATTAGAAAATCAGCAGTTTACAAATAAATCAGTAAAGGTTTTGCAAAATAAGTTAACAGATCGTATTGATGTGGGATTGCGTCAAATTTGGGATGCCTTAAAAGGATTAATAGATGTAGAAGCAATAACAATTACAAAGGAAACGGTATGAGAATAACTTCATGATGAGTAAAAGACAAGTTGTAAACGAATTACATAAATCAGCACGAAAACATTTTAATAGACGTCGTGTTATTATTAAAGGCCTTGACGACCTCTGGCAAGCTGATTTAGTTGAAATGGGTGCATACTCTCAACAGAATAATGGTTATAATTTCATGTTGACTGTCATCGATACATTTTCCAAATATGCGTGGGCTGTTCCAGTGAAGAAAAAGACTGGTATTGAAGTTGCTGGAGCGATGAAAACTATTTTCGAGTACGGTAGAATACCAAGAAATATACAGACCGATGATGGAACAGAATTCTTTAATAAAAACTTTCAAAACTTGATGAGGAAACATAATGTTAATCATTATTCAACATATAGTTCGTTGAAGGCTTCAATAGTTGAGCGATTTAATAGAACATTGAAAGGGATGATGTGGAAAGAGTTTAGTATGATTGGAACATATCGGTGGATTGATATAATAAAGGATTTGGTGTTGCGTTATAATCGTAAAAAGCATCGTACAACAAAAATGAAGCCAATCGATGTCAACAAATCAAACGAAAAGCAAGTACTTTTAACAGCATATAATCATATAAAAGTTACTCATCCATCTAAATACAAAGTTGGAGATTTTGTTCGAATAAGCAAATATAAACATGTTTTCGAAAAAGGTTATACACCAAATTGGACCACTGAAATATTTAAAATTCGCAAAATTCAGCTTACAAACCCAGTAACATATCTTCTAGAAGACCATCAGGGGCACCCCATCACAGGAGGATTCTATGAGTTAGAATTGCAAAAGACAAATAATCCACACGTTTACTTAGTCGAAAAAATCTTGAAAAGACGTGGAGATAAGGTTTATGTCAAATGGTTAGGTTTTCCATCAAAAGACAATTCATGGATTGATAAAAAAGATGTATTATAATATAAAAAAAAAATGTATTTACAATAAAATAAATTTATAGATAATATTACAAAAGTTTTTGCTTTTTCTTATTTAATATCGGATTCAAAATTTCAGCAATTTCTTTAATTCGTTGGTTGAAGCGAAATCGATCAACAGCATACTCTTTCCATGGTCCCTTTCTAGCAGTATGGTAAGCATACCTTCAAACATACATGATGTGTACTTCCGGTGTTACATTAAATCGCACATTTTTAGGCATAGTCCACAGGTAGGTTTGGTAAATCTCTGATAAAATTTCATAAGTTTTTGAACTTCTTGTTTACGCCTCCAAACAAAGTAACATTCACACGTATCCGGTCCCTCTATTGCATTATCATTAGACCAAGGACAACTTATATAGTGATTCCCAAATTGAGATTCTATTTGTTTCATATTTTTGTATGGTTTTAAAAAATCATTAAATTTTTCAATTTTTTCTTTATGCTCGTCCCAAAGTATGTCATCATATTCTTCTAAAAATTGATCAATATCCATCTTTACTCTTTCACTTCCAAAACCGAACTAAATTGTTCTATTACTTAAGAGATGCTCATATTATATGTTTGCTTCATTTGCTTCAAATCAACAAGTTCAATGTCACTTTTATGGCTAGGATCATGCTGTCTTATTAACTCCACTTCACCATTACTTAGAACTCTCTCAGTTTCAAACTCGTGGTATTCATAACACGATATTTTCAATGAACGGCTTTCATAATTGCTGTCATATGTACAGCGGATAGTAATTGACTTATCTTCATCAAATTCAAGCTTGAAGTGTCTATAAAAAATATCTTTACTTTCTATAATTCCACCAATTTCTACTTCTTTTCTTATGAGCTCTTGCCTAAAACCTTCAATAGCTTCTTCAACAGTCACAAACTTCTTTTTATCTCGAGCTGCAATAGTAGTAGGAGTAGTAGTAGTAGTAGGATCTGTATACTCATTTTCAGAATTCAAAATGGTTGTGTTAGCTATTTCTTTGTTATTTTCATTAATATTACTGTGAGTTAAAAGGCGAAAAGACAATGCAATTTGTACTGTTTGATTGTTTGGAAGATTTAATGCAAAATCTAAATTACTATTATTTTCATCAGTTAGATTAACATCTATTGGTACTGAGTGGGAATGATTGCATAAAGCAATAAGTAAGAGTGTAATGTATTTAATCATTGCTATTTTTGACCACGTCTGCACCCCTCGATTCATTAATTACAACTAAATGAATTGTGATTTTATAATATATTATATATGTATAATTTGATTTTCATGCATCCTCCTGTTTTTCTAATCTAGCACGTTCATCCCAGTTACTCTTACCAAAGGGACAATTTATCGGAAAGAAATTGTATAATATCCCCCGACTTAAATTATTAGAATTTATTGCTTCTCCAAAGATGGTCACACGTCCTACAAACACTTCTATATTCACATGTTCATAATTTTCGAATTTAAAATCATAGTTGAATCTCTTCGGAAGGTTTTCATCATATTTAAGATCTAACAAAAGTGTTGATTCTCCATTCTGTGGAGTCATTCTTAAATTAAATATAGGTCCGTCTACTTCCACATTCATAATTCTAAACCATTTCCAACCAGCTGCACATATGCAATATTTTTGACCTTGGGCGAGAGTTTCAGTCCAGAACATAATAGATGATTTAGTGAAATTACACCTAGGAATGAAGATATTTCCATACTTGCGCAATAATTTATACTACGCGGTCTAATCCTTCTTTATTTTTCTCTAACCATTCAGCATCATTATCAAGTTCAGCAAACGGACAATTCTCTGGATAACCCTGAGTTTTACGGTCATTTCTAAGTACAGCAGCGACTACTTGCCCAATCAGCGTTACAGTTCCAGAAGTCACTTCAATTTTAACATGCTGAACGGGATCGAATTTAAAATCACATTCCAACTTTTCTGGAAAAGACTCTCCTTTTTTTAAATGATAGATGATAGTTCTATTCCCATTTTCTGGTGTCATGTACACACTTGAAAGTATATTGAATGGTCGAATATTAATGATTCTAAAACAAAGCCATTTTGATGAACAAATACAATACTTTTGCCCGCCGTAAATATTTTCTATCCAAAACATCTTTTCCTCCAATCAGTTGGCATAAAACTGGTGGCTTTCAACAATAGACATTCGTATATAAAGAAAAATAAAAGATGAATCCTAAAGTAACTGTATAGCCGAATTGGTAGCTCGATTAGGAATATGCGAAAAAGCCTCCCGCACAAAATATATGCAGGTTCGAAACCAACTTGTACTGCTACTTGCAAAATATCTGAAACGAAATTTGTCTTTAAGTCATACGTAAGCAAATTATATAATCTCCAACCATTTAAGTTCATAAACGTAAGTACTAAATGCCAAAGTTATCAATTCAGCTATACAGTTACTTTTTTAATTTTTCACCATCCACGACCTACCTCATGTCAAAATATTCTCATGAACTTGAAAATTTAAAAAAAAGTGCTCTGATATAAGAAAAAAAAACTCTTATCACCTACCAACGCAGTCTGGCGAACATTCACTCCATAAACTGGGTCAGAATCCTATCAACAACTTCCCAAATATTCCCATGAACTTGAAAATTTTAAAAAAAACGTGCTCTGATATAAGAAAAAAATCTCCACAGCAACCACATATATCAACTCGCATTCACGCCGAAATTATGCTCATTCACGCAAAGTTCTTATCACCCAGCCACGCAGTCTGGCGAACATTCACTCCATAAACGCGACGTTCGCGTCTTATCAAAAAGAAAAAAAACTCCACAGCAACCACATTCCATATATCAAATTTACTCTGGCTGATTTTTACTCAAAGCAGCACTGGGTCAGCACAGGGTCAGAATCTTATCAACAATTTCCCAAATATTCTCACGAACTTGAAAATTTTAGAAAAAGTGCTCCGATATAAGAAAAAACCTCCACAGCAACTTCATTAGGTGAAAAAAAAAAATACTCTGGTCCAGAATTCCGGTGCTTTTCACCAAAAGTGCGCTGGTCCAGAATCCCATAGCACCCTAAATCACCAAAAGTGCAGTAGATCCAGAATTCTGCTGCTTTTTCACCAAAAGTGCTCTGGTCCAGAATCCCATAGCACCCTAAATCACCAAAAGTGCTCTGGTCCAGAATCCCATAGCACCATAGATGCCCAAAAGTGCTCTGGTCCAGAATCCCCATATTTATACTACTTCGGGAGTTATGCCCTTTTTGTGAACTCCCAAAGGAGGGTGCGAAATGCCCATTATCTCGGGAAATACTGGTCAGCCCGAGGTGGGATTAAATTCCCAGACTCCCTGCGAGGTTCCTAACAATTTCCCATTCAAAAAAGGGCCACTCCAGAAATTGCCCAAAACCGGAAATTTTCAAAGGGGTACCCCTTTGGATATTTTTGGGTAATTTTTCGAAAGTGCTCGGATCTGGATGAATGGAGCATTGTTGGAAAGGGCTCGCTCCCCCGAGTTCAGAGCACTTTAGTTTGTCCCGAAATTCCAAGGGGTTCGGGAGTTATGCCCTTTTTTGTGAACTCCCAAAGGAGGGTGCGAAATGCCCATTATCTCGGGAAATACTGGTCAGCCCGGGGTGGGATTAAATTCCCAGACTCCCTGCGAGGTTCCTAACAATTTCCCATTCAAAAAAGGGCCACTCCAGAAATTGCCCAAAACCGGAAATTTTCAAAGGGGTACCCCTTTGGATATTTTTGGGTAATTTTTCGAAAGTGCTCGGATCTGGATGAATGGAGCATTGTTGGAAAGGGCTCGCTCCCCCGAGTTCAGAGCACTTTAGTTTGTCCCGAAATTCCAAGGGGTTCGGGAGTTATGCCCTTTTTTGTGAACTCCCAAAGGAGGGTGCGAAATGCCCATTATCTCGGGAAATACTGGTCAGCCCGGGGTGGGATTAAATTCCCAGACTCCCTGCGAGGTTCCTAACAATTTCCCATTCAAAAAAGGGCCACTCCAGAAATTGCCCAAAACCGGAAATTTTCAAAGGGGTACCCCTTTGGATATTTTTGGGTAATTTTTCGAAAGTGCTCGGATCTGGATGAATGGGGCATCGTTGGAAAGGGCTCACTCCCCCGAGTTCAGAGCACTTTAGTTTGTCCCGAAATTCCAAGGGGTTCGGGAGTTATGCCCTTTTTTGCGAACTCCCAAAGGAGGGTGTGAAATTTCCCATTCAAAAAAGGGCCACTCCAGAAATTGCCCAAAACCGGAAATTTTCAAAGGGGTACCCCTTTGGATATTTTTGGGTAATTTTTCGAAAGTGCTCGGATCTGGATGAATGGGGCATCGTTGGAAAGGGCTCACTCCCCCGAGTTCAGAGCACTTTAGTTTGTCCCGAAATTCCAAGGGGTTCGGCAGTTATGCCTTTTTTTGTGAACTCCCAAAGGAGGCTGCGAAATGCCCATTATCTCGGGAAATACTGGTCAGCCCGGGGTGGGATTAAATTCCCAGACTCCCTGCGAGGTCCCTAACAATTTCCCATTCAAAAAAGGGCCACTCCAGAAATTGCCCAAAACCGGAAATTTTCAAAGGGGTACCCCTTTGGATATTTTTGGGTAATTTTTCGAAAGTGCTCGGATCTGGATGAATGGGGCATCGTTGGAAAGGGCTCGCTCCCCCGAGTTCAGAGCACTTTAGTTTGTCCCGAAATTCCAAGGGGTTCGGGAGTTATGCCCTTTTTTGTGAACTCCCAAAGGAGGGTGCGAAATGCCCATTATCTCGGGAAATACTGGTCAGCCCGGGGTGGGATTAAATTCCCAGACTCCCTGCGAGGTTCCTAACAATTTCCCATTCAAAAAAGGGCCACTCCAGAAATTGCCCAAAACCGGAAATTTTCAAAGGGGTACCCCTTTGGATATTTTTGGGTAATTTTTCGAAAGTGCTCGGATCTGGATGAATGGGGCATCGTTGGAAAGGGCTCACTCCCCCGAGTTCAGAGCACTTTAGTTTGTCCCGAAATTCCAAGGGGTTCGGGAGTTATGCCCTTTTTTGCGAACTCCCAAAGGAGGGTGTGAAATTTCCCATTCAAAAAAGGGCCACTCCAGAAATTGCCCAAAACCGGAAATTTTCAAAGGGGTACCCCTTTGGATATTTTTGGGTAATTTTTCGAAAGTGCTCGGATCTGGATGAATGGGGCATCGTTGGAAAGGGCTCACTCCCCCGAGTTCAGAGCACTTTAGTTTGTCCCGAAATTCCAAGGGGTTCGGGAGTTATGCCCTTTTTTGCGAACTCCCAAAGGAGGGTGTGAAATGCCCATTATCTCGGGAAATACTGGTCAGCCCGGGGTGGGATTAAATTCCCAGACTCCCTGCGAGGTTCCTAACAATTTCCCATTCAAAAAAGGGCCACTCCAGAAATTGCCCAAACCGGAAATTTTCAAAGGGGTACCCCTTTGGATATTTTTGGGTAATTTTTCGAAAGTGCTCGGATCTGGATGAATGGGGCATCGTTGGAAAGGGCTCACTCCCCCGAGTTCAGAGCACTTTAGTTTGTCCCGAAATTCCAAGGGGTTCGGGAGTTATGCCCTTTTTTGCGAACTCCCAAAGGAGGGTGTGAAATTTCCCATTCAAAAAAGGGCCACTCCAGAAATTGCCCAAAACCGGAAATTTTCAAAGGGGTACCCCTTTGGATATTTTTGGGTAATTTTTCGAAAGTGCTCGGATCTGGATGAATGGGGCATCGTTGGAAAGGGCTCGCTCCCCCGAGTTCAGAGCACTTTAGTTTGTCCCGAAATTCCAAGGGGTTCGGGAGTTATGCCCTTTTTTGTGAACTCCCAAAGGAGGCTGCGAAATGCCCATTATCTCGGGAAATACTGGTCAGCCCGGGGTGGGATTAAATTCCCAGACTCCCTGCGAGGTCCCTAACAATTTCCCATCAAAAAAAGGGCCACTCCAGAAATTGCCCAAAACCGGAAATTTTCAAAGGGGTACCCCTTTGGATATTTTTGGGTAATTTTTCGAAAGTGCTCGGATCTGGATGAATGGGGCATCGTTGGAAAGGGCTCGCTCCCCCGAGTTCAGAGCACTTTAGTTTGTCCCGAAATTCCAAGGGGTTCGGGAGTTATGCCCTTTTTTGTGAACTCCCAAAGGAGGGTGCGAAATGCCCATTATCTCGGGAAATACTGGTCAGCCCGGGGTGGGATTAAATTCCCAGACTCCCTGCGAGGTCCCTAACAATTTCCCATTCAAAAAAGGGCCACTCCAGAAATTGCCCAAAACCGGAAATTTTCAAAGGGGTACCCCTTTGGATATTTTTGGGTAATTTTTCGAAAGTGCTCGGATCTGGATGAATGGGGCATCGTTGGAAAGGGCTCGCTCCCCCGAGTTCAGAGCACTTTAGTTTGTCCCGAAATTCCAAGGGGTTCGGGAGTTATGCCTTTTTTTGTGAACTCCCAAAGGAGGCTGCGAAATGCCCATTATCTCGGGAAATACTGGTCAGCCCGGGGTGGGATTAAATTCCCAGACTCCCTGCGAGGTCCCTAACAATTTCCCATTCAAAAAAGGGCCACTCCAGAAATTGCCCAAAACCGGAAATTTTCAAAGGGGTACCCCTTTGGATATTTTTGGGTAATTTTTCGAAAGTGCTCGGATCTGGATGAATGGGGCATCGTTGGAAAGGGCTCGCTCCCCCGAGTTCAGAGCACTTTAGTTTGTCCCGAAATTCCAAGGGGTTCGGGAGTTATGCCCTTTTTGTGAACTCCCAAAGGAGGCTGCGAAATGCCCATTATCTCGGGAAATACTGGTCAGCCCGGGGTGGGATTAAATTCCCAGACTCCCTGCGAGGTCTCTAACAATTTCCCATTCAAAAAAGGGCCACCCCAGAAATTGCCCAAAACCGGAAATTTTCAAAGGGGTACCCCTTTGGATATTTTTGGGTAATTTTTCGAAAGTGCTCGGATCTGGATGAATGGGGCATCGTTGGAAAGGGCTCACTCCCCCGAGTTCAGAGCACTTTAGTTTGTCCCGAAATTACAAGGGGTTCGGGAGTTATGCCCTTTTTTGTGAACTCCCAAAGGAGGCTGCGAAATGCCCATTATCTCGGGAAATACTGGTCAGCCCGGGGTGGGATTAAATTCCCAGACTCCCTGCGAGGTCCCTAACAATTTCCCATTCAAAAAAGGGCCACTCCAGAAATTGCCCAAAACCGGAAATTTTCAAAGGGGTACCCCTTTGGATATTTTTGGGTAATTTTTCGAAAGTGCTCGGATCTGGATGAATGGGGCATCGTTGGAAAGGGCTCGCTCCCCCGAGTTCAGAGCACTTTAGTTTGTCCCGAAATTCCAAGGGGTTCGGGAGTTATGCCCTTTTTGTGAACTCCCAAAGGAGGCTGCGAAATGCCCATTATCTCGGGAAATACTGGTCAGCCCGGGGTGGGATTAAATTCCCAGACTCCCTGCGAGGTCTCTAACAATTTCCCATTCAAAAAAGGGCCACCCCAGAAATTGCCCAAAACCGGAAATTGGCTGGATATTTTTGGGTAATTTTTCGAAAGTGCTCGGATCTGGATGAATGGGGCATCGTTGGAAAGGGCTCACTCCCCCGAGTTCAGAGCACTTTAGTTTGTCCCGAAATTCCAAGGGGTTCGGGAGTTATGCCCTTTTTTGTGAACTCCCAAAGGAGGGTGCGAAATGCCCATTATCTCGGGAAATACTGGTCAGCCCGGGGTGGGATTAAATTCCCAGACTCCCTGCGAGGTCCCTAACAATTTCCCATTCAAAAAAGGGCCACTCCAGAAATTGCCCAAAACCGGAAATTTTCAAAGGGGTACCCCTTTGGATATTTTTGGGTAATTTTTCGAAAGTGCTCGGATCTGGATGAATGGAGCATTGTTGGAAAGGGCTCGCTCCCCCGAGTTCAGAGCACTTTAGTTTGTCCCGAAATTCCAAGGGGTTCGGGAGTTATGCCCTTTTTTGTGAACTCCCAAAGGAGGGTGCGAAATGCCCATTATCTCGGGAAATACTGGTCAGCCCGGGGTGGGATTAAATTCCCAGACTCCCTGCGAGGTTCCTAACAATTTCCCATTCAAAAAAGGGCCACTCCAGAAATTGCCCAAAACCGGAAATTTTCAAAGGGGTACCCCTTTGGATATTTTTGGGTAATTTTTCGAAAGTGCTCGGATCTGGATGAATGGGGCATCGTTGGAAAGGGCTCGCTCCCCCGAGTTCAGAGCACTTTAGTTTGTCCCGAAATTCCAAGGGGTTCGGGAGTTATGCCCTTTTTTGTGAACTCCCAAAAGAGGCTGCGAAATGCCCATTATCTCGGGAAATACTGGTCAGCCCGGGGTGGGATTAAATTCCCAGACTCCCTGCGAGGTTCCTAACAATTTCCCATTCAAAAAAGGGCCACTCCAGAAATTGCCCAAAACCGGAAATTTTCAAAGGGGTACCCCTTTGGATATTTTTGGGTAATTTTTCGAAAGTGCTCGGATCTGGATGAATGGGGCATCGTTGGAAAGGGCTCACTCCCCCGAGTTCAGAGCACTTTAGTTTGTCCCGAAATTCCAAGGGGTTCGGGAGTTATGCCCTTTTTTGCGAACTCCAAAAGGAGGGTGTGAAATTTCCCATTCAAAAAAGGGCCACTCCAGAAATTGCCCAAAACCGGAAATTTTCAAAGGGGTACCCCTTTGGATATTTTTGGGTAATTTTTCGAAAGTGCTCGGATCTGGATGAATGGGGCATCGTTGGAAAGGGCTCACTCCCCCGAGTTCAGAGCACTTTAGTTTGTCCCGAAATTCCAAGGGGTTCGGCAGTTATGCCTTTTTTTGTGAACTCCCAAAGGAGGCTGCGAAATGCCCATTATCTCGGGAAATACTGGTCAGCCCGGGGTGGGATTAAATTCCCAGACTCCCTGCGAGGTCCCTAACAATTTCCCATTCAAAAAAGGGCCACTCCAGAAATTGCCCAAAACCGGAAATTTTCAAAGGGGTACCCCTTTGGATATTTTTGGGTAATTTTTCGAAAGTGCTCGGATCTGGATGAATGGGGCATCGTTGGAAAGGGCTCGCTCCCCCGAGTTCAGAGCACTTTAGTTTGTCCCGAAATTCCAAGGGGTTCGGGAGTTATGCCCTTTTTTGTGAACTCCCAAAAGAGGCTGCGAAATGCCCATTATCTCGGGAAATACTGGTCAGCCCGGGGTGGGATTAAATTCCCAGACTCCCTGCGAGGTCCCTAACAATTTCCCATTCAAAAAAGGGCCACCCCAGAAATTGCCCAAAACCGGAAATTAATAATAAATAATAATAAATATAATTTATTCATTGTACAAAAGAACATGATTCTTAAAGGCGTACAAATAAAATGCGAGTTGGAAAGTATTTGACAAAAATAAAATAAAAATTAAAATAAAATAAAATAAATGAAAGAACACTAATATAAAAGATAAAGACTAAAAAAAGCTAAAAGTTAAGAATGAAAAATAATATTAAAAAAAAGAATACTTAAGACAAGAAAATAAAAAAAAAAATTAAAAATAAATTCAAAATGTGTGACCCTACAAATTATTATTTATAATATATTCCTTTAGGAGTTTGTTGAATAATCGACAGGAGGACGCGCTCCGTATACACCTAGGTAGTTTATTCCATATGCAAGCAATTTGGAACAAGTAAGAGCGTTCACCATACAATGTGTGTCTACGAGGCACCAATAATATGCTAGATTGTCTGCTTAATTGCAAGAAATTAAGTTTTTCAAATAAATATCCAGGGCACCGGCTGTGTATCAATTTAAAAGTAAATTTTAATCGGTAATATTTTAGGTAGTTTACAAAGGTCATACCAAGCAGAGCTGAAGCATAAGGCGTGATATGATCAAAACGACGCAATTTAAAAACAAATCGAAGGGTATCGTTGAATGCGACTTGTATTTTTCTTGAACAATCAGCATCAAGTTTTGAAAAAATTAGGCTACCGTAAGTGAAGTAAGGCATTACCAAAGCCTTCGCCAATCGTATACGTAAGGCAAGAGGCAATAGATTAGAGGATACCCAGAGTTGACGAAGGCAGGTATAAACCTTACGAAGCACAACTCTAGTTTGATTACAACAGCTGAATTTGGAGTTGAGCTCGACTCCCAGATTTCTTACAGAATCAACATAGGGTAGAACATTTCCATTAATTTTAATTGGGAACAAATTTTCTGGATGAATAGGAGTTCTGCTGACGACTAGGCATGACGACTTGGCAGGGTTCAGCAGCAGTTTATATTGAACTGACCATGCAGTAACGCGTTTCAGATCACTGTTTAGCTGAACAGTACAATCCTCGATAAGTTCAAGAGGTTTGCTTAGATAGATTTGTACATCATCGGCATATAAATGAATAGAAGAATGTTTGATTACATTAGGAAGGTCATTTATATAAAGGCTGAAAAGCAAGGGGCCTAGGATAGATCCTTGAGGTACTCCACAGTGAAGAAGGGCGGGTTCGGAGAAAGATTCTTGTACCTTGACAATTTGGGAACGCTCCTGGAGATAGCTTTTAAAAAGTTTAACTGCAGTAGGGCCGAGCCCAAAATTTCTGCCTAATTTTTCTAGTAACATCAGATGGTCTACCGAGTCAAATGCTTTAGTGAAGTCGAGTAGGACTAAGATTGCAATTTTATTGTTATCAAGTGACTCAAAAATATCAGTTGAAACTTTTAAGAGTGCCGTTTCACAGCTGTGTCCAGACCTGAAACCAGATTGCCATATAGAGAGAAGACCACTTTGATCTAGATAGGACATGAGTTGCTTAGAAACAATTTTTTCAAAAACTTTTGAGAGGAAACACAGAAGACTAATTGGACGAAAGTCAGATGGTTGCGATGGATCTACCTTTTTCGGAATGGGTACAACAAGAGCCTGTTTCCATTGACTGGGAAACTGAGAAGTTGTTAGGCAGGCGTTGAAAATATGGGTAAGAACATTAGATACGAATGGGGCAATCAGTTTCAAGAACTTTGGAGAGACATTGTCAACACCCACGGCGTTTGATTTTATAGAGAACAACGCAGAAAGAAGTTCGTAGCTGTCAATGCAACGAAAAGAAAAGCCATCAGTTGGGCCCAGATTGGTAGAGTTACCTTCAACTGGAGTTGAGTTACTTTCCGAAATGGATGAAAAGTACTCGTTTAAAATATTGGGCTCTAGAGACACTTGTTGAGAATCTTGCCCGTAGGTACCTAAATTACGAATATTGCGCCATAATTTTTTTGGGGGTAGATTAGTGTCGAGCTGATTTTTAACATAAGATCGTTTAGCCGATCGTAAAAGAGCAACCGTCCTATTACGCACTTTTTTATACATCTTACGAACTGCTTCACTGCGCGTCCTTTTGTATTGATGATAAAGAAAATCGCGTTCAGCCAATGAGAGATGTATTTCAGGAGTTAACCAGGGACAACGTTTGGGATAAATTTGAATTGTACGTAATGGGACAAATTGCTCAAAAATATTAGTTATTACCTCATAAAAATTATGGAGTTTTTCATCCGCAGTATTAGAAGTAAATACATTGTCCCACGAAGTCGCAATGCATTCATTTTTAAGTAGCTGTAAATTGATGTTATTGTAGTCTCTAAACGAAATAGAGCGAAACTGGGGGATGGGAAGGAGCTGCATCTTATAGGAGAGAAAGAGAAAATCATGATCGAAATTACTAGGAGGAGTAATTTGGTTGTGAAATAAAACTTTCGCAGTGTCACCTATAAGCAAATAATCAAGTTGAGATGGCACGGTAGCATTAAAAAAGGTGGGTAAATAATTGACAATTTCAAGATTGAGTATTTGACAAAGATAGAACAGGTTGTTTAAAGAGGGACTCGGTTTAAGTGCATTAATATTTAAGTCACCACAGGTAATGATATTGTGGTATTTAAAAATAACGGGTGAGAGGGAAATTGGCTGGATATTTTTGGGTAATTTTTCGAAAGTGCTCGGATCTGGATGAATGGGGCATCGTTGGAAAGGGCTCGCTCCCCCGAGTTCAGAGCACTTTAGTTTGTCCCGAAATTCCAAGGGGTTCGGGAGTTATGCCCTTTTTTGCGAACTCCCAAAGGAGGCTGCGAAATGCCCATTATCTCGGGAAATACTGGTCAGCCCGGGGTGGGATTAAATTCCCAGACTCCCTGCGAGGTCTCTAACAATTTCCCATTCAAAAAAGGGCCACTCCAGAAATTGCCCAAAACCGGAAATTTTCAAAGGGGTACCCCTTTGGATATTTTTGGGTAATTTTTCGAAAGTGCTCGGATCTGGATGAATGGGGCATCGTTGGAAAGGGCTCGCTCCCCCGAGTTCAGAGCACTTTAGTTTGTCCCGAAATTCCAAGGGGTTCGGGAGTTATGCCCTTTTTTGTGAACTCCCAAAGGAGGGTGCGAAATGCCCATTATCTCGGGAAATACTGGTCAGCCCGGGGTGGGATTAAATTCCCAGACTCCCTGAGAGGTCCCTAACAATTTCCCATTCAAAAAAGGGCCACTCCAGAAATTGCCCAAAACCGGAAATTTTCAAAGGGGTACCCCTTTGGATATTTTTGGGTAATTTTTCGAAAGTGCTCGGATCTGGATGAATGGGGCATCGTTGGAAAGGGCTCGCTCCCCCGAGTTCAGAGCACTTTAGTTTGTCCCGAAATTCCAAGGGGTTCGGGAGTTATGCCCTTTTTTGTGAACTCCCAAAGGAGGGTGCGAAATGCCCATTATCTCGGGAAATACTGGTCAGCCCGGGGTGGGATTAAATTCCCAGACTCCCTGCGAGGTCCCTAACAATTTCCCATTCAAAAAAGGGCCACTCCAGAAATTGCCCAAAACCGGAAATTTTCAAAGGGGTACCCCTTTGGATATTTTTGGGTAATTTTTCGAAAGTGCTCGGGTCTGGATGAATGGGGCATCGTTGGAAAGGGCTCGCTCCCCCGAGTTCAGAGCACTTTAGTTTGTCCCGAAATTCCAAGGGGTTCGGGAGTTATACCCTTTTTTGTGAACTCCCAAAGGAGGGTGCGAAATGCCCATTATCTCGGGAAATACTGGTCAGCCCGGGGTAGGATTAAATTCCCAGACTCCCTGCGAGGTCCCTAACAATTTCCCATTCAAAAAAGGGCCACTCCAGAAATTGCCCAAAACCGGAAATTTCCAAAGGGGTACCCCTTTGGATATTTTTGGGTAATTTTTCGAAAGTGCTCGGATCTGGATGAATGGGGCATCGTTGGAAAGGGCTCACTCCCCCGAGTTCAGAGCACTTTAGTTTGTCCCGAAATTCCAAGGGGTTCGGGAGTTATACCCTTTTTTGTGAACTCCCAAAGGAGGGTGCGAAATGCCCATTATCTCGGGAAATACTGGTCAGCCCGGGGTAGGATTAAATTCCCAGACTCCCTGCGAGGTCCCTAACAATTTCCCATTCAAAAAAGGGCCACTCCAGAAATTGCCCAAAACCGGAAATTTTCAAAGGGGTACCCCTTTGGATATTTTTGGGTAATTTTTCGAAAGTGCTCGGATCTGGATGAATGGGGCATCGTTGGAAAGGGCTCGCTCCCCCGAGTTCAGAGCACTTTAGTTTGTCCCGAAATTCCAAGGGGTTCGGGAGTTATGCCCTTTTTTGCGAACTCCCAAAGGAGGGTGTGAAATGCCCATTATCTCGGGAAATACTGGTCAGCCCGGGGTGGGATTAAATTCCCAGACTCCCTGCGAGGTTCCTAACAATTTCCCATTCAAAAAAGGGCCACTCCAGAAATTGCCCAAACCGGAAATTTTCAAAGGGGTACCCCTTTGGATATTTTTGGGTAATTTTTCGAAAGTGCTCGGATCTGGATGAATGGGGCATCGTTGGAAAGGGCTCGCTCCCCCGAGTTCAGAGTACTTTAGTTTGTCCCGAAATTCCAAGGGGTTCGGGAGTTATGCCCTTTTTTGTGAACTCCCAAAGGAGGCTGCGAAATGCCCATTATCTCGGGAAATACTGGTCAGCCCGGGGTGGGATTAAATTCCCAGACTCCCTGCGAGGTCCCTAACAATTTCCCATTCAAAAAAGGGCCACTCCAGAAATTGCCCAAAACCGGAAATTTTCAAAGGGGTACCCCTTTGGATATTTTTGGGTAATTTTTCGAAAGTGCTCGGATCTGGATGAATGGGGCATCGTTGGAAAGGGCTCGCTCCCCCGAGTTCAGAGCACTTTAGTTTGTCCCGAAATTCCAAGGGGTTCGGGAGTTATGCCCTTTTTTGTGAACTCCCAAAGGAGGGTGCGAAATGCCCATTATCTCGGGAAATACTGGTCAGCCCGGGGTGGGATTAAATTCCCAGACTCCCTGAGAGGTCCCTAACAATTTCCCATTCAAAAAAGGGCCACTCCAGAAATTGCCCAAAACCGGAAATTTTCAAAGGGGTACCCCTTTGGATATTTTTGGGTAATTTTTCGAAAGTGCTCGGATCTGGATGAATGGGGCATCGTTGGAAAGGGCTCGCTCCCCCGAGTTCAGAGCACTTTAGTTTGTCCCGAAATTCCAAGGGGTTCGGGAGTTATACCCTTTTTTGTGAACTCCCAAAGGAGGGTGCGAAATGCCCATTATCTCGGGAAATACTGGTCAGCCCGGGGTAGGATTAAATTCCCAGACTCCCTGCGAGGTCCCTAACAATTTCCCATTCAAAAAAGGGCCACTCCAGAAATTGCCCAAAACCGGAAATTTCCAAAGGGGTACCCCTTTGGATATTTTTGGGTAATTTTTCGAAAGTGCTCGGATCTGGATGAATGGGGCATCGTTGGAAAGGGCTCACTCCCCCGAGTTCAGAGCACTTTAGTTTGTCCCGAAATTCCAAGGGGTTCGGGAGTTATACCCTTTTTTGTGAACTCCCAAAGGAGGGTGCGAAATGCCCATTATCTCGGGAAATACTGGTCAGCCCGGGGTAGGATTAAATTCCCAGACTCCCTGCGAGGTCCCTAACAATTTCCCATTCAAAAAAGGGCCACTCCAGAAATTGCCCAAAACCGGAAATTTTCAAAGAGGTACCCCTTTGGATATTTTTGGGTAATTTTTCGAAAGTGCTCGGATCTGGATGAATGGGGCATCGTTGGAAAGGGCTCGCTCCCCCGAGTTCAGAGCACTTTAGTTTGTCCCGAAATTCCAAGGGGTTCGGGAGTTATGCCCTTTTTTGCGAACTCCCAAAGGAGGGTGTGAAATGCCCATTATCTCGGGAAATACTGGTCAGCCCGGGGTGGGATTAAATTCCCAGACTCCCTGCGAGGTTCCTAACAATTTCCCATTCAAAAAAGGGCCACTCCAGAAATTGCCCAAACCGGAAATTTTCAAAGGGGTACCCCTTTGGATATTTTTGGGTAATTTTTCGAAAGTGCTCGGATCTGGATGAATGGGGCATCGTTGGAAAGGGCTCGCTCCCCCGAGTTCAGAGCACTTTAGTTTGTCCCGAAATTCCAAGGGGTTCGGGAGTTATGCCCTTTTTTGTGAACTCCCAAAGGAGGCTGCGAAATGCCCATTATCTCGGGAAATACTGGTCAGCCCGGGGTGGGATTAAATTCCCAGACTCCCTGCGAGGTCCCTAACAATTTCCCATTCAAAAAAGGGCCACTCCAGAAATTGCCCAAAACCGGAAATTTTCAAAGGGGTACCCCTTTGGATATTTTTGGGTAATTTTTCGAAAGTGCTCGGATCTGGATGAATGGGACATCGTTGGAAAGGGCTCGCTCCCCCGAGTTCAGAGCACTTTAGTTTGTCCCGAAATTCCAAGGGGTTCGGGAGTTATGCCCTTTTTTGTGAACTCCCAAAGGAGGGTGCGAAATGCCCATTATCTCGGGAAATACTGGTCAGCCCGGGGTGGGATTAAATTCCCAGACTCCCTGCGAGGTCCCTAACAATTTCCCATTCAAAAAAGGGCCACTCCAGAAATTGCCCAAAACCGGAAATTTTCAAAGGGGTACCCCTTTGGATATTTTTGGGTAATTTTTCGAAAGTGCTCGGATCTGGATGAATGGGGCATCGTTGGAAAGGGCTCGCTCCCCCGAGTTCAGAGCACTTTAGTTTGTCCCGAAATTCCAAGGGGTTCGGGAGTTATGCCCTTTTTGTGAACTCCCAAAGGAGGCTGCGAAATGCCCATTATCTCGGGAAATACTGGTCAGCCCGGGGTGGGATTAAATTCCCAGACTCCCTGCGAGGTCTCTAACAATTTCCCATTCAAAAAAGGGCCACCCCAGAAATTGCCCAAAACCGGAAATTTTCAAAGGGGTACCCCTTTGGATATTTTTGGGTAATTTTTCGAAAGTGCTCGGATCTGGATGAATGGGGCATCGTTGGAAAGGGCTCACTCCCCCGAGTTCAGAGCACTTTAGTTTGTCCCGAAATTCCAAGGGGTTCGGGAGTTATGCCCTTTTTTGTGAACTCCCAAAGGAGGCTGCGAAATGCCCATTATCTCGGGAAATACTGGTCAGCCCGGGGTGGGATTAAATTCCCAGACTCCCTGCGAGGTCCCTAACAATTTCCCATTCAAAAAAGGGCCACTCCAGAAATTGCCCAAAACCGGAAATTTTCAAAGGGGTCTTTGGATATTTTTGGGTAATTTTTCGAAAGTGCTCGGATCTGGATGAATGGGGCATCGTTGGAAAGGGCTCGCTCCCCCGAGTTCAGAGCACTTTAGTTTGTCCCGAAATTCCAAGGGGTTCGGGAGTTATGCCCTTTTTGTGAACTCCCAAAGGAGGCTGCGAAATGCCCATTATCTCGGGAAATACTGGTCAGCCCGGGGTGGGATTAAATTCCCAGACTCCCTGCGAGGTCTCTAACAATTTCCCATTCAAAAAAGTGCCACCCCAGAAATTGCCCAAAACCGGAAATTTTCAAAGGGGTACCCCTTTGGATATTTTTGGGTAATTTTTCGAAAGTGCTCGGATCTGGATGAATGGGGCATCGTTGGAAAGGGCTCGCTCCCCCGAGTTCAGAGCACTTTAGTTTGTCCCGAAATTCCAAGGGGTTCGGGAGTTATGCCCTTTTTGTGAACTCCCAAAGGAGGCTGCGAAATGCCCATTATCTCGGGAAATACTGGTCAGCCCGGGGTGGGATTAAATTCCCAGACTCCCTGCGAGGTCTCTAACAATTTCCCATTCAAAAAAGGGCCACCCCAGAAATTGCCCAAAACCGGAAATTTTCAAAGGGGTACCCCTTTGGATATTTTTGGGTAATTTTTCGAAAGTGCTCGGATCTGGATGAATGGGGCATCGTTGGAAAGGGCTCGCTCCCCCGAGTTCAGAGCACTTTAGTTTGTCCCGAAATTCCAAGGGGTTCGGGAGTTATGCCCTTTTTTGTGAACTCCCAAAGGAGGGTGCGAAATGCCCATTATCTCGGGAAATACTGGTCAGCCCGGGGTGGGATTAAATTCCCAGACTCCCTGCGAGGTCCCTAACAATTTCCCATTCAAAAAAGGGCCACTCCAGAAATTGCCCAAAACCGGAAATTTTCAAAGGGGTACCCCTTTGGATATTTTTGGGTAATTTTTCGAAAGTGCTCGGATCTGGATGAATGGGGCATCGTTGGAAAGGGCTCGCTCCCCCGAGTTCAGAGCACTTTAGTTTGTCCCGAAATTCCAAGGGGTTCGGGAGTTATGCCCTTTTTGTGAACTCCCAAAGGAGGCTGCGAAATGCCCATTATCTCGGGAAATACTGGTCAGCCCGGGGTGGGATTAAATTCCCAGACTCCCTGCGAGGTCTCTAACAATTTCCCATTCAAAAAAGGGCCACCCCAGAAATTGCCCAAAACCGGAAATTTTCAAAGGGGTACCCCTTTGGATATTTTTGGGTAATTTTTCGAAAGTGCTCGGATCTGGATGAATGGGGCATCGTTGGAAAGGGCTCACTCCCCCGAGTTCAGAGCACTTTAGTTTGTCCCGAAATTCCAAGGGGTTCGGGAGTTATGCCCTTTTTTGCGAACTCCCAAAGGAGGGTGTGAAATGACCATTATCTCGGGAAATACTGGTCAGCCCGGGGTGGGATTAAATTCCCAGACTCCCTGCGAGGTCCCTAACAATTTCCCATTCAAAAAAGGGCCACTCCAGAAATTGCCCAAAACCGGAAATTTTCAAAGGGGTACCCCTTTGGATATTTTTAGGTAATTTTTCGAAAGTGCTCGGATCTGGATGAATGGGGCATCGTTGGAAAGGGCTCGCTCCCCCGAGTTCAGAGCACTTTAGTTTGTCCCGAAATTCCAAGGGGTTCGGGAGTTATACCCTTTTTTGTGAACTCCCAAAGGAGGGTGCGAAATGCCCATTATCTCGGGAAATACTGGTCAGCCCGGAGTAGGATTAAATTCCCAGACTCCCTGCGAGGTCCCTAACAATTTCCCATTCAAAAAAGGGCCACTCCAGAAATTGCCCAAAACCGGAAATTTCCAAAGGGGTACCCCTTTGGATATTTTTGGGTAATTTTTCGAAAGTGCTCGGATCTGGATGAATGGGGCATCGTTGGAAAGGGCTCACTCCCCCGAGTTCAGAGCACTTTAGTTTGTCCCGAAATTCCAAGGGGTTCGGGAGTTATACCCTTTTTTGTGAACTCCCAAAGGAGGGTGCGAAATGCCCATTATCTCGGGAAATACTGGTCAGCCCGGGGTAGGATTAAATTCCCAGACTCCCTGCGAGGTCCCTAACAATTTCCCATTCAAAAAAGGGCCACTCCAGAAATTGCCCAAAACCGGAAATTTTCAAAGGGGTACCCCTTTGGATATTTTTGGGTAATTTTTCGAAAGTGCTCGGATCTGGATGAATGGGGCATCGTTGGAAAGGGCTCGCTCCCCCGAGTTCAGAGCACTTTAGTTTGTCCCGAAATTCCAAGGGGTTCGGGAGTTATGCCCTTTTTTGCGAACTCCCAAAGGAGGGTGTGAAATGCCCATTATCTCGGGAAATACTGGTCAGCCCGGGGTGGGATTAAATTCCCAGACTCCCTGCGAGGTTCCTAACAATTTCCCATTCAAAAAAGGGCCACTCCAGAAATTTCCCAAAACGGAAATTTTCAAAGGGGTACCCCTTTGGATATTTTTGGGTAATTTTTCGAAAGTGCTCGGATCTGGATGAATGGGGCATCGTTGGAAAGGGCTCACTCCCCCGAGTTCAGAGCACTTTAGTTTGTCCCGAAATTCCAAGGGGTTCGGGAGTTATACCCTTTTTTGTGAACTCCCAAAGGAGGGTGCGAAATGCCCATTATCTCGGGAAATACTGGTCAGCCCGGGGTAGGATTAAATTCCCAGACTCCCTGCGAGGTCCCTAACAATTTCCCATTCAAAAAAGGGCCACTCCAGAAATTGCCCAAAACCGGAAATTTTCAAAGGGGTACCCCTTTGGATATTTTTGGGTAATTTTTCGAAAGTGCTCGGATCTGGATGAATGGGGCATCGTTGGAAAGGGCTCGCTCCCCCGAGTTGAGAGCACTTTAGTTTGTCCCGAAATTCCAAGGGGTTCGGGAGTTATGCCCTTTTTTGTGAACTCCCAAAGGAGGCTGCGAAATGCCCATTATCTCGGGAAATACTGGTCAGCCCGGGGTGGGATTAAATTCCCAGACTCCCTGCGAGGTCCCTAACAATTTCCCATTCAAAAAAGGGCCACTCCAGAAATTGCCCAAAACCGGAAATTTTCAAAGGGGTACCCCTTTGGATATTTTTGGGTAATTTTTCGAAAGTGCTCGGATCTGGATGAATGGGGCATCGTTGGAAAGGGCTCGCTCCCCCGAGTTCAGAGCACTTTAGTTTGTCCCGAAATTCCAAGGGGTTCGGGAGTTATGCCCTTTTTTGTGAACTCCCAAAGGAGGCTGCGAAATGCCCATTATCTCGGGAAATACTGGTCAGCCCGGGGTGGGATTAAATTCCCAGACTCCCTGCGAGGTTCCTAACAATTTCCCATTCAAAAAAGGGCCACTCCTGGAATTGCCCAAAACCGGAAATTTTTAGTTTGTCCCGAAATTCCAAGGGGTTCGGGAGTTATGCCCTTTTTTGTGAACTCCCAAAGGAGGCTGCGAAATGCCCATTATCTCGGGAAATACTGGTCAGCCCGGGGTGGGATTAAATTCCCAGACTCCCTGCGAGGTCCCTAACAATTTCCCATTCAAAAAAGGGCCACTCCAGAAATTGCCCAAAACCGGAAATTTTCAAAGGGGTACCCCTTTGGATATTTTTGGGTAATTTTTCGAAAGTGCTCGGATCTGGATGAATGGGGCATCGTTGGAAAGGGCTCACTCCCCCGAGTTCAGAGCACTTTAGTTTGTCCCGAAATTCCAAGGGGTTCGGGAGTTATACCCTTTTTTGTGAACTCCCAAAGGAGGATGCGAAATGCCCATTATCTCGGGAAATACTGGTCAGCCCGGGGTAGGATTAAATTCCCAGACTCCCTGCGAGGTCCCTAACAATTTCCCATTCAAAAAAGGGCCACTCCAGAAATTGCCCAAAACCGGAAATTTTCAAAGGGGTACCCCTTTGGATATTTTTGGGTAATTTTTCGAAAGTGCTCGGATCTGGATGAATGGGGCATCGTTGGAAAGGGCTCGCTCCCCCGAGTTCAGAGCACTTTAGTTTGTCCCGAAATTCCAAGGGGTTCGGGAGTTATGCCCTTTTTTGTGAACTCCCAAAGGAGGCTGCGAAATGCCCATTATCTCGGGAAATACTGGTCAGCCCGGGGTGGGATTAAATTCCCAGACTCCCTGCGAGGTCCCTAACAATTTCCCATTCAAAAAAGGGCCACTCCAGAAATTGCCCAAAACCGGAAATTTTCAAAGGGGTACCCCTTTGGATATTTTTGGGTAATTTTTCGAAAGTGCTCGGATCTGGATGAATGGGGCATCGTTGGAAAGGGCTCGCTCCCCCGAGTTCAGAGCACTTTAGTTTGTCCCGAAATTCCAAGGGGTTCGGGAGTTATGCCCTTTTTTGTGAACTCCCAAAGGAGGCTGCGAAATGCCCATTATCTCGGGAAATACTGGTCAGCCCGGGGTGGGATTAAATTCCCAGACTCCCTGCGAGGTTCCTAACAATTTCCCATTCAAAAAAGGGCCACTCCTGGAATTGCCCAAAACCGGAAATTTTTAGTTTGTCCCGAAATTCCAAGGGGTTCGGGAGTTATGCCCTTTTTTGTGAACTCCCAAAGGAGGCTGCGAAATGCCCATTATCTCGGGAAATACTGGTCAGCCCGGGGTGGGATTAAATTCCCAGACTCCCTGCGAGGTCCCTAACAATTTCCCATTCAAAAAAGGGCCACTCCAGAAATTGCCCAAAACCGGAAATTTTCAAAGGGGTACCCCTTTGGATATTTTTGGGTAATTTTTCGAAAGTGCTCGGATCTGGATGAATGGGGCATCGTTGGAAAGGGCTCGCTCCCCCGAGTTCAGAGCACTTTAGTTTGTCCCGAAATTCCAAGGGGTTCGGGAGTTATGCCCTTTTTTCTGAACTCCCAAAGAAGGCTGCGAAATGCCCATTATCTCGGGAAATACTGGTCAGCCCGGGGTGGGATTAAATTCCCAGACTCCCTGCGAGGTTCCTAACAATTTCCCATTCAAAAAAGGGCCACTCCTGGAATTGCCCAAAACCGGAAATTTTTAGTTTGTCCCGAAATTCCAAGGGGTTCGGGAGTTATGCCCTTTTTTGTGAACTCCCAAAGGAGGCTGCGAAATGCCCATTATCTCGGGAAATACTGGTCAGCCCGGGGTGGGATTAAATTCCCAGACTCCCTGCGAGGTCCCTAACAATTTCCCATTCAAAAAAGGGCCACTCCAGAAATTGCCCAAAACCGGAAATTTTCAAAGGGGTACCCCTTTGGATATTTTTGGGTAATTTTTCGAAAGTGCTCGGATCTGGATGAATGGGGCATCGTTGGAAAGGGCTCGCTCCCCCGAGTTCAGAGCACTTTAGATTGTCCCGAAATTCCAAGGGGTTCGGGAGTTATGCCCTTTTTTGTGAACTCCCAAAGAAGGCTGCGAAATGCCCATTATCTCGGGAAATACTGGTCAGCCCGGGGTGGGATTAAATTCCCAGACTCCCTGCGAGGTTCCTAACAATTTCCCATTCAAAAAAGGGCCACTCCTGGAATTGCCCAAAACCGGAAATTTTCAAAGGGGTACCCCTTTGGATATTTTTGGGTAATTTTTCGAAAGTGCTCGGATCTGGATGAATGGGGAATTCCAAGGGGTTCGGGAGTTATGCCCTTTTTTGTGAACTCCCAAAGGAGGCTGCGAAATGCCGATTATCTCGGGAAATACTGGTCAGCCCGGGGTGGGATTAAATTCCCAGACTCCCTGCGAGGTTCCTAACAATTTCCCATTCAAAAAAGGGCCACTCCAGAAATTGCCCAAACCGGAAATTTTCAAAGGGGTACCCCTTTAATATTTTTGGGTAATTTTTCGAAAGTGCTCGGATCTGGATGAATGGGGCATCGTTGGAAAGGGCTCGCTCCCCCGAGTTCAGAGCACTTTAGTTTGTCCCGAAATTCCAAGGGGTTCGGGAGTTATGCCCTTTTTTGTGAACTCCCAAAGGAGGCTGCGAAATGCCCATTATCTCGGGAAATACTGGTCAGCCCGGGGTGGGATTAAATTCCCAGACTCCCTGCGAGGTCCCTAACAATTTCCCATTCAAAAAAGGGCCACCCCAGAAATTGCCCAAAACCGGAAATTTTCAAAGGGGTACCCCTTTGGATATTTTTGGGTAATTTTTCGAAAGTGCTCGGATCTGGATGAATGGGGCATCGTTGGAAAGGGCTCACTCCCCCGAGTTCAGAGCACTTTAGTTTGTCCCGAAATTCCAAGGGGTTCGGGAGTTATGCCCTTTTTTGCGAACTCCCAAAGGAGGGTGTGAAATGCCCATTATCTCGGGAAATACTGGTCAGCCCGGGGTGGGATTAAATTCCCAGACTCCCTGCGAGGTTCCTAACAATTTCCCATTCAAAAAAGGGCCACTCCAGAAATTGCCCAAACCGGAAATTTTCAAAGGGGTACCCCTTTGGATATTTTTGGGTAATTTTTCGAAAGTGCTCGGATCTGGATGAATGGGGCATCGTTGGAAAGGGCTCACTCCCCCGAGTTCAGAGCACTTTAGTTTGTCCCGAAATTCCAAGGGGTTCGGGAGTTAAGCCCTTTTTTGTGAACTCCCAAAGGAGGGTGCGAAATGCCCATTATCTCGGGAAATACTGGTCAGCCCGGGGTGGGATTAAATTCCCAGACTCCCTGAGAGGTCCCTAACAATTTCCCATTCAAAAAAGGGCCACTCCAGAAATTGCCCAAAACCGGAAATTTTCAAAGGGGTACCCCTTTGGATATTTTTGGGTAATTTTTCGAAAGTGCTCGGATCTGGATGAATGGGGCATCGTTGGAAAGGGCTCGCTCCCCCGAGTTCAGAGCACTTTAGTTTGTCCCGAAATTCCAAGGGGTTCGGGAGTTATACCCTTTTTTGTGAACTCCCAAAGGAGGGTGCGAAATGCCCATTATCTCGGGAAATACTGGTCAGCCCGGGGTAGGATTAAATTCCCAGACTCCCTGCGAGGTCCCTAACAATTTCCCATTCAAAAAAGGGCCACTCCAGAAATTGCCCAAAACCGGAAATTTTCAAAGGGGTACCCCTTTGGATATTTTTGGGTAATTTTTCGAAAGTGCTCGGATCTGGATGAATGGGGCATCGTTGGAAAGGGCTCGCTCCCCCGAGTTCAGAGCACTTTAGTTTGTCCCGAAATTCCAAGGGGTTCGGGAGTTATGCCCTTTTTTGTGAACTCCCAAAGGAGGGTGCGAAATGCCCATTATCTCGGGAAATACTGGTCAGCCCGGGGTGGGATTAAATTCCCAGACTCCCTGAGAGGTCCCTAACAATTTCCCATTCAAAAAAGGGCCACTCCAGAAATTGCCCAAAACCGGAAATTTTCAAAGGGGTACCCCTTTGGATATTTTTGGGTAATTTTTCGAAAGTGCTCGGATCTGGATGAATGGGGCATCGTTGGAAAGGGCTCGCTCCCCCGAGTTCAGAGCACTTTAGTTTGTCCCGAAATTCCAAGGGGTTCGGGAGTTATACCCTTTTTTGTGAACTCCCAAAGGAGGGTGCGAAATGCCCATTATCTCGGGAAATACTGGTCAGCCCGGGGTAGGATTAAATTCCCAGACTCCCTGCGAGGTCCCTAACAATTTCCCATTCAAAAAAGGGCCACTCCAGAAATTGCCCAAAACCGGAAATTTCCAAAGGGGTACCCCTTTGGATATTTTTGGGTAATTTTTCGAAAGTGCTCGGATCTGGATGAATGGGGCATCGTTGGAAAGGGCTCACTCCCCCGAGTTCAGAGCACTTTAGTTTGTCCCGAAATTCCAAGGGGTTCGGGAGTTATACCCTTTTTTGTGAACTCCCAAAGGAGGGTGCGAAATGCCCATTATCTCGGGAAATACTGGTCAGCCCGGGGTAGGATTAAATTCCCAGACTCCCTGCGAGGTCCCTAACAATTTCCCATTCAAAAAAGGGCCACCCCAGAAATTGCCCAAAACCGGAAATTTTCAAAGGGGTACCCCTTTGGATATTTTTGGGTAATTTTTCGAAAGTGCTCGGATCTGGATGAATGGGGCATCGTTGGAAAGGGCTCGCTCCCCCGAGTTCAGAGTACTTTAGTTTGTCCCGAAATTCCAAGGGGTTCGGGAGTTATGCCCTTTTTTGCGAACTCCCAAAGGAGGGTGTGAAATGCCCATTATCTCGGGAAATACTGGTCAGCCCGGGGTGGGATTAAATTCCCAGACTCCCTGCGAGGTTCCTAACAATTTCCCATTCAAAAAAGGGCCACTCCAGAAATTGCCCAAACCGGAAATTTTCAAAGGGGTACCCCTTTGGATATTTTTGGGTAATTTTTCGAAAGTGCTCGGATCTGGATGAATGGGGCATCGTTGGAAAGGGCTCACTCCCCCGAGTTCAGAGCACTTTAGTTTGTCCCGAAATTCCAAGGGGTTCGGGAGTTATACCCTTTTTTGTGAACTCCCAAAGGAGGGTGCGAAATGCCCATTATCTCGGGAAATACTGGTCAGCCCGGGGTAGGATTAAATTCCCAGACTCCCTGCGAGGTCCCTAACAATTTCCCATTCAAAAAAGGGCCACTCCAGAAATTGCCCAAAACCGGAAATTTTCAAAGGGGTACCCCTTTGGATATTTTTGGGTAATTTTTCGAAAGTGCTCGGATCTGGATGAATGGGGCATCGTTGGAAAGGGCTCGCTCCCCCGAGTTCAGAGCACTTTAGTTTGTCCCGAAATTCCAAGGGGTTCGGGAGTTATGCCCTTTTTTGTGAACTCCCAAAGGAGGGTGCGAAATGCCCATTATCTCGGGAAATACTGGTCAGCCCGGGGTGGGATTAAATTCCCAGACTCCCTGCGAGGTCCCTAACAATTTCCCATTCAAAAAAGGGCCACCCCAGAAATTGCCCAAAACCGGAAATTTTCAAAGGGGTACCCCTTTGGATATTTTTGGGTAATTTTTCGAAAGTGCTCGGATCTGGATGAATGGGGCATCGTTGGAAAGGGTTCACTCCCCCGAGTTCAGAGCACTTTAGTTTGTCCCGAAATTCCAAGGGGTTCGGGAGTTATGCCCTTTTTTGCGAACTCCCAAAGGAGGGTGTGAAATGCCCATTATCTCGGGAAATACTGGTCAGCCCGGGGTGGGATTAAATTCCCAGACTCCCTGCGAGGTTCCTAACAATTTCCCATTCAAAAAAGGGCCACTCCAGAAATTGCCCAAACCGGAAATTTTCAAAGGGGTACCCCTTTGGATATTTTTGGGTAATTTTTCGAAAGTGCTCGGATCTGGATGAATGGGGCATCGTTGGAAAGGGCTCACTCCCCCGAGTTCAGAGCACTTTAGTTTGTCCCGAAATTCCAAGGGGTTCGGGAGTTAAGCCCTTTTTTGTGAACTCCCAAAGGAGGGTGCGAAATGCCCATTATCTCGGGAAATACTGGTCAGCCCGGGGTAGGATTAAATTCCCAGACTCCCTGCGAGGTCCCTAACAATTTCCCATTCAAAAAAGGGCCACTCCAGAAATTGCCCAAAACCGGAAATTTTCAAAGGGGTACCCCTTTGGATATTTTTGGGTAATTTTTCGAAAGTGCTCGGATCTGGATGAATGGGGCATCGTTGGAAAGGGCTCGCTCCCCCGAGTTCAGAGCACTTTAGTTTGTCCCGAAATTCCAAGGGGTTCGGGAGTTATGCCCTTTTTTGTGAACTCCCAAAGGAGGCTGCGAAATGCCCATTATCTCGGGAAATACTGGTCAGCCCGGGGTGGGATTAAATTCCCAGACTCCCTGCGAGGTCCCTAACAATTTCCCATTCAAAAAAGGGCCACTCCAGAAATTGCCCAAAACCGGAAATTTTCAAAGGGGTACCCCTTTGGATATTTTTGGGTAATTTTTCGAAAGTGCTCGGATCTGGATGAATGGGGCATCGTTGGAAAGGGCTCGCTCCCCCGAGTTCAGAGCACTTTAGTTTGTCCCGAAATTCCAAGGGGTTCGGGAGTTATGCCCTTTTTTGTGAACTCCCAAAGGAGGCTGCGAAATGCCCATTATCTCGGGAAATACTGGTCAGCCCGGGGTGGGATTAAATTCCCAGACTCCCTGCGAGGTCCCTAACAATTTCCCATTCAAAAAAGGGCCACTCCAGAAATTGCCCAAAACCGGAAATTTTCAAAGGGGTACCCCTTTGGATATTTTTGGGTAATTTTTCGAAAGGCATCGTTGGAAAGGGCTCGCTCCCCCGAGTTCAGAGCACTTTAGTTTGTCCCGAAATTCCAAGGGGTTCGGGAGTTATGCCCTTTTTTGTGAACTCCCAAAGGAGGCTGCGAAATGCCCATTATCTCGGGAAATACTGGTCAGCCCGGGGTGGGATTAAATTCCCAGACTCCCTGCGAGGTCCCTAACAATTTCCCATTCAAAAAAGGGCCACTCCAGAAATTGCCCAAAACCGGAAATTTTCAAAGGGGTACCCCTTTGGATATTTTTGGGTAATTTTTCGAAAGTGCTCGGATCTGGATGAATGGGGCATCGTTGGAAAGGGCTCGCTCCCCCGAGTTCAGAGCACTTTAGTTTGTCCCGAAATTCCAAGGGGTTCGGGAGTTATGCCCTTTTTTGTGAACTCCCAAAGGAGGCTGCGAAATGCCCATTATCTCGGGAAATACTGGTCAGCCCGGGGTGGGATTAAATTCCCAGACTCCCTGCGAGGTCCCTAACAATTTCCCATTCAAAAAAGGGCCACCCCAGAAATTGCCCAAAACCGGAAATTTTCAAAGGGGTACCCCTTTGGATATTTTTGGGTAATTTTTCGAAAGTGCTCGGATCTGGATGAATGGGGCATCGTTGGAAAGGGCTCGCTCCCCCGAGTTCAGAGCACTTTAGTTTGTCCCGAAATTCCAAGGGGTTCGGGAGTTATGCCCTTTTTTGTGAACTCTCAAAGGAGGCTGCGAAATGCCCATTATCTCGGGAAATACTGGTCAGCCCGGGGTGGGATTAAATTCCCAGACTCCCTGCGAGGTTCCTAACAATTTCCCATTCAAAAAAGGGCCACTCCTGGAATTGCCAAAAACCGGAAATTTTCAAAGGGGTACCCCTTTGGATATTTTTGGGTAATTTTTCGAAAGTGCTCGGATCTGGATGAATGGGGCATCGTTGGAAAGGGCTCGCTCCCCCGAGTTCAGAGCACTTTAGTTTGTCCCGAAATTCCAAGGGGTTCGGGAGTTATGCCCTTTTTTGTGAACTCCCAAAGGAGGCTGCGAAATGCCCATTATCTCGGGAAATACTGGTCAGCCCGGGGTGGGATTAAATTCCCAGACTCCCTGCGAGGTCCCTAACAATTTCCCATTCAAAAAAGGGCCACTCCAGAAATTGCCCAAAACCGGAAATTTTCAAAGGGGTACCCCTTTGGATATTTTTGGGTAATTTTTCGAAAGTGCTCGGATCTGGATGAATGGGGCATCGTTGGAAAGGGCTCGCTCCCCCGAGTTCAGAGCACTTTAGTTTGTCCCGAAATTCCAAGGGGTTCGGGAGTTATGCCCTTTTTTGTGAACTCCCAAAGGAGGCTGCGAAATGCCCATTATCTCGGGAAATACAGGTCAGCCCGGGGTGGGATTAAATTCCCAGACTCCCTGCGAGGTCCCTAACAATTTCCCATTCAAAAAAGGGCCACTCCAGAAATTGCCCAAAACCGGAAATTTTCAAAGGGGTACCCCTTTGGATATTTTTGGGTAATTTTTCGAAAGTGCTCGGATCTGGATGAATGGGGCATCGTTGGAAAGGGCTCGCTCCCCCGAGTTCAGAGCACTTTAGTTTGTCCCGAAATTCCAAGGGGTTCGGGAGTTATGCCCTTTTTTGTGAACTCCCAAAGGAGGCTGCGAAATGCCCATTATCTCGGGAAATACTGGTCAGCCCGGGGTGGGATTAAATTCCCAGACTCCCTGCGAGGTCCCTAACAATTTCCCATTCAAAAAAGGGCCACCCCAGAAATTGCCCAAAACCGGAAATTTTCAAAGGGGTACCCCTTTGGATATTTTTGGGTAATTTTTCGAAAGTGCTCGGATCTGGATGAATGGGGCATCGTTGGAAAGGGCTCGCTCCCCCGAGTTCAGAGCACTTTAGTTTGTCCCGAAATTCCAAGGGGTTCGGGAGTTATGCCCTTTTTTGTGAACTCCCAAAGGAGGCTGCGAAATGCCCATTATCTCGGGAAATACTGGTCAGCCCGGGGTGGGATTAAATTCCCAGACTCCCTGCGAGGTCCCTAACAATTTCCCATTCAAAAAAGGGCCACTCCAGAAATTGGCCAAAACCGGAAATTTTCAAAGGGGTACCCCTTTGGATATTTTTGGGTAATTTTTCGAAAGTGCTCGGATCTGGATGAATGGGGCATCGTTGGAAAGGGCTCGCTCCCCCGAGTTCAGAGCACTTTAGTTTGTCCCGAAATTCCAAGGGGTTCGGGAGTTATGCCCTTTTTTGTGAACTCCCAAAGGAGGCTGCGAAATGCCCATTATCTCGGGAAATACTGGTCAGCCCGGGGTGGGATTAAATTCCCAGACTCCCTGCGAGGTCCCTAACAATTTCCCATTCAAAAAAGGGCCACTCCAGAAATTGCCCAAAACCGGAAATTTTCAAAGGGGTACCCCTTTGGATATTTTTGGGTAATTTTTCGAAAGTGCTCGGATCTGGATGAATGGGGCATCGTTGGAAAGGGCTCGCTCCCCCGAGTTCAGAGCACTTTAGTTTGTCCCGAAATTCCAAGGGGTTCGGGAGTTATGCCCTTTTTTGTGAACTCCCAAAGGAGGCTGCGAAATGCCCATTATCTCGGGAAATACTGGTCAGCCCGGGGTGGGATTAAATTCCCAGACTCCCTGCGAGGTCCCTAACAATTTCCCATACAAAAAAGGGCCACTCCAGAAATTGCCCAAAACCGGAAATTTTCAAAGGGGTACCCCTTTGGATATTTTTGGGTAATTTTTCGAAAGTGCTCGGATCTGGATGAATGGGGCATCGTTGGAAAGGGCTCGCTCCCCCGAGTTCAGAGCACTTTAGTTTGTCCCGAAATTCCAAGGGGTTCGGGAGTTATGCCCTTTTTTGTGAACTCCCAAAGGAGGCTGCGAAATGCCCATTATCTCGGGAAATACTGGTCAGCCCGGGGTGGGATTAAATTCCCAGACTCCCTGCGAGGTCCCTAACAATTTCCCATTCAAAAAAGGGCCACCCCAGAAATTGCCCAAAACCGGAAATTTTCAAAGGGGTACCCCTTTGGATATTTTTGGGTAATTTTTCGAAAGTGCTCGGATCTGGATGAATGGGGCATCGTTGGAAAGGGCTCACTCCCCCGAGTTCAGAGCACTTTAGTTTGTCCCGAAATTCCAAGGGGTTCGGGAGTTATGCCCTTTTTTGCGAACTCCCAAAGGAGGGTGTGAAATGCCCATTATCTCGGGAAATACTGGTCAGCCCGGGGTGGGATTAAATTCCCAGACTCCCTGCGAGGTTCCTAACAATTTCCCATTCAAAAAAGGGCCACTCCAGAAATTGCCCAAACCGGAAATTTTCAAAGGGGTACCCCTTTGGATATTTTTGGGTAATTTTTCGAAAGTGCTCGGATCTGGATGAATGGGGCATCGTTGGAAAGGGCTCACTCCCCCGAGTTCAGAGCACTTTAGTTTGTCCCGAAATTCCAAGGGGTTCGGGAGTTATGCCCTTTTTGTGAACTCCCAAAGGAGGGTGCGAAATGCCCATTATCTCGGGAAATACTGGTCAGCCCGGGGTAGGATTAAATTCCCAGACTCCCTGCGAGGTCCCTAACAATTTCCCATTCAAAAAAGGGCCACTCCAGAAATTGCCCAAAACCGGAAATTTTCAAAGGGGTACCCCTTTGGATATTTTTGGGTAATTTTTCGAAAGTGCTCGGATCTGGATGAATGGGGCATCGTTGGAAAGGGCTCGCTCCCCCGAGTTCAGAGCACTTTAGTTTGTCCCGAAATTCCAAGGGGTTCGGGAGTTATGCCCTTCTTTGTGAACTCCCAAAGGAGGCTGCGAAATGCCCATTATCTCGGGAAATACTGGTCAGCCCGGGGTGGGATTAAATTCCCAGACTCCCTGCGAGGTTCCTAACAATTTCCCATTCAAAAAAGGGCCACTCCTGGAATTGCCCAAAACCGGAAATTTTCAAAGGGGTACCCCTTTGGATATTTTTGGGTAATTTTTCGAAAGTGCTCGGATCTGGATGAATGGGGCATCGTTGGAAAGGGCTCGCTCCCCCGAGTTCAGAGCACTTTAGTTTGTCCCGAAATTCCAAGGGGTTCGGGAGTTATGCCCTTTTTTGTGAACTCCCAAAGGAGGGTGCGAAATGCCCATTATCTCGGGAAATACTGGTCAGCCCGGGGTGGGATTAAATTCCCAGACTCCCTGCGAGGTCCCTAACAATTTCCCATTCAAAAAAGGGCCACTCCAGAAATTGCCCAAAACCGGAAATTTTCAAAGGGCCCTTTGGATATTTTTGGGTAATTTTTCGAAAGTGCTCGGATCTGGATGAATGGGGCATCGTTGGAAAGGACTCGCTCCCCCGAGTTCAGAGCACTTTAGTTTGTCCCGTAATTCCAAGGGGTTCGGGAGTTATGCCCTTTTTTGTGAACTCCCAAAGGAGGCTGCGAAATGCCCATTATCTCGGGAAATACTGGTCAGCCCGGGGTGGGATTAAATTCCCAGACTCCCTGCGAGGTTCCTAACAATTTCCCATTCAAAAAAGGGCCACTCCTGGAATTGCCCAAAACCGGAAATTTTCAAAGGGGTACCCCTTTGGATATTTTTGGGTAATTTTTCGAAAGTGCTCGGATCTGGATGAATGGGGCATCGTTGGAAAGGGCTCGCTCCCCCGAGTTCAGAGCACTTTAGTTTGTCCCGAAATTCCAAGGGGTTCGGGAGTTATGCCCTTTTTTGTGAACTCCCAAAGGAGGCTGCGAAATGCCCATTATCTCGGGAAATACTGGTCAGCCCGGGGTGGGATTAAATTCCCAGACTCCCTGCGAGGTCCCTAACAATTTCCCATTCAAAAAAGGGCCACTCCAGAAATTGCCCAAAACCGGAAATTTTCAAAGGGGTACCCCTTTGGATATTTTTGGGTAATTTTTCGAAAGTGCTCGGATCTGGATGAATGGGGCATCGTTGGAAAGGGCTCGCTCCCCCGAGTTCAGAGCACTTTAGTTTGTCCCGAAATTCCAAGGGGTTCGGGAGTTATGCCCTTTTTGTGAACTCCCAAAGGAGGCTGCGAAATGCCCATTATCTCGGGAAATACTGGTCAGCCCGGGGTGGGATTAAATTCCCAGACTCCCTGCGAGGTCCCTAACAATTTCCCATTCAAAAAAGGGCCACCCCAGAAATTGCCCAAAACCGGAAATTTTCAAAGGGGTACCCCTTTGGATATTTTTGGGTAATTTTTCGAAAGTGCTCGGATCTGGATGAATGGGGCATCGTTGGAAAGGGCTCACTCCCCCGAGTTCAGAGCACTTTAGTTTGTCCCGAAATTCCAAGGGGTTCGGGAGTTATGCCCTTTTTTGCGAACTCCCAAAGGAGGGTGTGAAATGCCCATTATCTCGGGAAATACTGGTCAGCCCGGGGTGGGATTAAATTCCCAGACTCCCTGCGAGGTTCCTAACAATTTCCCATTCAAAAAAGGGCCACTCCAGAAATTGCCCAAACCGGAAATTTTCAAAGGGGTACCCCTTTGGATATTTTTGGGTAATTTTTCGAAAGTGCTCGGATCTGGATGAATGGGGCATCGTTGGAAAGGGCTCACTCCCCCGAGTTCAGAGCACTTTAGTTTGTCCCGAAATTCCAAGGGGTTCGGGAGTTATGCCCTTTTTTGTGAACTCCCAAAGGAGGCTGCGAAATGCCCATTATCTCGGGAAATACTGGTCAGCCCGGGGTGGGATTAAATTCCCAGACTCCCTGCGAGGTCCCTAACAATTTCCCATTCAAAAAAGGGCCACTCCAGAAATTGCCCAAAACCGGAAATTTTCAAAGGGGTATCTGTAGCGGTCGCTACGCATTAATTTTGTTGTTATCTTATTGCGAGTTTAATTTTCTAATTTAAATACGTGTACTTACAATTTTGGAGTACAGTGTGCGTTACGTCATTTTCACTACTACTTTGGAAATACACTCTAAGGAAATCACAATCACGTACGCTTACACTGTACAAGTATTAAATGTATTCAAACATAGATACACTGATTCATTGACATGAAAAATAAAAAATAGAAATGTATTAGTTTTACGTTAATAGTCTAACTGAATAGTCTTATTATATTGTGTTCATTGTCAGTATACATTAATTGTCGTAGTATAAGTTTTCATTGATGAAATAAAAAAACTTTCGGTTATATAATTTAACCGCCGTTTTAAAATAAAGTCGTTAAATTTAAAACTTAAATAAATGTTTAAAAAAAATAAGAGAATCCGGGAAAATCGTAATAAAAGAAAAAAAATTAAATAAAAACATAATTTATTTATCCTAACTGCAAATTTTAATGAAGTTGAGAGGAATTTCGTTATACTCTAAAAGCGCATTCAGGAGTCGCTCCTCCCACTTCATCTGGTGACCCCGAAACGAAGAAAGAAGTTTTTCCTACAATTTTAAAAAAAGAAGATTGAGGAATTACAAAAAGAAGAGGATTTTAATTCAAAAATAAAATAGAAAATTCATAAGAAGAAAGAAGAAAGAATAAAAGAACAATTTTAAGAAGAAGGGTTTTAAAAAAAAGAAGAAAGAATACACGTAAGAGAGGAGAAGAAAGAAGATTCAATAAAACTTTTAAGGGAAGTTAAGTTCATTTTAATTTAATAATTTTCACCATTTTTAATTTCTTTTAAAAAAAAAAACAAAACACAAAAATTTTCTTTTAAAATACAAAACTTTTCCTGGTAGTAGTGAATTTCTGATTTAATTTCTCTTCTTTAATTGATTTATATGATCTTTTCTTTTAAAAGTCGAAATTTTCCTTATTTAACGGTCGGTTTTAAAGTTTGAGTCCTCCGTCAACGCTATCGTCCGCGAAATTAATTTATAAGAAGTTCCGCGAATTTTAAGTGAATCGAAACTCTTTTCTTTGATTTTAAAAGAATTTCGTGTTACGTTAGTGCATATATAGTGTGAAAATTATGAGTGTGCAAAATTCGGGGGATACTTTTAGTGAAATCAACGCTTCTGCCGTTAAACTACCCTCCTTTTGGTCACCGTGTCCAGAAGCATGGTTTGTTTTGGCGGAAAGCCAATTTCATTCTAAGGGAGTTAGGCTGGATGATACGAAATACGAGCATGTCATCCAGGCGCTTCCCTTAGAAATAATTATGAATGTTTTGGATTTCATTCAAAGCCCACCTCAGGAAGGCAAGTACGAGGCCCTTAAATCGACCTTGATTCAACGCTTCACGGAATCCGAAGAGAATAAGTTGGAGCAGCTCTTATCCAACTCGGAGATGGGAGACAGGAAACCGTCAGACTTCTACAGATCAATGGACATTTTGGCTGGAACATCAACACATTTAGGGAAAGAATTAATCAAGAAGTTATGGATGCGGAAACTGCCTTCGGATATAAATATTGCTCTAATGGCATCTGGAAAGCAGAATATTCAAGATTTGATTTTGTTAGCAGACAAGATTTTCGAAGCATCTAAATTTAAATTCATTTCGGCAATCGGTAACAATTCGGCAAATCCTTTCCTGAACAAAGAAGATTTCAGCATAAATAGCCTTGATGTTAAAAAGAAAATAACTTTACTGGAGAATAAAATTGAAGATTTAGCAAATTTAATCAAGAGATTTACTATTAATAATAAAAATAATAATTTTCAACACGGATTTAGATCAAGAAGTAGAAGTCGTTCAAATAGCAGACATAAAGAAAATAATAAGCCTTTTTGCTGGTTTCACTTTAAATTTGGAGATAATGCCAAAAGATGTGTTAAACCATGTAGTTATAAGAATTCAAAAAAACTAAGTATCCCTTCAGCGTGTTGTAAAAATGTTATTCCAAGAAAGTCATGTAGACTATTTGTTTTTGATAAAGAAAATAAATTTAAATTTCTGATAGATACAGGAGCTGAATTATCTGTTGTTCCAAACGTTTATTTTGGCAAATACAAGAAAGATCCTAATTTTATTCTTTCAGCAGCTAATGGTTCGACGATAAACACATATGGAAATAAACTGTTGAAAATCGATTTCGGATTAAGAAGAGATTTAACATTTCCATTTATAGTAGCTAGTGTCAATAAACCTATAATTGGTGCAGATTTCCTTACGCAATTTAATTTATTGGTTGATCTTAAAAGGAAACGTTTAATCGACGGCGATACTGAGTTGAGTGTTAACGGAATTATGATTAAGGCAGACAGTCCATCACCCAGGCATTGTTCCTTTGACAGTGGATACGGCAAAATACTATCAAAATTTCCCTCACTAACCCAACCACCTCGTTATGACTTACCAGTACTACACAACATAGTACACTCTGTCCAAACAAAAGGTCAGTTACCTTTTTCCAGACCTAGAAGACTTGACAACAATAAATTCAAAATAGCAAAATTGGAATTTGATCATATGATTAAGTTAGGTTTATGTAGACCATCCTCTTCCTCAGCTTCTTCCGCTTTACATATGGTACCGAAAAAGAACTGTTCAGACTGGCGACCTTGTGGTGATTATAGAAGACTTAATGCAATAACAATCCCAGATAGGTACCCAATTCCACACATCCAAAATTTCACGTTGAATTTGAATGGGTGCACGGTATTTTCAAAAATTGATTTGGTTAGAGCATATCACCATATACCTATGGCAGAGGAAGATATTTTCAAGACAGCTATTACTACACCTTTCGGTTTATTCGAATTTACTCGAATGCCCTTCGGTCTTAGGAACGCTGCCCAAACTTTTCAACGTTTTATGGATCAAGTACTAAACGGACTAGAATTTATTTTCGTTTACATTGATGACATTCTTGTAGCAAGCAAGGACGAAGAAGAGCACAAAGCTCACTTGGAAAAAGTTTTTGGAAGACTTGAAAAATTTGGAATCAACATTAATCCAGGGAAATGTCTTTTTGGTGTTCATACATTGGAATTTTTAAGCCACAAAATTACAAAGGACGGAATACTTCCATCAGAAGACAGAGTTAAATTAATTAGAAATTTTCCGTCACCCAAATCGGTAAAAGAGGCACAACAGTTTATAGGAATGATAAACTACTTCCATAGATTCATTCCTCGACTAGCAGAAATTTTAAGTCCAATTCATAGTCATTTAGCCAAAGAGCTTAAAAAAGGTAAGAAAGTGAAGAATTTAGAGTGGACAAAGGAATGCGAGGACGCTTTTGTCAAAGCTAAGAACGCATTTACTTCAGCAACTCTATTAGTTCATCCCTCTGAGAACGCGATTTTTAGTTTAACAGTTGATGCATCGAACGTGGCTGTAGGAGCAATGCTGGAGCAAACAGGCAAGAATGGGCCTGAACCACTAGCATTTTATTCGAAAAAATTAAGCGCCGCGGAATCGAAATATTCAACCTTCGATAGAGAACTTTTAGCCATATATTTGGCAATTAAACATTTTAGACATTTTCTGGAAGGTCGTGAGTTTACAATTTTCACAGACCACAAGCCGCTTACTTCGGCAATATGGACAAAAGCTGAAAGAAGTCCAAGACAGGCGAGACAGTTGGATTACATTACGCAATTTACGTCGGATATTAGATATATCAAAGGAAAAGCTAACATAGTAGCGGATACATTATCCCGAGTAGAGACAGGTAGTAAGGATTGTGACGCGATTAAAGAAAAGAAAATAGATTTAGAAATTATTGCAGAAGAACAGAAAGATGATTTAGAATTAAAGTATTTAATGGAAGATTCTGGTAGAAATTCAAGAATAATATTAATAGAAAAAGATGTACCTGCAACAAGTAATAAAATTTGGCTAGAATGTTCAACGGGTAGAGACAGACCGTTCATTCCAAAAACTCTACGAAGAGAAGTTTTTAACATTGTACATAATTTAGCACACCCAGGTATTCGAAGTACAAGAAAGCTGATAACAGGAAAATATTTTTGGCCTAGGATGAGCAGCGAAATTAATTTATGGGCGAAAACATGCATAGAATGCCAGAAAGCCAAGATTTATAGACATACTAAATCCCCAGTCGAAAAATTTAAGGCGCCAACAGGAAGGTTCGAACACATTCATATAGACATAGTTGGACCACTCCAGCCAGCAGAAGGATTCACGTATTTATTAACGATCGTGGACCGTTTCACCAGGTGGCCCGAAGTCTATCCTCTTAAAAATATCACTGCACAGATGGTAGTCAGAACATTGTACGAACAGTATTTTCCAAGATTCGGAATTCCATTGACGGTTACCACTGACCAAGGATGTCAGTTTGAAGGAAAAGTGTTTGAGGAATTCTCGAAGCTCTTGGGTACACATAGGATCAGAACAACGGCATATCATCCGCAAGCGAATGGAATGGTAGAGAGGCTTCATAGACAACTTAAAGAATCATTGAGAGCCAAGATGAATAACCCGAACTGGTTACTGCATTTACCAGCTATTTTGCTGGGTATGCGAACTACAATAAAAGAAGACCTAAAGTGTAGTCCAGCAGAGTTAGTATACGGTCAAGCGCTAAGAATCCCAGGAGAGTTCTTCATAAGAGACACAGAGATTGTATCAGACCCAACAGATTTTGTGGCAATGCTAAGAAACCATATGAGAAATATTGTTCCAACGGACTCTCGTGAACAAAAGAAAGATTTCTTTGTGCCAAAGGGATTAAGGGACTGCGAATTTGTTTTCCTGAGGACGGATAGGATGAGAAGTTCATTGCAAAATCCATATGAAGGACCGTATAGAGTGATCAAAAGGGGAGAAAAAATTTTTTCGATAGATGTTAACGGGAAGGTAGTAAAAGTATCTATTGATAGACTAAAACCGGCACACATAGAAAGAAACGAAGACAGTAATAAGCCGGTAACACGTAGTTCGAAGAAAAGAGTTCGGTTTCGATTGTAAAGTAAATTTTCAATCATGATTTTAATATTTTTTTTTATATAGACGCTAACGCTGAAGGGGGAGTTATGTAGCGGTCGCTACGCATTAATTTTGTTGTTATCTTATTGCGAGTTTAATTTTCTAATTTAAATACGTGTACTTACAATTTTGGAGTACAGTGTGCGTTACGTCATTTTCACTACTACTTTGGAAATACACTCTAGGGAAATCACAATCACGTACGCTTACACTGTACAAGTATTAAATGTATTCAAACATAGATACACTGATTCATTGACATGAAAAATAAAAAATAGAAATGTATTAGTTTTACGTTAATAGTCTAACTGAATAGTCTTATTATATTGTGTTCATTGTCAGTATACATTAATTGTCGTAGTATAAGTTTTCATTGATGAAATAAAAAAACTTTCGGTTATATAATTTAACCGCCGTTTTAAAATAAAGTCGTTAAATTTAAAACTTAAATAAATGTTTAAAAAAAATAAGAGAATCCGGGAAAATCGTAATAAAAGAAAAAAATTAAATAAAAACATAATTTATTTATCCTAACTGCAAATTTTAATGAAGTTGAGAGGAATTTCGTTATACTCTAAAAGCGCATTCAGGAGTCGCTCCTCCCACTTCAGTATCCCTTTGGATATTTTTGGGTAATTTTTCGAAAGTGCTCGGATCTGGATGAATGGGGCATCGTTGGAAAGGGCTCGCTCCCCCGAGTTCAGAGCACTTTAGTTTGTCCCGAAATTCCAAGGGGTTCGGGAGTTATGCCCTTTTTTGTGAACTTCCAAAGGAGGGTACGAAATGCCCATTATCTCGGGAAATACTGGTCAGCCCGGGGTGGGATTAAATTCCCAGACTCCCTGCGAGGTCCCTAACAATTTCCCATTCAAAAAAGGGCCACTCCAGAAATTGCCCAAACCGGAAATTTTCAAAGGGGTACCCCTTTGGATATTTTTGGGTAATTTTTCGAAAGTGCTCGGATCTGGATGAATGGGGCATCGTTGGAAAGGGCTCACTCCCCCGAGTTCAGAGCACTTTAGTTTGTCCCGAAATTCCAAGGGGTTCGGTAGTTATGCCCTTTTTTGTGAACTCCCAAAGGAGGGTGCGAAATGCCCATTATCTCGGGAAATACTGGTCAGCCCGGGGTAGGATTAAATTCCCAGACTCCCTGCGAGGTCCCTAACTATTTCCCATTCAAAAAAGGGCCACTCCAGAAATTGCCCAAAACCGGAAATTTTCAAAGGGGTACCCCTTTGGATATTTTTGGGTAATTTTTCGAAAGTGCTCGGATCTGGATGAATGGGGCACCGTTGGAAAGGGCTCGCTCCCCCGAGTTCAGAGCACTTTAGTTTGTCCCGAAATTCCAAGGGGTTCGGGAGTTATGCCCTTTTTTGTAAACTCCCAAAGGAGGCTGCGAAATGCCCATTATCTCGGGAAATACTGGTCAGCCCGGGGTGGGATTAAATTCCCAGACTCCCTGCGAGGTCCCTAACAATTTCCCATTCAAAAAAGGGCCACTCCAGAAATTGCCCAAAACCGGAAATTTTCAAAGGGGTACCCCTTTGGATATTTTTGGGTAATTTTTCGAAAGTGCTCGGATCTGGATGAATGGGGCATCGTTGGAAAGGGCTCGCTCCCCCGAGTTCAGAGCACTTTAGTTTGTCCCGAAATTCCAAGGGGTTCGGGAGTTATGCCCTTTTTTGTGAACTCCCAAAGGAGGCTGCGAAATGCCCATTATCTCGGGAAATACTGGTCAGCCCGGGGTGGGATTAAATTCCCAGACTCCCTGCGAGGTTCCTAACAATTTCCCATTCAAAAAAGGGCCACTCCTGGAATTGCCCAAAACCGGAAATTTTCAAAGGGGTACCCCTTTGGATATTTTTGGGTAATTTTTCGAAAGTGCTCGGATCTGGATGAATGGGGCATCGTTGGAAAGGGCTCGCTCCCCCGAGTTCAGAGCACTTTAGTTTGTCCCGAAATTCCAAGGGGTTCGGGAGTTATGCCCTTTTTTGTGAACTCCCAAAGGAGGCTGCGAAATGCCGATTATCTCGGGAAATACTGGTCAGCCCGGGGTGGGATTAAATTCCCAGACTCCCTGCGAGGTTCCTAACAATTTCCCATTCAAAAAAGGGCCACTCCTGGAATTGCCCAAACCGGAAATTTTCAAAGGGGTACCCCTTTAATATTTTTGGGTAATTTTTCGAAAGTGCTCGGATCTGGATGAATGGGGCATCGTTGGAAAGGGCTCACTCCCCCGAGTTCAGAGCACTTTAGTTTGTCCCGAAATTCCAAGGGGTTCGGGAGTTATGCCCTTTTTTGTGAACTCCCAAAGGAGGGTGCGAAATGCCCATTATCTCGGGAAATACTGGTCAGCCCGGGGTAGGATTAAATTCCCAGACTCCCTGCGAGGTCCCTAACAATTTCCCATTCAAAAAAGGGCCACTCCAGAAATTGCCCAAAACCGGAAATTTTCAAATTTGGATATTTTTGGGTAATTTTTCGAAAGTGCTCGGATCTGGATGAATGGGGCATCGTTGGAAAGGGCTCGCTCCCCCGAGTTCAGAGCACTTTAGTTTGTCCCGAAATTCCAAGGGGTTCGGGAGTTATGCCCTTTTTTGTGAACTCCCAAAGGAGGCTGCGAAATGCCCATTATCTCGGGAAATACTGGTCAGCCCGGGGTGGGATTAAATTCCCAGACTCCCTGCGAGGTTCCTAACAATTTCCCATTCAAAAAAGGGCCACTCCAGAAATTGCCCAAAACCGGAAATTTTCAAAGGGGTACCCCTTTGGATATTTTTGGGTAATTTTTCGAAAGTGCTCGGATCTGGATGAATGGGGCATCGTTGGAAAGGGCTCGCTCCCCCGAGTTCAGAGCACTTTAGTTTGTCCCGAAATTCCAAGGGGTTCGGGAGTTATGCCCTTTTTTGTGAACTCCCAAAGGAGGGTGCGAAATGCCCATTATCTCGGGAAATACTGGTCAGCCCGGGGTGGGATTAAATTCCCAGACTCCCTGCGAGGTTCCTAACAATTTCCCATTCAAAAAAGGGCCACTCCAGAAATTGCCCAAAACCGGAAATTTTCAAAGGGGTACCCCTTTGGATATTTTTGGGTAATTTTTCGAAAGTGCTCGGATCTGGATGAATGGGGCATCGTTGGAAAGGGCTCGCTCCCCCGAGTTCAGAGCACTTTAGTTTGTCCCGAAATTCCAAGGGGTTCGGGAGTTATGCCCTTTTTTGTGAACTCCCAAAGGAGGCTGCGAAATGCCCATTATCTCGGGAAATACTGGTCAGCCCGGGGTGGGATTAAATTCCCAGACTCCCTGCGAGGTCCCTAACAATTTCCCATTCAAAAAAGGGCCACCCCAGAAATTGCCCAAAACCGGAAATTTTCAAAGGGGTACCCCTTTGGATATTTTTGGGTAATTTTTCGAAAGTGCTCGGATCTGGATGAATGGGGCATCGTTGGAAAGGGCTCACTCCCCCGAGTTCAGAGCACTTTAGTTTGTCCCGAAATTCCAAGGGGTTCGGGAGTTATGCCCTTTTTTGCGAACTCCCAAAGGAGGGTGTGAAATGCCCATTATCTCGGGAAATACTGGTCAGCCCGGGGTGGGATTAAATTCCCAGACTCCCTGCGAGGTTCCTAACAATTTCCCATTCAAAAAAGGGCCACTCCAGAAATTGCCCAAACCGGAAATTTTCAAAGGGGTACCCCTTTGGATATTTTTGGGTAATTTTTCGAAAGTGCTCGGATCTGGATGAATGGGGCATCGTTGGAAAGGGCTCGCTCCCCCGAGTTCAGAGCACTTTAGTTTGTCCCGAAATTCCAAGGGGTTCGGGAGTTATGCCCTTTTTGTGAACTCCCAAAGGAGGCTGCGAAATGCCCATTATCTCGGGAAATACTGGTCAGCCCGGGGTGGGATTAAATTCCCAGACTCCCTGCGAGGTCCCTAACAATTTCCCATTCAAAAAAGGGCCACTCCAGAAATTGCCCAAAACCGGAAATTTTCAAAGGGGTACCCCTTTGGATATTTTTGGGTAATTTTTCGAAAGTGCTCGGATCTGGATGAATGGGGCATCGTTGGAAAGGGCTCGCTCCCCCGAGTTCAGAGCACTTTAGTTTGTCCCGAAATTCCAAGGGGTTCGGGAGTTATGCCCTTTTTTGTGAACTCCCAAAGGAGGCTGCGAAATGCCCATTATCTCGGGAAATACTGGTCAGCCCGGGGTGGGATTAAATTCCCAGACTCCCTGCGAGGTCCCTAACAATTTCCCATTCAAAAAAGGGCCACTCCAGAAATTGCCCAAAACCGGAAATTTTCAAAGGGGTACCCCTTTGGATATTTTTGGGTAATTTTTCGAAAGTGCTCGGATCTGGATGAATGGGGCATCGTTGGAAAGGGCTCGCTCCCCCGAGTTCAGAGCACTTTAGTTTGTCCCGAAATTCCAAGGGGTTCGGGAGTTATGCCCTTTTTTGTGAACTCCCAAAGGAGGCTGCGAAATGCCCATTATCTCGGGAAATACTGGTCAGCCCGGGGTGGGATTAAATTCCCAGACTCCCTGCGAGGTCCCTAACAATTTCCCATTCAAAAAAGGGCCACTCCAGAAATTGCCCAAAACCGGAAATTTTCAAAGGGGTACCCCTTTGGATATTTTTGGGTAATTTTTCGAAAGTGCTCGGATCTGGATGAATGGGGCATCGTTGGAAAGGGCTCGCTCCCCCGAGTTCAGAGCACTTTAGTTTGTCCCGAAATTCCAAGGGGTTCGGGAGTTATGCCCTTTTTGTGAACTCCCAAAGGAGGCTGCGAAATGCCCATTATCTCGGGAAATACTGGTCAGCCCGGGGTGGGATTAAATTCCCAGACTCCCTGCGAGGTCCCTAACAATTTCCCATTCAAAAAAGGGCCACCCCAGAAATTGCCCAAAACCGGAAATTTTCAAAGGGGTACCCCTTTGGATATTTTTGGGTAATTTTTCGAAAGTGCTCGGATCTGGATGAATGGGGCATCGTTGGAAAGGGCTCGCTCCCCCGCGTTCAGAGCACTTTAGTTTGTCCCGAAATTCCAAGGGGTTCGGGAGTTATGCCCTTTTTTGTGAACTCCCAAAGGAGGCTGCGAAATGCCCATTATCTCGGGAAATACTGGTCAGCCCGGGGTGGGATTAAATTCCCAGACTCCCTGCGAGGTCCCTAACAATTTCCCATTCAAAAAAGGGCCACTCCAGAAATTGCCCAAAACCGGAAATTTTCAAAGGGGTACCCCTTTGGATATTTTTGGGTAATTTTTCGAAAGTGCTCGGATCTGGATGAATGGGGCATCGTTGGAAAGGGCTCGCTCCCCCGAGTTCAGAGCACTTTAGTTTGTCCCGAAATTCCAAGGGGTTCGGGAGTTATGCCCTTTTTTGTGAACTCCCAAAGGAGGCTGCGAAATGCCGATTATCTCGGGAAATACTGGTCAGCCCGGGGTGGGATTAAATTCCCAGACTCCCTGCGAGGTTCCTAACAATTTCCCATTCAAAAAAGGGCCACTCCAGAAATTGCCCAAACCGGAAATTTTCAAAGGGGTACCCCTTTAATATTTTTGGGTAATTTTTCGAAAGTGCTCGGATCTGGATGAATGGGGCATCGTTGGAAAGGGCTCACTCCCCCGAGTTCAGAGCACTTTAGTTTGTCCCGAAATTCCAAGGGGTTCGGGAGTTATGCCCTTTTTTGTGAACTCCCAAAGGAGGGTGCGAAATGCCCATTATCTCGGGAAATACTGGTCAGCCCGGGGTGGGATTAAATTCCCAGACTCCCTGAGAGGTCCCTAACAATTTCCCATTCAAAAAAGGGCCACTCCAGAAATTGCTCAAAACCGGAAATTTTCAAAGGGGTACCCCTTTGGATATTTTTGGGTAATTTTTCGAAAGTGCTCGGATCTGGATGAATGGGGCATCGTTGGAAAGGGCTCGCTCCCCCGAGTTCAGAGCACTTTAGTTTGTCCCGAAATTCCAAGGGGTTCGGGAGTTATGCCCTTTTTTGTGAACTCCAAAAGGAGGCTGCGAAATGCCCATTATCTCGGGAAATACTGGTCAGCCCGGGGTGGGATTAAATTCCCAGACTCCCTGCGAGGTCCCTAACAATTTCCCATTCAAAAAAGGGCCACCCGAGAAATTGCCCAAAACCGGAAATTTTCAAAGGGGTACCCCTTTGGATATTTTTGGGTAATTTTTCGAAAGTGCTCGGATCTGGATGAATGGGGCATCGTTGGAAAGGGCTCGCTCCCCCGAGTTCAGAGCACTTTAGTTTGTCCCGAAATTCCAAGGGGTTCGGGAGTTATGCCCTTTTTTGTGAACTCCCAAAGGAGGGTGCGAAATGCCCATTATCTCGGGAAATACTGGTCAGCCCGGGGTGGGATTAAATTCCCAGACTCCCTGAGAGGTCCCTAACAATTTCCCATTCAAAAAAGGGCCACTCCAGAAATTGCCCAAAACCGGAAATTTTCAAAGGGGTACCCCTTTGGATATTTTTGGGTAATTTTTCGAAAGTGCTCGGATCTGGATGAATGGGGCATCGTTGGAAAGGGCTCGCTCCCCCGAGCTCAGAGCACTTTAGTTTGTCCCGAAATTCCAAGGGGTTCGGGAGTTATGCCCTTTTTTGTGAACTCCCAAAGGAGGCTGCGAAATGCCCATTATCTCGGGAAGTACTGGTCAGCCCGGGGTGGGATTAAATTCCCAGACTCCCTGCGAGGTCCCTAACAATTTCCCATTCAAAAAAGGGCCACCCCAGAAATTGCCCAAAACCGGAAATTTTCAAAGGGGTACCCCTTTGGATATTTTTGGGTAATTTTTCGAAAGTGCTCGGATCTGGATGAATGGGGCATCGTTGGAAAGGGCTCGCTCCCCCGAGTTCAGAGCACTTTAGTTTGTCCCGAAATTCCAAGGGGTTCGGGAGTTATGCCCATTTTTGTGAACTCCCAAAGGAGGGTGCGAAATGCCCATTATCTCGGGAAATACTGGTCAGCCCGGGGTGGGATTAAATTCCCAGACTCCCTGCGAGGTCCCTAACAATTTCCCATTCAAAAAAGGGCCACTCCAGAAATTGCCCAAAACCGGAAATTTTCAAAGGGGTACCCCTTTGGATATTTTTGGGTAATTTTTCGAAAGTGCTCGGATCTGGATGAATGGGGCATCGTTGGAAAGGGCTCGCTCCCCCGAGTTCAGAGCACTTTAGTTTGTCCCGAAATTCCAAGGGGTTCGGGAGTTATGCCCTTTTTTGTGAACTCCCAAAGGAGGCTGCGAAATGCCCATTATCTCGGGAAATACTGGTCAGCCCGGGGTGGGATTAAATTCCCAGACTCCCTGCGAGGTCCCTAACAATTTCCCATTCAAAAAAGGGCCACCCCAGAAATTGCCCAAAACCGGAAATTTTCAAAGGGGTACCCCTTTGGATATTTTTGGGTAATTTTTCGAAAGTGCTCGGATCTGGATGAATGGGGCATCGTTGGAAAGGGCTCACTCCCCCGAGTTCAGAGCACTTTAGTTTGTCCCGAAATTCCAAGGGGTTCGGGAGTTATGCCCTTTTTTGCGAACTCCCAAAGGAGGGTGTGAAATGCCCATTATCTCGGGAAATACTGGTCAGCCCGGGGTGGGATTAAATTCCCAGACTCCCTGCGAGGTTCCTAACAATTTCCCATTCAAAAAAGGGCCACTCCAGAAATTGCCCAAACCGGAAATTTTCAAAGGGGTACCCCTTTGGATATTTTTGGGTAATTTTTCGAAAGTGCTCGGATCTGGATGAATGGGGCATCGTTGGAAAGGGCTCACTCCCCCGAGTTCAGAGCACTTTAGTTTGTCCCGAAATTCCAAGGGGTTCGGGAGTTAAGCCCTTTTTTGTGAACTCCCAAAGGAGGGTGCGAAATGCCCATTATCTCGGGAAATACTGGTCAGCCCGGGGTAGGATTAAATTCCCAGACTCCCTGCGAGGTCCCTAACAATTTCCCATTCAAAAAAGGGCCACTCCAGAAATTGCCCAAAACCGGAAATTTTCAAAGGGGTACCCCTTTGGATATTTTTGGGTAATTTTTCGAAAGTGCTCGGATCTGGATGAATGGGGCATCGTTGGAAAGGGCTCGCTCCCCCGAGTTCAGAGCACTTTAGTTTGTCCCGAAATTCCAAGGGGTTCGGGAGTTATGCCCTTTTTTGTGAACTCCCAAAGGAGGCTGCGAAATGCCCATTATCTCGGGAAATACTGGTCAGCCCGGGGTGGGATTAAATTCCCAGACTCCCTGCGAGGTCCCTAACAATTTCCCATTCAAAAAAGGGCCACTCCAGAAATTGCCCAAAACCGGAAATTTTCAAAGGGGTACCCCTTTGGATATTTTTGGGTAATTTTTCGAAAGTGCTCGGATCTGGATGAATGGGGCATCGTTGGAAAGGGCTCGCTCCCCCGAGTTCAGAGCACTTTAGTTTGTCCCGAAATTCCAAGGGGTTCGGGAGTTATGCCCTTTTTTGTGAACTCCCAAAGGAGGCTGCGAAATGCCCATTATCTCGGGAAATACTGGTCAGCCCGGGGTGGGATTAAATTCCCAGACTCCCTGCGAGGTCCCTAACAATTTCCCATTCAAAAAAGGGCCACTCCAGAAATTGCCCAAAACCGGAAATTTTCAAAGGGGTACCCCTTTGGATATTTTTGGGTAATTTTTCGAAAGTGCTCGGATCTGAATGAATGGGGCATCGTTGGAAAGGGCTCGCTCCCCCGAGTTCAGAGCACTTTAGTTTGTCCCGAAATTCCAAGGGGTTCGGGAGTTATGCCCTTTTTTGTGAACTCCCAAAGGAGGCTGCGAAATGCCCATTATCTCGGGAAATACTGGTCAGCCCGGGGTGGGATTAAATTCCCAGACTCCCTGCGAGGTCCCTAACAATTTCCCATTCAAAAAAGGGCCACTCCAGAAATTGCCCAAAACCGGAAATTTTCAAAGGGGTACCCCTTTGGATATTTTTGGGTAATTTTTCGAAAGTGCTCGGATCTGGATGAATGGGGCATCGTTGGAAAGGGCTCGCTCCCCCGAGTTCAGAGCACTTTAGTTTGTCCCGAAATTCCAAGGGGTTCGGGAGTTATGCCCTTTTTTGTGAACTCCCAAAGGAGGCTGCGAAATGCCCATTATCTCGGGAAATACTGGTCAGCCCGGGGTGGGATTAAATTCCCAGACTCCCTGCGAGGTCCCTAACAATTTCCCATTCAAAAAAGGGCCACTCCAGAAATTGCCCAAAACCGGAAATTTTCAAAGGGGTACCCCTTTGGATATTTTTGGGTAATTTTTCGAAAGTGCTCGGATCTGGATGAATGGGGCATCGTTGGAAAGGGCTCGCTCCCCCGAGTTCAGAGCACTTTAGTTTGTCCCGAAATTCCAAGGGGTTCGGGAGTTATGCCCTTTTTTGTGAACTCCCAAAGGAGGCTGCGAAATGCCCATTATCTCGGGAAATACTGGTCAGCCCGGGGTGGGATTAAATTCCCAGACTCCCTGCGAGGTCCCTAACAATTTCCCATTCAAAAAAGGGCCACTCCAGAAATTGCCCAAACCGGAAATTTTCAAAGGGGTACCCCTTTGGATATTTTTGGGTAATTTTTCGAAAGTGCTCGGATCTGGATGAATGGGGCATCGTTGGAAAGGGCTCGCTCCCCCGAGTTCAGAGCACTTTAGTTTGTCCCGAAATTCCAAGGGGTTCGGGAGTTATGCCCTTTTTTGTGAACTCCCAAAGGAGGCTGCGAAATGCCCATTATCTCGGGAAATACTGGTCAGCCCGGGGTGGGATTAAATTCCCAGACTCCCTGCGAGGTCCCTAACAATTTCCCATTCAAAAAAGGGCCACCCCAGAAATTGCCCAAAACCGGAAATTTTCAAAGGGGTACCCCTTTTGGATATTTTTGGGTAATTTTTCGAAAGTGCTCGGATCTGGATGAATGGGGCATCGTTGGAAAGGGCTCGCTCCCCCGAGTTCAGAGCACTTTAGTTTGTCCCGAAATTCCAAGGGGTTCGGGAGTTATGCCCTTTTTTGCGAACTCCCAAAGGAGGGTGTGAAATGCCCATTATCTCGGGAAATACTGGTCAGCCCGGGGTGGGATTAAATTCCCAGACTCCCTGCGAGGTTCCTAACAATTTCCCATTCAAAAAAGGGCCACTCCAGAAATTGCCCAAACCGGAAATTTTCAAAGGGGTACCCCTTTGGATATTTTTGGGTAATTTTTCGAAAGTGCTCGGATCTGGATGAATGGGGCATCGTTGGAAAGGGCTCACTCCCCCGAGTTCAGAGCACTTTAGTTTGTCCCGAAATTCCAAGGGGTTCGGGAGTTATGCCCTTTTTTGTGAACTCCCAAAGGAGGCTGCGAAATGCCCATTATCTCGGGAAATACTGGTCAGCCCGGGGTGGGATTAAATTCCCAGACTCCCTGCGAGGTCCCTAACAATTTCCCATTCAAAAAAGGGCCACCCCAGAAATTGCCCAAAACCGGAAATTTTCAAAGGGGTACCCCTTTTGGATATTTTTGGGTAATTTTTCGAAAGTGCTCGGATCTGGATGAATGGGGCATCGTTGGAAAGGGCTCGCTCCCCCGAGTTCAGAGCACTTTAGTTTGTCCCGAAATTCCAAGGGGTTCGGGAGTTATGAACTCCCAAAGGAGGGTGCGAAATGCCCATTATCTCGGGAAATACTGGTCAGCCCGGGGTGGGATTAAATTCCCAGACTCCCTGCGAGGTCCCTAACAATTTCCCATTCAAAAAAGGGCCACTCCAGAAATTGCCCAAAACCGGAAATTTTCAAAGGGGTACCCCTTTGGATATTTTTGGGTAATTTTTCGAAAGTGCTCGGATCTGGATGAATGGGGCATCGTTGGAAAGGGCTCGCTCCCCCGAGTTCAGAGCACTTTAGTTTGTCCCGAAATTCCAAGGGGTTCGGGAGTTATGCCCTTTTTTGTGAACTCCCAAAGGAGGGTGCGAAATGCCCATTATCTCGGGAAATACTGGTCAGCCCGGGGTGGGATTAAATTCCCAGACTCCCTGCGAGGTCCCTAACAATTTCCCATTCAAAAAAGGGCCACTCCAGAAATTGCCCAAAACCGGAAATTTTCAAAGGGGTACCCCTTTGGATATTTTTGGGTAATTTTTCGAAAGTGCTCGGATCTGGATGAATGGGGCATCGTTGGAAAGAGCTCGCTCCCGGGGTGGGATTAAATTCCCAGACTCCCTGCGAGGTCCCTAACAATTTCCCATTCAAAAAAGGGCCACTCCAGAAATTGCCCAAAACCGGAAATTTTCATGGATATTTTTGGGTAATTTTTCGAAAGTGTTCGGATCTGGATGAATGGGGCATCGTTGGAAAGGGCTCGCTCCCCCGAGTTCAGAGCACTTTAGTTTGTCCCGAAATTCCAAGGGGTTCGGGAGTTATGCCCTTTTTTGTGAACTCCCAAAGGAGGGTGCGAAATGCCCATTATCTCGGGAAATACTGGTCAGCCCGGGGTGGGATTAAATTCCCAGACTCCCTGCGAGGTCCCTAACAATTTCCCATTCAAAAAAGGGCCACTCCAGAAATTGCCCAAAACCGGAAATTTTCAAAGGGGTACCCCTTTGGATATTTTTGGGTAATTTTTCGAAAGTGCTCGGATCTGGATGAATGGGGCATCGTTGGAATGGGCTCGCTCCCCCGAGTTCAGAGCACTTTAGTTTGTCCCGAAATTCCAAGGGGTTCGGGAGTTATGCCCTTTTTTGTGAACTCCCAAAGGAGGGTGCGAAATGCCCATTATCTCGGGAAATACTGGTCAGCCCGGGGTGGGATTAAATTCCCAGACTCCCTGCGAGATCCCTAACAATTTCCCATTCAAAAACGGGCCACTCCAGAAATTGCCCAAAACCGGAAATTTTCAAAGGGGTACCCCTTTGGATATTTTTGGGTAATTTTTCGAAAGTGCTCGGATCTGGATGAATGGGCTCGCTCCCCCGAGTTCAGAGCACCGGAAATTTTAAGGGGTACCCCTTTGGATATTTTTGGGTAATTTTTCGAAAGTGCTCGGATCTGGATGAATGGGGCATCGTTGGAAAGGGCTCGCTCCCCCGAGTTCAGAGCACTTTAGTTTGTCCCGAAATTCCAAGGGGTTCGGGAGTTATGCCCTTTTTTGTGAACTCCCAAAGGAGGGTGCGAAATGCCCATTATCTCGGGAAATACTGGTCAGCCCGGGGTGGGATTAAATTCCCAGACTCCCTGCGAGGTCCCTAACAATTTCCCATTCAAAAAAGGGCCACTCCAGGAATTGCCCAAAACCGGAAATTTTCAAAGGGGTACCCCTTTGGATATTTTTGGGTAATTTTTCGAAAGTGCTCGGATCTGGATGAATGGGGCATCGTTGGAAAGGGCTCACTCCCCCGAGTTCAGAGCACTTTAGTTTGTCCCGAAATTCCAAGGGGTTCGGGAGTTATGCCCTTTTTGTGAACTCCCAAAGGAGGGTGCGAAATGCCCATTATCTCGGGAAATACTGGTCAGCCCGGGGTGGGATTAAATTCCCAGACTCCCTGCGAGGTTCCTAACAATTTCCCATTCAAAAAAGGGCCACTCCAGGAATTGCCCAAAACCGGAAATTTTCAAAGGGGTACCCCTTTGGATATTTTTGGGTAACTTTTCGAAAGTGCTCGGATCTGGATGAATGGGGCATCGTTGGAAAGGGCTCGCTCCCCCGAGTTCAGAGCACTTTAGTTTGTCCCGAAATTCCAAGGGGTTCGGGAGTTATGCCCTTTTTGTGAACTCCCAAAGGAGGGTGCGAAATGCCCATTATCTCGGGAAATACTGGTCAGCCCGGGGTGGGATTAAATTCCCAGACTCCCTGCGAGGTCCCTAACAATTTCCCATTCAAAAAAGGGCCACTCCAGGAATTGCCCAAAACCGGAAATTTTCAAAGGGGTACCCCTTTGGATATTTTTGGGTAATTTTTCGAAAGTGCTCGGATCTGGATGAATGAGGCGTCGTTGGAAAGGGCTCGCTCCCCCGAGTTCAGAGCACTTTAGTTTGTCCCGAAATTCCAAGGGGTTCGGGAGTTATGCCCTTTTTTGTGAACTCCCAAAGGAGGGTGCGAAATGCCCATTATCTCGGGAAATACTGGTCAGCCCGGGGTGGGATTAAATTCCCAGACTCCCTGCGAGGTTCCTAACAATTTCCCATTCAAAAAAGGGCCACTCCAGGAATTGCCCAAAACCGGAAATTTTCAAAGGGGTACCCCTTTGGATATTTTTGGGTAATTTTTCGAAAGTGCTCGGATCTGGATGAATGGGGCGTCGTTGGAAAGGGCTCGCTCCCCCGAGTTCAGAGCACTTTAGTTTGTCCCGAAATTCCAAGGGGTTCGGGAGTTATGCCCTTTTTGTGAACTCCCAAAGGAGGGTGCGAAATGCCCATTATCTCGGGAAATACTGGTCAGCCCGGGGTGGGGTTAAATTCCCAGACTCCCTGCGAGGTCCCTAACAATTTCCCATTCAAAAAAGGGCCACTCCAGAAATTGCCCAAAACCGGAAATTTTCAAAGGGGTACCCCTTTGGATATTTTTGGGTAATTTTTCGAAAGTGCTCGGATCTGGATGAATAGGGCATCGTTGGAAAGGGCTCGCTCCCCCGAGTTCAGAGCACTTTAGTTTGTCCCGAAATTCCAAGGGGTTCGGGAGTTATGCCCTTTTTTGTGAACTCCCAAAGGAGGGTGCGAAATGCCCATTATCTCGGGAAATACTGGTCAGCCCGGGGTGGGATTAAATTCCCAGACTCCCTGCGAGGTTCCTAACAATTTCCCATTCAAAAAAGGGCCACTCCAGGAATTGCCCAAAACCGGAAATTTTCAAAGGGGTACCCCTTTGAATATTTTTGGGTAATTTTTCGAAAGTGCTCGGATCTGGATGAATGGGGCATCGTTGGAAAGGGCTCGCTCCCCCGAGTTCAGACCACTTTAGTTTGTCCCGAAATTCCAAGGGGTTCGGGAGTTATGCCCTTTTTTGTGAACTCCCAAAGGAGGCTGCGAAATGCCCATTATCTCGGGAAATACTGGTCAGCCCGGGGTGGGATTAAATTCCCAGACTCCCTGCGAGGTCCCTAACAATTTCCCATTCAAAAAAGGGCCACTCCACAAATTGCCCAAAACCGGAAATTTTCAAAGGGGTACCCCTTTGGATATTTTTGGGTAATTTTTCGAAAGTGCTCGGATCTGGATGAGTGGGGCATCGTTGGAAAGGGCTCGCTCCCCCGAGTTCAGAGCACTTTAGTTTGTCCCGAAATTCCAAGGGGTTCGGGAGTTATGCCCTTTTTTGTGAACTCCCAAAGGAGGCTGCAAAATGCCCATTATCTCGGGAAATACTGGTCAGCCCGGGGTGGGATTAAATTCCCAGACTCCCTGCGAGGTCCCTAACAATTTCCCATTCAAAAAAGGGCCACTCCAGAAATTGCCCAAAACCGGAAATTTTCAAAGGGGTACCCCTTTGGATATTTTTGGGTAATTTTTCGAAAGTGCTCGGATCTGGATGAATGGGCTCGCTCCCCCGAGTTCAGAGCACTTTAGTTTGTCCCGAAATTCCAAGGGGTTCGGGAGTTATGCCCTTTTTTGTGAACTCCCAAAGGAGGGCGGGAAATGCCCATTATCTCGGGAAATACTGGTCAGCCCGGGGTGGGATTAAATTCCCAGACTCCCTGCGAGGTTCCTAACAATTTCCCATTCAAAAAAGGGCCACTCCTGGAATTGCCCAAAACCGGAAATTTTCAAAGGGGTACCCCTTTGGATATTTTTGGGTAATTTTTCGAAAGTGCTCGGATCTTAATGAAAGGGGCATCGTTGGAAAGGGCTCGCTCCCCCGAGTTCAGAGCACTTTAGTTTGTCCCGAAATTCCAAGGGGTTCGGGAGTTATGCCCTTTTTTGTGAACTCCCAAAGGAGGGTGCGAAATGCCCATTATCTCGGGAAATACTGGTCAGCCCGGGGTGGGATTAAATTCCCAGACTCCCTGCGAGGTCCCTAACAATTTCCCATTCAAAAAAGGGCCACTCCAGAAATTGCCCAAAACCGGAAATTTTCAAAGGGGTACCCCTTTGGATATTTTTGGGTAATTTTTCGAAAGTGCTCGGATCTGGATGAATGGGGCATCGTTGGAAAGGGCTCGCTCCCCCGAGTTCAGAGCACTTTAGTTTGTCCCGAAATTCCAAGGGGTTCGGGAGTTATGCCCTTTTTTGTGAACTCCCAAAGGAGGCTGCGAAATGCCCATTATCTCGGGAAATACTGGTCAGCCCGGGGTGGGATTAAATTCCCAGACTCCCTGCGAGGTCCCTAACAATTTCCCATTCAAAAAAGGGCCACTCCAGAAATTGCCCAAAACCGGAAATTTTCAAAGGGGTACCCCTTTGGATATTTTTGGGTAATTTTTCGAAAGTGCTCGGATCTGGATGAAAGGGCTCGCTCCCCCGAGTTCAGAGCACTTTAGTTTGTCCCGAAATTCCAAGGGGTTCGGGAGTTATGCCCTTTTTTGTGAACTCCCAAAGGAGGGCGCGAAATGCCCATTATCTCGGGAAATACTGGTCAGCCCGGGGTGGGATTAAATTCCCAGACTCCCTGCGAGGTTCCTAACAATTTCCCATTCAAAAAAGGGCCACTCCTGGAATTGCCTAAAACCGGAAATTTGGATATTTTTGGGTAATTTTTCGAAAGTGCTCGGATCTGGATGAATGGGGCATCGTTGGAAAGGGTTCGCTCCCCCGAGTTCAGAGCACTTTAGTTTGTCCCGAAATTCCAAGGGGTTCGGGAGTTATGCCCTTTTTTGTGAACTCCCAAAGGAGGCTGCGAAATGCCCATTATCTCGGGAAATACTGGTCAGCCCGGGGTGGGATTAAATTCCCAGACTCCCTGCGAGGTCCCTAACAATTTCCCATTCAAAAAAGGGCCACTCCTGGAATTGCCTAAAACCGGAAATTTGGATATTTTTGGGTAATTTTTCGAAAGTGCTCGGATCTGGATGAATGGGGCATCGTTGGAAAGGGCTCGCTCCCCCGAGTTCAGAGCACTTTAGTTTGTCCCGAAATTCCAAGGGGTTCGGGAGTTATGCCCTTTTTTGTGAACTCCCAAAGGAGGCTGCGAAATGCCCATTATCTCGGGAAATACTGGTCAGCCCGGGGTGGGATTAAATTCCCAGACTCCCTGCGAGGTCCCTAACAATTTCCCATTCAAAAACGGGCCACTCCAGAAATTGCCCAAAACCGGAAATTTTCAAAGGGGTACCCCTTTGGATATTTTTGGGTAATTTTTCGAAAGTGCTCGGATCTGGATGAATGGGCTCGCTCCCCCGAGTTCAGAGCACTTTAGTTTGTCCCGAAATTCCAAGGGGTTCGGGAGTTATGCCCTTTTTTGTGAACTCCCAAAGGAGGGCGCGAAATGCCCATTATCTCGGGAAATACTGGTCAGCCCGGGGTGGGATTAAATTCCCAGACTCCCTGCGAGGTTCCTAACAATTTCCCATTCAAAAAAGGGCCACTCCTGGAATTGCCTAAAACCGGAAATTTGGATATTTTTGGGTAATTTTTCGAAAGTGCTCGGATCTGGATGAATGGGCTCGCTCCCCCGAGTTCAGAGCACTTTAGTTTGTCCCGAAATTCCAAGGGGTTCGGGAGTTATGCCCTTTTTTGTGAACTCCCAAAGGAGGGCGCGAAATGCCCATTATCTCGGGAAATACTGGTCAGCCCGGGGTGGGATTAAATTCCCAGACTCCCTGCGAGGTCCCTAACAATTTCCCATTCAAAAAAGGGCCACTCCTGGAATTGCCCAAAACCGGAAATTTTCAAAGGGGTACCCCTTTGGATATTTTTGGGTAATTTTTCGAAAGTGCTCGGATCTGGATGAATGGGGCATCGTTGGAAAGGGCTCGCTCCCCCCAGTTCAGAGCACTTTAGTTTGTCCCGAAATTCCAAGGGGTTCGGGAGTTATGCCCTTTTTGTGAACTCCCAAAGGAGGCTGCGAAATGCCCATTATCTCGGGAAATACTGGTCAGCCCGGGGTGGGATTAAATTCCCAGACTCCCTGCGAGATCCCTAACAATTTCCCATTCAAAAACGGGCCACTCCAGAAATTGCCCAAAACCGGAAATTTTCAAAGGGGTACCCCTTTGGATATTTTTGGGTAATTTTTCGAAAGTGCTCGGATCTGGATGAATGGGGCATCGTTGGAAAGGGCTCGCTCCCCCGAGTTCAGAGCACTTTAGTTTGTCCCGAAATTCCAAGGGGTTCGGGAGTTATGCCCTTTTTTGTGAACTCCCAAAGGAGGCTGCAAAATGCCCATTATCTCGGGAAATACTGGTCAGCCCGGGGTGGGATTAAATTCCCAGACTCCCTGCGAGGTCCCTAACAATTTCCCATTCAAAAAAGGGCCACTCCAGAAATTGCCCAAAACCGGAAATTTTCAAAGGGGTACCCCTTTGGATATTTTTGGGTAATTTTTCGAAAGTGCTCGGATCTGGATGAATGGGCTCGCTCCCCCGAGTTCAGAGCACTTTAGTTTGTCCCGAAATTCCAAGGGGTTCGGGAGTTATGCCCTTTTTTGTGAACTCTCAAAGGAGGGCGCGAAATGCCCATTATCTCGGGAAATACTGGTCAGCCCGGGGTGGGATTAAATTCCCAGACTCCCTGCGAGGTCCCTAACAATTTCCCATTCAAAAAAGGGCCACTCCTGGAATTGCCCAAAACCGGAAATTTTCAAAGGGGTACCCCTTTGGATATTTTTGGGTAATTTTTCGAAAGTGCTCGGATCTGGATGAATGGGGCATCGTTGGAAAGGGCTCGCTCCCCCCAGTTCAGAGCACTTTAGTTTGTCCCGAAATTCCAAGGGGTTCGGGAGTTATGCCCTTTTTTGTGAACTCCCAGAGGGTGCGAAATGCCCATTATCTCGGGAAATACTGGTCAGCCCGGGGTGGGATTAAATTCCCAGACTCCCTGCGAGATCCCTAACAATTTCCCATTCAAAAACGGGCCACTCCAGAAATTGCCCAAAACCGGAAATTTTCAAAGGGGTACCCCTTTGGATATTTTTGGGTAATTTTTCGAAAGTGCTCGGATCTGGATGAATGGGGCATCGTTGGAAAGGGCTCGCTCCCCCGAGTTCAGAGCACTTTAGTTTGTCCCGAAATTCCAAGGGGTTCGGGAGTTATGCCCTTTTTTGTGAACTCCCAAAGGAGGCTGCAAAATGCCCATTATCTCGGGAAATACTGGTCAGCCCGGGGTGGGATTAAATTCCCAGACTCCCTGCGAGGTCCCTAACAATTTCCCATTCAAAAAAGGGCCACTCCAGAAATTGCCCAAAACCGGAAATTTTCAAAGGGGTACCCCTTTGGATATTTTTGGGTAATTTTTCGAAAGTGCTCGGATCTGGATGAATGAGGCGTCGTTGGAAAGGGCTCGCTCCCCCGAGTTCAGAGCACTTTAGTTTGTCCCGAAATTCCAAGGGGTTCGGGAGTTATGCCCTTTTTTGTGAACTCCCAAAGGAGGGTGCGAAATGCCCATTATCTCGGAAAATACCGGTCAGCCCGGGGTGGGATTAAATTCCCAGACTCCCTGCGAGGTCCCTAACAATTTCCCATTCAAAAAAGGGCCACTCCAGAAATTGCCCAAAACCGGAAATTTTCAAAGGGCCCTTTGGATATTTTTGGGTAATTTTTCGAAAGTGCTCGGATCTGGATGAATGGGGCATCGTTGGAAAGGACTCGCTCCCCCGAGTTCAGAGCACTTTAGTTTGTCCCGTAATTCCAAGGGGTTCGGGAGTTATGCCCTTTTTTGTGAACTCCCAAAGGAGGCTGCGAAATGCCCATTATCTCGGGAAATACTGGTCAGCCCGGGGTGGGATTAAATTCCCAGACTCCCTGCGAGGTTCCTAACAATTTCCCATTCAAAAAAGGGCCACTCCTGGAATTGCCCAAAACCGGAAATTTTCAAAGGGGTACCCCTTTGGATATTTTTGGGTAATTTTTCGAAAGTGCTCGGATCTGGATGAATGGGGCATCGTTGGAAAGGGCTCGCTCCCCCGAGTTCAGAGCACTTTAGTTTGTCCCGAAATTCCAAGGGGTTCGGGAGTTATGCCCTTTTTTGTGAACTCCCAGAGTGTGCGAAATGCCCATTATCTCGGGAAATACTGGTCAGCCCGGGGTGGGATTAAATTCCCAGACTCCCTGCGAGGTTCCTAACAATTTCCCATTCAAAAAAGGGCCACTCCTGGAATTGCCCAAAACCGGAAATTTTCAAAGGGGTACCCCTTTGGATATTTTTGGGTAATTTTTCGAAAGTGCTCGGATCTGGATGAATGGGCTCGCTCCCCCGAGTTCAGAGCACTTTAGTTTGTCCCGAAATTCCAAGGGGTTCGGGAGTTATGCCCTTTTTTGTGAACTCCCAAAGGAGGGCGCGAAATGCCCATTATCTCGGGAAATACTGGTCAGCCCGGGGTGGGATTAAATTCCCAGACTCCCTGCGAGGTCCCTAACAATTTCCCATTCAAAAAAGGGCCACTCCTGGAATTGCCCAAAACCGGAAATTTTCAAAGGGGTACCCCTTTGGATATTTTTGGGTAATTTTTCGAAAGTGCTCGGATCTGGATGAATGGGGCATCGTTGGAAAGGGCTCGCTCCCCCCAGTTCAGAGCACTTTAGTTTGTCCCGAAATTCCAAGGGGTTCGGGAGTTATGCCCTTTTTTGTGAACTCCCAGAGGGTGCGAAATGCCCATTATCTCGGGAAATACTGGTCAGCCCGGGGTGGGATTAAATTCCCAGACTCCCTGCGAGATCCCTAACAATTTCCCATTCAAAAACGGGCCACTCCAGAAATTGCCCAAAACCGGAAATTTTCAAAGGGGTACCCCTTTGGATATTTTTGGGTAATTTTTCGAAAGTGCTCGGATCTGGATGAATGAGGCGTCGTTGGAAAGGGCTCGCTCCCCCGAGTTCAGAGCACTTTAGTTTGTCCCGAAATTCCAAGGGGTTCGGGAGTTATGCCCTTTTTTGTGAACTCCCAAAGGAGGGTGCGAAATGCCCATTATCTCGGGAAATACTGGTCAGCCCGGGGTGGGATTAAATTCCCAGACTCCCTGCGAGGTCCCTAACAATTTCCCATTCAAAAAAGGGCCACTCCAGAAATTGCCCAAAACCGGAAATTTTCAAAGGGCCCTTTGGATATTTTTGGGTAATTTTTCGAAAGTGCTCGGATCTGGATGAATGGGGCATCGTTGGAAAGGACTCGCTCCCCCGAGTTCAGAGCACTTTAGTTTGTCCCGTAATTCCAAGGGGTTCGGGAGTTATGCCCTTTTTTGTGAACTCCCAAAGGAGGCTGCGAAATGCCCATTATCTCGGGAAATACTGGTCAGCCCGGGGTGGGATTAAATTCCCAGACTCCCTGCGAGGTTCCTAACAATTTCCCATTCAAAAAAGGGCCACTCCTGGAATTGCCCAAAACCGGAAATTTTCAAAGGTACCCCTTTGGATATTTTTGGGTAATTTTTCGAAAGTGCTCGGATCTGGATGAATGGGGCATCGTTGGAAAGGGCTCGCTCCCCCGAGTTCAGAGCACTTTAGTTTGTCCCGAAATTCCAAGGGGTTCGGGAGTTATGCCCTTTTTTGTGAACTCCCAGAGGGTGCGAAATGCCCATTATCTCGGGAAATACTGGTCAGCCCGGGGTGGGATTAAATTCCCAGACTCCCTGCGAGGTTCCTAACAATTTCCCATTCAAAAAAGGGCCACTCCTGGAATTGCCCAAAACCGGAAATTTTCAAAGGGGTACCCCTTTGGATATTTTTGGGTAATTTTTCGAAAGTGCTCGGATCTGGATGAATGGGCTCGCTCCCCCGAGTTCAGAGCACTTTAGTTTGTCCCGAAATTCCAAGGGGTTCGGGAGTTATGCCCTTTTTTGTGAACTCCCAAAGGAGGGCGCGAAATGCCCATTATCTCGGGAAATACTGGTCAGCCCGGGGTGGGATTAAATTCCAAGACTCCCTGCGAGGTCCCTAACAATTTCCCATTCAAAAAAGGGCCACTCCTGGAATTGCCCAAAACCGGAAATTTTCAAAGGGGTACCCCTTTGGATATTTTTGGGTAATTTTTCGAAAGTGCTCGGATCTGGATGAATGGGGCATCGTTGGAAAGGGCTCGCTCCCCCCAGTTCAGAGCACTTTAGTTTGTCCCGAAATTCCAAGGGGTTCGGGAGTTATGCCCTTTTTTGTGAACTCCCAAAGGAGGGTGCGAAATGCCCATTATCTCGGGAAATACTGGTCAGCCCGGGGTGGGATTAAATTCCCAGACTCCCTGCGAGGTCCCTAACAATTTCCCATTCAAAAAAGGTCCACTCCAGAAATTGCCCAAAACCGGAAATTTTCAAAGGGGTACCCCTTTGGATATTTTTGGGTAATTTTTCGAAAGTGCTCGGATCTGGATGAATGAGGCGTCGTTGGAAAGGGCTCGCTCCCCCGAGTTCAGAGCACTTTAGTTTGTCCCGAAATTCCAAGGGGTTCGGGAGTTATGCCCTTTTTTGTGAACTCCCAAAGGAGGGTGCGAAATGCCCATTATCTCGGGAAATACTGGTCAGCCCGGGGTGGGATTAAATTCCCAGACTCCCTGCGAGGTCCCTAACAATTTCCCATTCAAAAAAGGTCCACTCCAGAAATTGCCCAAAACCGGAAATTTTCAAAGGGGTACCCCTTTGGATATTTTTGGGTAATTTTTCGAAAGTGCTCGGATCTGGATGAATGGGCTCGCTCCCCCGAGTTCAGAGCACTTTAGTTTGTCCCGAAATTCCAAGGGGTTCGGGAGTTATGCCCTTTTTTGTGAACTCCCAAAGGAGGGTGCGAAATGCCCATTATCTCGGGAAATACTGGTCAGCCCGGGGTGGGATTAAATTCCCAGACTCCCTGCGAGGTCCCTAACAATTTCCCATTCAAAAAAGGTCCACTCCAGAAATTGCCCAAAACCGGAAATTTTCAAAGGGGTACCCCTTTGGATATTTTTGGGTAATTTTTCGAAAGTGCTCGGATCTGGATGAATGGGCTCGCTCCCCCGAGTTCAGAGCACTTTAGTTTGTCCCGAAATTCCAAGGGGTTCGGGAGTTATGCCCTTTTTTGTGAACTCCCAAAGGAGGGCGCGAAATGCCCATTATCTCGGGAAATACTGGTCAGCCCGGGGTGGGATTAAATTCCAAGACTCCCTGCGAGGTCCCTAACAATTTCCCATTCAAAAAAGGGCCACTCCTGGAATTGCCCAAAACCGGAAATTTTCAAAGGGGTACCCCTTTGGATATTTTTGGGTAATTTTTCGAAAGTGCTCGGATCTGGATGAATGGGGCATCGTTGGAAAGGGCTCGCTCCCCCCAGTTCAGAGCACTTTAGTTTGTCCCGAAATTCCAAGGGGTTCGGGAGTTATGCCCTTTTTTGTGAACTCCCAAAGGAGGGTGCGAAATGCCCATTATCTCGGGAAATACTGGTCAGCCCGGGGTGGGATTAAATTCCCAGACTCCCTGCGAGGTCCCTAACAATTTCCCATTCAAAAAAGGTCCACTCCAGAAATTGCCCAAAACCGGAAATTTTCAAAGGGGTACCCCTTTGGATATTTTTGGGTAATTTTTCGAAAGTGCTCGGATCTGGATGAATGGGGCATCGTTGGAAAGGGCTCGCTCCCCCCAGTTCAGAGCACTTTAGTTTGTCCCGAAATTCCAAGGGGTTCGGGAGTTATGCCCTTTTTTGTGAACTCCCAAAGGAGGGTGCGAAATGCCCATTATCTCGGGAAATACTGGTCAGCCCGGGGTGGGATTAAATTCCCAGACTCCCTGCGAGGTCCCTAACAATTTCCCATTCAAAAAAGGTCCACTCCAGAAATTGCCCAAAACCGGAAATTTTCAAAGGGGTACCCCTTTGGATATTTTTGGGTAATTTTTCGAAAGTGCTCGGATCTGGATGAATGGGCTCGCTCCCCCGAGTTCAGAGCACTTTAGTTTGTCCCGAAATTCCAAGGGGTTCGGGAGTTATGCCCTTTTTTGTGAACTCCCAAAGGAGGGCGCGAAATGCCCATTATCTCGGGAAATACTGGTCAGCCCGGGGTGGGATTAAATTCCAAGACTCCCTGCGAGGTCCCTAACAATTTCCCATTCAAAAAAGGGCCACTCCTGGAATTGCCCAAAACCGGAAATTTTCAAAGGGGTACCCCTTTGGATATTTTTGGGTAATTTTTCGAAAGTGCTCGGATCTGGATGAATGGGGCATCGTTGGAAAGGGCTCGCTCCCCCCAGTTCAGAGCACTTTAGTTTGTCCCGAAATTCCAAGGGGTTCGGGAGTTATGCCCTTTTTTGTGAACTCCCAAAGGAGGGTGCGAAATGCCCATTATCTCGGGAAATACTGGTCAGCCCGGGGTGGGATTAAATTCCCAGACTCCCTGCGAGATCCCTAACAATTTCCCATTCAAAAACGCGCCACTCCAGAAATTGCCCAAAACCGGAAATTTTCAAAGGGGTACCCCTTTGGATATTTTTGGGTAATTTTTCGAAAGTGCTCGGATCTGGATGAATGGGGCATCGTTGGAAAGGGCTCGCTCCCCCGAGTTCAGAGCACTTTAGTTTGTCCCGAAATTCCAAGGGGTTCGGGAGTTATGCCCTTTTTTGTGAACTCCCAAAGGAGGGTGCGAAATGCCCATTATCTCGGGAAATACTGGTCAGCCCGGGGTGGGATTAAATTCCCAGACTCCCTGCGAGGTCCCTAACAATTTCCCATTCAAAAAAGGTCCACTCCAGAAATTGCCCAAAACCGGAAATTTTCAAAGGGGTACCCCTTTGGATATTTTTGGGTAATTTTTCGAAAGTGCTCGGATCTGGATGAATGAGGCGTCGTTGGAAAGGGCTCGCTCCCCCGAGTTCAGAGCACTTTAGTTTGTCCCGAAATTCCAAGGGGTTCGGGAGTTATGCCCTTTTTTGTGAACTCCCAAAGGAGGGTGCGAAATGCCCATTATCTCGGGAAATACTGGTCAGCCCGGGGTGGGATTAAATTCCCAGACTCCCTGCGAGGTCCCTAACAATTTCCCATTCAAAAAAGGGCCACTCCAGAAATTGCCCAAAACCGGAAATTTTCAAAGGGGTACCCCTTTGGATATTTTTGGGTAATTTTTCGAAAGTGCTCGGACTCCCGAACCCCTTGTTATTTCGGGACCAAATAAAGTGCGCTGAACTCGGGGGAGCGAGCCCTTTCCAACGACGCCTCATTCATCCAGATCCGAGCACTTTCGAAAAATTACCCAAAAATATCTAAAGGGGTACCCCTTTGAAAATTTCCGGTTTTGGGCAATTTCTGGAGTGGCCCTTTTTTTGGTGGGAAATTGTTAGGGACCTCGCAGGGAGTCTGTGATTTCAATCCCACCCCGGGCTGACCAGTATTTCCCGAGATAATGGCTATTTTGTACCCTCCTTTGGCCATTCACAAAACCGGCCATAACTCCCGAACCCCTTGTTATTTCGGGACCAAATAAAGTGCGTTGAACTCGGGGGAGCGAGCCCTTTCCAACGATGCCCCATTCATCCAGATCCGAGCACTTTCGAAAAATTACCCAAAAATATCTAAAGGGGTACCCCTTTGAAAATTTCCGGTTTTGGGCAATTTCTGGAGTGGCCCTTTTTTTGATGGGAAATTGTTAGGGACCTCGCAGGGAGTCTGTGATTTCAATCCCACCCCGGGCTGACCAGTATTTCCCGAGATAATGGCTATTTTGTACCCTCCTTTGGCCATTCACAAAACCGGCCATAACTCCCGAACCCCTTGTTATTTCGGGACCAAATAAAGTGCGCTGAACTCGGGGGAGCGAGCCCTTTCCAACGATGCCCCATTCATCCAGATCCGAGCACTTTCGAAAAATTACCCAAAAATATCCAAAGGGGTACCCCTTTGAAAATTTCCGGTTTTGGGCAATTTCTGGAGTGGCCCTTTTTTTGATGGGAAATTGTTAGGGACCTCGCAGGAAGTCTGTGATTTCAATCCCATCCCGGGCTGACCAGTATTTCCCGAGATAATGGCTATTTTGTACCCTCCTTTGGCCATTCACAAAACCGGCCATAACTCCCGAACCCCTTGTTATTTCGGGACCAAATAAATTGCGCTGAACTCGGGGGAGCGAGCCCTTTCCAACGATGCCCCATTCATCCAGATCCGAGCACTTTCGAAAAATTACCCAAAAATATCTAAAGGGGTACCCCTTTGAAAATTTCCGGTTTTGGGCAATTTCTGGAGTGGCCCTTTTTTTGATGGGAAATTGTTAGGGACCTCGCAGGGAGTCTGTGATTTCAATCCCACCCCGGGCTGACCAGTATTTCCCGAGATAATGGCTATTTTGTACCCTCCTTTGGCCATTCACAAAACCGGCCATAACTCCCGAACCCCTTGTTATTTCGGGACCAAATAAAGTGCGCTGAACTCGGGGGAGCGAGCCCTTTCCAACGATGCCCCATTCATCCAGATCCGAGCACTTTCGAAAAATTACCCAAAAATATCCAAAGGGGTACCCCTTTGAAAATTTCCGGTTTTGGGCAATTTCTGGAGTGGCCCTTTTTTTGGTGGGAAATTGTTAGGGACCTCGCAGGGAGTCTGTGATTTCAATCCCACCCCGGGCTGACCAGTATTTCCCGAGATAATGGCTATTTTGTACCCTCCTTTGGCCATTCACAAAACCGGCCATAACTCCCGAACCCTTTGGAATTTTGGGACCAAATTTCGTGCGTTGAACTCGGGGGAGCGAGCCCTTTCCAACGATGCCCCATTCATCCAGATCCGAGCACTTTCGAAAAATTACCCAAAAATATCCAAAGGGGTACCCCTTTGAAAATTTCCGGTTTTGGGCAATTTCTGGAGTGGCCCTTTTTTTGATGGGAAATTGTTAGGGACCTCGCAGGGAGTCTGTGATTTCAATCCCACCCCGGGCTGACCAGTATTTCCCGAGATAATGGCTATTTTGTACCCTCCTTTGGCCATTCACAAAACCGGCCATAACTCCCGAACCCTTTGGAATTTTGGGACCAAATTTCGTGCGTTGAACTCGGGGGAGCGAGCCCTTTCCAACGATGCCCCATTCATCCAGATCCGAGCACTTTCGAAAAATTACCCAAAAATATCCAAAGGGGTACCCCTTTGAAAATTTCCGGTTTTGGGCAATTTCTGGAGTGGCCCTTTTTTTGATAAGAAATTGTTAGGGACCTCGCAGGGAGTCTGTGATTTCAATCCCACCCCGGGCTGACCAGTATTTCCCGAGATAATGGCTATTTTGTACCCTCCTTTGGCCATTCACAAAACCGGCCATAACTCCCGAACCCCTTGTTATTTCGGGACCAAATAAAGTGCGCTGAACTCGGGGGGGCGAGCCCTTTCCAACGATGCCCCATTCATCCAGATCCGAGCACTTTCGAAAAATTACCCAAAAATATCTAAAGGGGTACCCCTTTGAAAATTTCCGGTTTTGGGCAATTTCTGGAGTGGCCCTTTTTTTGATGGGAAATTGTTAGGGACCTCGCAGGGAGTCTGTGATTTCAATCCCACCCCGGGCTGACCAGTATTTCCCGAGATAATGGCTATTTTGTACCCTCCTTTGGCCATTCACAAAACCGGCCATAACTCCCGAACCCCTTGTTATTTCGGGACCAAATAAAGTGCGTTGAACTCGGGGGAGCGAGCCCTTTCCAACGATGCCCCATTCATCCAGATCCGAGCACTTTCGAAAAATTACCCAAAAATATCCAAAGGGGTACCCCTTTGAAAATTTCCGGTTTTGGCCAATTTCTCGAGTGGCCCTTTTTTTGGTGGGAAATTGTTAGGGACCTCGCAGGGAGTCTGTGATTTCAATCCCACCCCGGGCTGACCAGTATTTCCCGAGATAATGGCTATTTTGTACCCTCCTTTGGCCATTCACAAAACCGGCCATAACTCCCGAACCCCTTGTTATTTCGGGACCAAATAAAGTGCGTTGAACTCGGGGGAGCGAGCCCTTTCCAACGATGCCCCATTCATCCAGATCCGAGCACTTTCGAAAAATTACCCAAAAATATCCAAAGGGGTACCACTTTGAAAATTTCCGGTTTTGGGCAATTTCTGGAGTGGCCCTTTTTTTGATGGGAAATTGTTAGGGACCTCGCAGGGAGTCTGTGATTTCAATCCCACCCCGGGCTGACCAGTATTTCCCGAGATAATGGCTATTTTGTACCCTCCTTTGGCCATTCACAAAACCGGCCATAACTCCCGAACCCTTTGGAATTTTGGGACCAAATTTCGTGCGTTGAACTCGGGGGAGCGAGCCCTTTCCAACGATGCCCCATTCATCCAGATCCGAGCACTTTCGAAAAATTACCCAAAAATATCCAAAGGGGTACCCCTTTGAAAATTTCCGGTTTTGGGCAATTTCTGGAGTGGCCCTTTTTTTGATGGGAAATTGTTAGGGACCTCGCAGGGAGTCTGTGATTTCAATCCCACCCCGGGCTGACCAGTATTTCCCGAGATAATGACTATTTTGTACCCTCCTTTGGCCATTCACAAAACCGGCCATAACTCCCGAACCCCTTGTTATTTCGGGACCAAATAAAGTGCGCTGAACTCGGGGGAGCGAGCCCTTTCCAACGATGCCCCATTCATCCAGATCCGAGCACTTTCGAAAAATTACCCAAAAATATCCAAAGGGGTACCCCTTTGAAAATTTCCGGTTTTGGGCAATTTCTGGAGTGGCCCTTTTTTTGATGGGAAATTGTTAGGGACCTCGCAGGGAGTCTGTGATTTCAATCCCACCCCGGGCTGACCAGTATTTCCCGAGATAATGGCTATTTTGTACCCTCCTTTGGCCATTCACAAAACCGGCCATAACTCCCGAACCCTTTGGAATTTTGGGACCAAATTTCGTGCGCTGAACTCGGGGGAGCGAGCCCTTTCCAACGATGCCCCATTCATCCAGATCCGAGCACTTTCGAAAAATTACCCAAAAATATCCAAAGGGGTACCCCTTTGAAAATTTCCGGTTTTGGGCAATTTCTGGAGTGGCCCTTTTTTTGATGGGAAATTGTTAGGGACCTCGCAGGGAGTCTGTGATTTCAATCCCACCCCGGGCTGACCAGTATTTCCCGAGATAATGGCTATTTTGCACCCTCCTTTGGCCATTCACAAAACCGGCCATAACTCCCGAACCCTTTGGAATTTTGGGACCAAATTTCGTGCGTTGAACTCGGGGGAGCGAGCCCTTTCCAACGATGCCCCATTCATCCAGATCCGAGCACTTTCGAAAAATTACCCAAAAATATCCAAAGGGGTACCCCTTTGAAAATTTCCGGTTTTGGGCAATTTCTGGAGTGGCCCTTTTTTGAATGGGAAATTGTTAGGGACCTCGCAGGGAGTCTGGGAATTTAATCCCACCCCGGGCTGACCAGTATTTCCCGAGATAATGGCTATTTTGTACCCTCCTTTGGCCATTCACAAAACCGGCCATAACTCCCGAACCCCTTGTTATTTCGGGACCAAATAAAGTGCTCTGAACTCGGGGGAGCGAGCCCTTTCCAACGATGCCCCATTCATCCAGATCCGAGCACTTTCGAAAAATTACCCAAAAATATCCAAAGGGGTACCCCTTTGAAAATTTCCGGTTTTGGGCAATTTCTGGAGTGGCCTTTTTTTTGATGGGAAATTGTTAGGGACCTCGCAGGGAGTCTGTGATTTCAATCCCACCCCGGGCTGACCAGTATTTCCCGAGATAATGGCTATTTTGTACCCTCCTTTGGCCATTCACAAAACCGGCCATAACTCCCGAACCCCTTGTTATTTCGGGACCAAATAAAGTGCGCTGAACTCGGGGGAGCGAGCCCTTTCCAACGATGCCCCATTCATCCAGATCCGAGCACTTTCGAAAAATTACCCAAAAATATCCAAAGGGGTACCCCTTTGAAAATTTCCGGTTTTGGGCAATTTCTGGAGTGGCCCTTTTTTTGGTGGGAAATTGTTAGGGACCTCGCAGGGAGTCTGTGACTTCAATCCCACCCCGGGCTGACCAGTATTTCCCGAGATAATGGCTATTTTGTACCCTCCTTTGGCCATTCACAAAACCGGCCATAACTCCCGAACCCCTTGTTATTTCGGGACCAAATAAAGTGCGCTGAACTCGGGGGAGCGAGCCCTTTCCAACGATGCCCCATTCATCCAGATCCGAGCACTTTCGAAAAATTACCCAAAAATATCCAAAGGGGTACCCCTTTGAAAATTTCCGGTTTTGGGCAATTTCTGGAGTGGCCTTTTTTTTGATGGGAAATTGTTAGGGACCTCGCAGGGAGTCTGTGATTTCAATCCCACCCCGGGCTGACCAGTATTTCCCGAGATAATGGCTATTTTGTACCCTCCTTTGGCCATTCACAAAACCGGCCATAACTCCCGAACCCCTTGTTATTTCGGGACCAAATAAAGTGCGCTGAACTCGGGGGAGCGAGCCCTTTCCAACGATGCCCCATTCATCCAGATCCGAGCACTTTCGAAAAATTACCCGAAAATATCCAAAGGGGTACCCCTTTGAAAATTTCCGGTTTTGGGCAATTTCTGGAGTGGCCCTTTTTTTTATGGGAAATTGTTAGGGACCTCGCAGGGAGTCTGTGATTTCAATCCCACCCCGGGCTGACCAGTATTTCCCGAGATAATGGCTATTTTGTACCCTCCTTTGGCCATTCACAAAACCGGCCATAACTCCCGAACCCCTTGTTATTTCGGGACCAAATAAAGTGCGCTGAACTCGGGGGAGCGAGCCCTTTCCAACGATGCTCCATTCATCCAGATCCGAGCACTTTCGAAAAATTACCCAAAAATATCCAAAGGGGTACCCCTTTGAAAATTTCCGGTTTTGGGCAATTTCTGGAGTGGCCTTTTTTTTGATGGGAAATTGTTAGGGACCTCGCAGGGGGTCTGTGATTTCAATCCCACCCCGGGCTGACCAGTATTTCCCGAGATAATGGCTATTTTGTACCCTCCTTTGGCCATTCACAAAACCGGCCATAACTCCCGAACCCCTTGTTATTTCGGGACCAAATAAAGTGCGCTGAACTCGGGGGAGCGAGCCCTTTCCAACGATGCCCCATTCATCCAGATCCGAGCACTTTCGAAAAATTACCCAAAAATATCCAAAGGGGTACCCCTTTGAAAATTTCCGGTTTTGGGCAATTTCTGGAGTGGCCCTTTTTTTTATGGGAAATTGTTAGGGACCTCGCAGGGAGTCTGTGATTTCAATCCCACCCCGGGCTGACCAGTATTTCCCGAGATAATGGCTATTTTGTACCCTCCTTTGGCCATTCACAAAACCGGCCATAACTCCCGAACCCCTTGTTATTTCGGGACCAAATAAAGTGCGCTGAACTCGGGGGAGCGAGCCCTTTCCAACGATGCCCCATTCATCCAGATCCGAGCACTTTCGAAAAATTACCCGAAAATATCCAAAGGGGTACCCCTTTGAAAATTTCCGGTTTTGGGCAATTTCTGGAGTGGCCCTTTTTTTGATGGGAAATTGTTAGGGACCTCGCAGGGAGTCTGTGATTTCAATCCCACCCCGGGCTGACCAGTATTTCCCGAGATAATGGCTATTTTGTACCCTCCTTTGGCCATTCACAAAACCGGCCATAACTCCCGAACCCCTTGTTATTTCGGGACCAAATAAAGTGCGTTGAACTCGGGGGAGCGAGCCCTTTCCAACGATGCCCCATTCATCCAGATCCGAGCACTTTCGAAAAATTACCCAAAAATATCCAAAGGGGTACCCCTTTGAAAATTTCCGGTTTTGGGCAATTTCTGGAGTGGCCCTTTTTTGAATGGGAAATTGTTAGGGACCTCGCAGGGAGTCTGGGAATTTAATCCCACCCCGGGCTGACCAGTATTTCCCGAGATAATGGCTATTTTGTACCCTCCTTTGGCCATTCACAAAACCGGCCATAACTCCCGAACCCCTTGTTATTTCGGGACCAAATAAAGTGCGCTGAACTCGGGGGAGCGAGCCCTTTCCAACGATGCCCCATTCATCCAGATCCGAGCACTTTCGAAAAATTTCCCAAAAATATCCAAAGGGGTACCCCTTTGAAAATTTCCGGTTTTGGGCAATTTCTGGAGTGGCCTTTTTTTTGATGGGAAATTGTTAGGGACCTCGCAGGGGGTCTGTGATTTCAATCCCACCCCGGGCTGACCAGTATTTCCCGAGATAATGGCTATTTTGTACCCTCCTTTGGCCATTCACAAAACCGGCCATAACTCCCGAACCCCTTGTTATTTCGGAACCAAATAAAGTGCGCTGAACTCGGGGGAGCGAGCCCTTTCCAACGATGCCCCATTCATCCAGATCCGAGCACTTTCGAAAAATTACCCAAAAATATCCAAAGGGGTACCCCTTTGAAAATTTCCGGTTTTGGGCAATTTCTGGAGTGGCCCTTTTTTTGATGGGAAATTGTTAGGGACCTCGCAGGGAGTCTGGGAATTTAATCCCACCCCGGGCTGACCAGTATTTCCCGAGATAATGGCTATTTTGTACCCTCCTTTGGCCATTCACAAAACCGGCCATAACTCCCGAACCCCTTGTTATTTCGGGACCAAATAAAGTGCGCTGAACTCGGGGGAGCGAGCCCTTTCCAACGATGCCCCATTCATCCAGATCCGAGCACTTTCGAAAAATTACCCAAAAATATCCAAAGGGGTACCCCTTTGAAAATTTCCGGTTTTGGGCAATTTCTGGAGTGGCCCTTTTTTGAATGGGAAATTGTTAGGGACCTCGCAGGGAGTCTGGGAATTTAATCCCACCCCGGGCTGACCAGTATTTCCCGAGATAATGGCTATTTTGTACCCTCCTTTGGCCATTCACAAAACCGGCCATAACTCCCGAACCCCTTGTTATTTCGGGACCAAATAAAGTGCGCTGAACTCGGGGGAGCGAGCCCTTTCCAACGATGCCCCATTCATCCAGATCCGAGCACTTTCGAAAAATTACCCAAAAATATCCAAAGGGGTACCCCTTTGAAAATTTCCGGTTTTGGGCAATTTCTGGAGTGGCCTTTTTTTTGATGGGAAATTGTTAGGGACCTCGCAGGGGGTCTGTGATTTCAATCCCACCCCGGGCTGACCAGTATTTCCCGAGATAATGGCTATTTTGTACCCTCCTTTGGCCATTCACAAAACCGGCCATAACTCCCGAACCCCTTGTTATTTCGGGACCAAATAAAGTGCGCTGAACTCGGGGGAGCGAGCCCTTTCCAACGATGCCCCATTCATCCAGATCCGAGCACTTTCGAAAAATTACCCAAAAATATCCAAAGGGGTACCCCTTTGAAAATTTCCGGTTTTGGGCAATTTCTGGAGTGGCCTTTTTTTTGATGGGAAATTGTTAGGGACCTCGCAGGGAGTCTGTGATTTCAATCCCACCCCGGGCTGACCAGTATTTCCCGAGATAATGGCTATTTTGTACCCTCCTTTGGCCATTCACAAAACCGGCCATAACTCCCGAACCCCTTGTTATTTCGGGACCAAATAAAGTGCGCTGAACTCGGGGGAGCGAGCCCTTTCCAACGATGCCCCATTCATCCAGATCCGAGCACTTTCGAAAAATTACCCAAAAATATCCAAAGGGGTACCCCTTTGAAAATTTCCGGTTTTGGGCAATTTCTGGAGTGGCCCTTTTTTGATGGGAAATTGTTAGGGACCTCGCAGGGAGTCTGTGATTTCAATCCCACCCCGGGCTGACCAGTATTTCCCGAGATAATGGCTATTTTGTACCCTCCTTTGGCCATTCACAAAACCGGCCATAACTCCCGAACCCCTTGTTATTTCGGGACCAAATAAAGTGCGCTGAACTCGGGGGAGCGAGCCCTTTCCAACGATGCCCCATTCATCCAGATCCGAGCACTTTCGAAAAATTACCCAAAAATATCCAAAGGGGTACCCCTTTGAAAATTTCCGGTTTTGGGCAATTTCTGGAGTGGCCCTTTTTTTGATGGGAAATTGTTAGGGACCTCGCAGGGAGTCTGTGATTTCAATCCCACCCCGGGCTGACCAGTATTTCCCGAGATAATGGCTATTTTGTACCCTCCTTTGGCCATTCACAAAACCGGCCATAACTCCCGAACCCTTTGGAATTTTGGGACCAAATTTCGTGCGTTGAACTCGGGGGAGCGAGCCCTTTCCAACGATGCCCCATTCATCCAGATCCGAGCACTTTCGAAAAATTACCCAAAAATATCCAAAGACCCCTTGGAAAATTTCCGGTTTTGGGCAATTTCTGGAGTGGCCCTTTTTTGATGGGAAATTGTTAGGGACCTCGCAGGGAGTCTGTAATTTCAATCCCACCCCGGGCTGACCAGTATTTCCCGAGATAATGGCTATTTTGTACCCTCCTTTGGCCATTCACAAAACCGGCCATAACTCCCGAACCCCTTGTTATTTCGGGACCAAATAAAGTGCGCTGAACTCGGGGGAGCGAGCCCTTTCCAACGATGCCCCATTCATCCAGATCCGAGCACTTTCGAAAAATTACCCAAAAATATCCAAAGGGGTACCCCTTTGAAAATTTCCGGTTTTGGGCAATTTCTGGAGTGGCCTTTTTTTTGATGGGAAATTGTTAGGGACCTCGCAGGGAGTCTGTGATTTCAATCCCACCCCGGGCTGACCAGTATTTCCCGAGATAATGGCTATTTTGTACCCTCCTTTGGCCATTCACAAAACCGGCCATAACTCCCGAACCCCTTGTTATTTCGGGACCAAATAAAGTGCGCTGAACTCGGGGGAGCGAGCCCTTTCCAACGATGCCCCATTCATCCAGATCCGAGCACTTTCGAAAAATTACCCAAAAATATCCAAAGGGGTACCCCTTTGAAAATTTCCGGTTTTGGGCAATTTCTGGAGTGGCCCTTTTTTTGATGGGAAATTGTTAGGGACCTCGCAGGGAGTCTGTGATTTCAATCCCACCCCGGGCTGACCAGTATTTCCCGAGATAATGGCTATTTTGTACCCTCCTTTGGCCATTCACAAAACCGGCCATAACTCCCGAACCCCTTGTTATTTCGGGACCAAATAAAGTGCGCTGAACTCGGGGGAGCGAGCCCTTTCCAACGATGCCCCATTCATCCAGATCCGAGCACTTTCGAAAAATTACCCAAAAATATCCAAAGGGGTACCCCTTTGAAAATTTCCGGTTTTGGGCAATTTCTGGAGTGGCCCTTTTTTTGATGGGAAATTGTTAGGGACCTCGCAGGGAGTCTGTGATTTCAATCCCACCCCGGGCTGACCAGTATTTCCCGAGATAATGGCTATTTTGTACCCTCCTTTGGCCATTCACAAAACCGGCCATAACTCCCGAACCCTTTGGAATTTTGGGACCAAATTTCGTGCGTTGAACTCGGGGGAGCGAGCCCTTTCCAACGATGCCCCATTCATCCAGATCCGAGCACTTTCGAAAAATTACCCAAAAATATCCAAAGACCCCTTTGAAAATTTCCGGTTTTGGGCAATTTCTGGAGTGGCCCTTTTTTGATGGGAAATTGTTAGGGACCTCGCAGGGAGTCTGTGATTTCAATCCCACCCCGGGCTGACCAGTATTTCCCGAGATAATGGCTATTTTGTACCCTCCTTTGGCCATTCACAAAACCGGCCATAACTCCCGAACCCTTTGGAATTTTGGGACCAAATTTCGTGCGTTGAACTCGGGGGAGCGAGCCCTTTCCAACGATGCCCCATTCATCCAGATCCGAGCACTTTCGAAAAATTACCCAAAAATATCCAAAGGGGTACCCCTTTGAAAATTTCCGGTTTTGGGCAATTTCTGGAGTGGCCCTTTTTTTGATGGGAAATTGTCAGGGACCTCGCAGGGAGTCTGTGATTTCAATCCCACCCCGGGCTGACCAGTATTTCCCGAGATAATGGCTATTTTGTACCCTCCTTTGGCCATTCACAAAACCGGCCATAACTCCCGAACCCTTTGGAATTTTGGGACCAAATTTCGTGCGTTGAACTCGGGGGAGCGAGCCCTTTCCAACGATGCCCCATTCATCCAGATCCGAGCACTTTCGAAAAATTACCCAAAAATATCCAAAGGGGGTACCCCTTTGAAAATTTCCGGTTTTGGGCAATTTCTGGAGTGGCCCTTTTTTTGATGGGAAATTGTTAGGGACCTCGCAGGGAGTCTGTGATTTCAATCCCACCCCGGGCTGACCAGTATTTCCCGAGATAATGGCTATTTTGTACCCTCCTTTGGCCATTCACAAAACCGGCCATAACTCCCGAACCCTTTGGAATTTTGGGACCAAATTTCGTGCGTTGAACTCGGGGGAGCGAGCCCTTTCCAACGATGCCCCATTCATCCAGATCCGAGCACTTTCGAAAAATTACCCAAAAATATCCAAAGGGGTACTGTTGACGCCACACATTTGAGATCAAGAAAATATTGTAGCCTTTACTTGTTAGATTTTATTTGTTAACTTCTAAATAAATAAGAATTAAAACCACACAATGTAAACAAACCAACAACACATCGACCGGCTCACATCTATACATAGTACAAAACAATACATCACAATATGCAAAACAATTGACAAACGTTTCCAAAAATATTTTTGATACCGCTAAGGAGAGATGAGATTTTGATAAAATGATTCGAACTTGAACTTGAAAACGAAACGGTCGACGTGTTCCTTGGAGTTGTTTCCTTCTCGCTAAAATTTGTGCCTTTTTTCTATAATTTATAATTAACTTGAATTTGTACTAATTAAAGAATAGTTGAGATTAACTGGGTGTTTTTTTGATTAGTAGTGATTAGAAAGTGTTGAATAAAATTTAATTACGGTTGCGTACATTATTTTGGTCGTGACATTAATTCCAATCGTGTACATTATTTTTGGTCCTTCGAGCCGGATTTTTTGTGATATTGAGAGTGCGGTATCATACATAAGAAACGGAATTAATTACATTGAAGTGGACTGAACTCAAAGTGAATTTGATTAATCATAGTGAAGTTTATCGAACTTAAAACAAATTTTGACTGTGAACTCAAGTGAACTGGAAAGCTGGAATCTGAGTAAACGGCATCTATTAGCGGAGAAATCAAATTAACAGGGAATAACGGTACAAGAGCAAATTTCGGTAAGTCCAACAATTTCTTATTTTATCATGGAGAATTCGGCTAAAATGGAGAAAATGATAGAAGATCAAACGTCGCTACATGAATTAATGAGAAATTATATTAGAAATTACAAAAAAGATTCCAAATCAAGGAAATCTTTGTCCTATTTTGAGAACCGATTGAAGTGTTTTAAGCAGTATTGGACCGAATTTCGACAAACCCACATGAAATTATTAAGAATAGGTGTAAAAGAGACGGACCAGATTGATTATTTCTCGAATGACGTGTATTCGGAAGTAGAGGATTTCTACATCAACAACATATCCGAAATGGAAGAAGAAAAATCCGCGCTACATAACACGTTAACACCTAACGAACTCGAAGCATCCGTTGTTCAAAAAACTGAAGTTGTAGGAGAGGAGATCAAGTTACCGCGAATAAACCTTCCTCGATTTTCAGGCGATTATAAATCGTGGAGTTCGTTTCATGATTTGTTCCGTACTATGATTCATCGAAATGTCGCATTATCTAAGGCGCAGAAGTTGCATTACTTGAAGACCAGTGTGTCAGGTGACGCTGAGCAACTCCTCCGCCATTTTACGATTACGGATGCAAATTACGTTCCCGCGTGGACTTTACTAGTTGATCGTTATGAAAACAAGCGTTTGATTGTCAAAACCGAATTGAGATCACTGTTCTCACAGCCATTTAATCAAGCTGATACAGCAATAAATATTAGGAAACTTTTAGATACGACAAATGAGTGCCTTCAATCACTAAGGAATCTAGATATTAGTACGGAAGGGTGGGATGTGTTGATAAATTACATCGTAGTTGAAAGATTGCCCCTGGAGACAAGAAGCCTCTGGGAGCAAAAGATAGGAGACCGGAAAGACCTCCCAACATTTGATGAATTAAAAACTTTTCTTGAAGCCAGATTTCGAACATTGGAAGCCTTGGCGACGTCTAGTCCTAGAGCCACTAAGCCGTCTCCATCACGACAAACGTTTTATTCGCAAAGAAGTATATCTTGCTTCTTGTGCTCTGGTGCTCATGTGTTGAGGCAGTGTCCAGAATTCAAGCAGTTGGATTATGAAGCTAAATGGGCTATTGTGCAGAAAAGAGGTTTATGTTCAAATTGCTTGTCCCAAGGTCATATGGGAGCGAATTGCCCTAGTTTAAATTCATGCTTCATCTGTAAAAATAAACATCACACATTGCTACACAAGACCGAGAATACAAACGCGCAAATTCGATGTTCGAAACCGAAGATAAATGTAAATCTTGCAACCGAGCAAAGGTCTCAGGCGGACTTGATCGAGTACTCGGGTAGTAGCCCTGAGTCGAGTTCTTTTCATGTCGGGCACGCGATGACAGATACTCCAGTTTTGTTAGCAACAGCTCTGGTGCGTATTGTTTCACGGTTCGGAAATCAGAAGATCTTTAGAGCATTAATTGATCCTGGATCTCAAGCAACGTTCATCACTGAAGATGCTGTGCAAAGTCTCCGCCTGGAGAAAGAATCCGTGAGAGCCAACATTGAATTATTGGCTGAGATTGATGCTGGGAAAATAAATACTCAAGTGAAATTGATCATAAAACCGCTAAACGATGAACATCGCAGTGTGAATGCTAATGCGTTCGTACTGAAGAAAGTAACAAATTTATTGCCAAACAGAAGAATCGAACATCGGCCATGGAGTCACACCACTGGTTTGAAACTGGCGGATCCGACATATAAGGTACCCGGTCGCATTGATATATTGTTAGGTGCAGACGTCTATACTCAGATTGTCAGTGGTGGATTTAAGAAAGGTCCTATTGGTAGCCCCGTCGCAAAGGAAACTATCTTTGGATGGGTCCTCCTGGGTGAAGTTAGTGATGGAGCTGGAACGACAACAAATAACATTGATCATCTTCGCATAGAAAACTTTCACATTACGTGTACATTGGACGAACAATTAAAAGCATTTTGGGAGCTCGAGGAAATTCCGGAGCAAAGAATCCTGTTGAATGAGGACATGGAATGCGAAAAACAGTACGAAGAAACATATCAGCGAGATGGAAATGGAAGATTCATAGTTCGACTTCCATTCATTGGCAAGTCGGAAAGTTTACAACTAGGAAGTTCAAGATATAGAGCAGTATCAAGCCTTCATCAGATGGAGAATCGATTCCAGAAGGACCCCGAACTTAAAACGGAATACGCACGTTGCCTCCGGGAGTACCTAGAGTTAGGTCACATGATACCAGCGCAGTCCGCCGAAAATGACCATATCCTAATTACACCGGACAGGAACATTTCGTACACTTGCACTTATTTGCCACATCATTGCGTCCTGAAGGAAAGTAGTAGCACCACCAGATTGCGAGTCGTATTTGACGCGTCGAGAAAAACCACCAGTGGAAAGTCGTTGAATGATGTTTTGTTGAAAGGCCCCACAATTCAGAACGAGCTGACATCAATTTTGCTACAATGGAGAAAGCATAAGATAGCATTTATGTCTGATATTGAAAAAATGTACAGACAAATTTGGGTCGACCCTCGAGATGCAGAATACCAGCGGATAGTTTGGAGGGAAACATCACAGGAACCACTACAAGATTACAAACTTTTGACAGTTACCTTTGGCACTAAAAGTGCTCCTTATTTAGCCATAAGGACAATTAAACAACTGGCAATGGATGAAAGAGACAAATATCCAATCGGAGCTGAAGCCGCTCTCAATGACTTCTATGTGGACGACCTCATGTCCGGTGCAGATACAGAAGAGAAGGCATTAGTAAAACAAAATGAAGTCATCAACCTGATGAGATCTGCGGGATTTGAATTGCGAAAATGGGCATCAAACTCAAGTAAAGTTTTAGAGAATATACCCAAACATCATAGGGAGCTAGAATTACCCCTCAGTATGGATTTAGAGGCAGGAATTAGAGCGTTAGGGATGAAGTGGAACCCCATAGCTGATCATTTTTCTTATCAAGTAAAGTTAGAATTGAACTCATCGAGTCTCACTAAAAGATTGATTTTGTCAGAGGTCGCGAAGTTGTTTGATCCTTTAGGATGGATAGCACCAGTCGTTATTGTCGCGAAAATTTTGATTCAAAGCCTGTGGCTGGCCAGTATCGATTGGGACGATGAAGTTCCCAAGAGCAGTTTGAAAGAATGGTTGGATTTCAAAACTAACTTACCTGCTATAGAAAACATAAAAATTCCGAGATGGATCCGAACTATAGATCAACCTCAGATTATGGAAATCCATGGGTTTAGTGATGCGTCGGAGAAAGCCTATGCAGCCGCAGTGTACTTAACAGTTGTTAATCAAAATGGGGAAATAAATTGCTCTCTTTTAATGTCCAAAACAAAAGTTGCGCCTATCAAAACGGTGTCACTTCCACGTTTGGAATTATGTGCAGCTGCATTATTGGCGAAGCTCATTAAGTACATAAAGGGGACATTAAAGTTAAATAACATTACAGTGTATGCCTGGACCGATTCGAAAATCGTTTTATCGTGGTTAAGAGGACAACCCTCACGATGGAAATCCTTCGTCGCCAATCGTGTGTCACTTATACATACAATCTTGGGAAGCAGCATATGGAGGCATGTGCCATCGAAGGAGAATCCGGCAGATTGTGCCACACGGGGGCTGAATCCCCAAGAGCTTCTTCGATTTTCACTGTGGTGGACTGGACCTGAGTGGTTGAGAGGAAGTAGGACAGCGTGGCCTAAATCAGACGAAATATCTCACACTAACTTGGAAGCACGAAGCCTGGTTTCATTATTCACGAAAACTGAAGTAGACTGGGACTTAATGGAAAATTATTCTTGCCTCTTAAAACTAATTCGAGTTACAGCATATATATTTCGATTTATCAATAACGGTAGGAAGCCAAAGAACTTAAGAGAGTCCAAGTACTTGAAAGTATATGAGATGGAAGCAGCGCTGAAAATGTGGGTAAGGAAGGTACAATTTGCGTATTTTAAAGAAGATATCTCAAAACTCAAATTAAATCAGGAACTAGAAAGACATAGCAAATTAATAAAGTTGAATCCGTTCATACACGAAGACGGTCTTTTGAGAGTAGGAGGGAGGTTAAAACACTCCGATCTGAACTTTGATGAAAAATACCCTATCATACTTCCAGAAAAAGGTCATCTGACAACATTAATATTGGATAAAACACATCGTGACACCTTGCATGGCGGACCTCAATTAATGTTAAATGTGCTTCATAAACGGTATTGGATTTTAAAGGCTAGAAAAGCAGTTAGACATCACATCTACAAATGTATTGCGTGTCACCGCCAGAAGACGACAAGCAGGAATCAGTTGATGGGCGATCTTCCTAGAGCACGAGTAAACGCCTCAAAGCCCTTCAGACACACTGGAGTTGATTATTGTGGACCTTTTGATTTACGCACATCAAAGTTGCGAGGTGCAAAAACATACAAGGCCTACATTGCTGTGTTTATCTGCCTGGCCACGAAAGCAATGCACATCGAGCTTGTTACCGATTTAAGTACTCAAGGTTTTTTAGCAGCATACCGAAGATTCATCTCCAGACGTGGTTCATGTAGCGACCTATATAGCGATTGTGGCTCGAATTTTGTGGGTGCAAACACCGTCCTTAGTCGCCAAATGAGACAGATGATAGATGCGGTAAATGAAAGGACAGCTGAAGCAATTGAGAAGGAAGGGTGTAAATGGCATTTTATTCCACCAGCATCCCCACACTTCGGCGGCTTATGGGAGGCTGGTGTTAAGTCCACGAAGCGCCATTTGAAGAGAATTCTTGGTCAATCACCCTTGACTTACGAAGAAATGAGTACGGTGTTGACACAAATCGAAGCCTGCCTAAATTCAAGGCCTCTCTGTGAAATCAGTAGTGATCCCACCGACATGACAGCCTTAACCCCCGGACACTTTCTAGTAGGGGAAGCAATTTTAACACCACCTGAACCAAATTTGTTGGAAGCAAACATTAATCGTCTAGATCGGTGGCACTTCATTCAGAGATTGTACCAAACATTTTGGCAACGATGGCACACAGAATACCTCTGCCGTTTGCAGCAACGACCTAAGTGGAACCAAAAAAAGGAAAACCCCAAATCTGGTCAATTGGTTCTAATCAAGGAAGAACGAGTACCGCCATCACGATGGTTGCTGGGAAGAATTGTTGAATGCCACCCGGGATCTGATGGATTGGTGCGAGTCGTCACCGTCAGAACGAAAGAGAATATTATCAAGAGACCTGTGTGCAAAATATGTCCATTACCTATTGACGACTGTTCTTAAGCTCAGATATGTTCCGGTGGTTCCTTGGTCAATGAATTCATAAGGTTCCACCAAAAATACTTTCTAGATCCCTATAAGTGTTGTCGCTCCCTCTATCCATCTGTTTTTATCATTGTCGTTAATTTGTCTAAATCGATCGAAAATGAAATTAATGAAAGGTAATCTCTTACAGACATCACAAGATATTCATGATTCCACAAAATCCATTATCCATACATTCGAGGTATCCTTTTACTCCCATCCTTCTAACATCTTGGCGAGTGGGACGCGCCTCATATCGTCCCCCTCCAGAACGTTCTGGATTTTCTAGTAGGAGGAAGTCACACTCGATGGAGGTATAACTACAGCCATTCATGATCAAATTATTTGGTTGCTGGATTCGTCCCTTGACACCTTGGAGTCCGAATTGTGCTTAGAAACCCAGAGGTTTCAACCCCCCGGAGTATGTTGACGCCACACATTTGAGATCAAGAAAATATTGTAGCCTTTACTTGTTAGATTTTATTTGTTAACTTCTAAATAAATAAGAATTAAAACCACACAATGTAAACAAACCAACAACACATCGACCGGCTCACATCTATACATAGTACAAAACAATACATCACAATATGCAAAACAATTGACAAACGTTTCCAAAAATATTTTTGATACCGCTAAGGAGAGATGAGATTTTGATAAAATGATTCGAACTTGAACTTGAAAACGAAACGGTCGACGTGTTCCTTGGAGTTGTTTCCTTCTCGCTAAAATTTGTGCCTTTTTTCTATAATTTATAATTAACTTGAATTTGTACTAATTAAAGAATAGTTGAGATTAACTGGGTGTTTTTTTGATTAGTAGTGATTAGAAAGTGTTGAATAAAATTTAATTACGGTTGCGTACATTATTTTGGTCGTGACATTAATTCCAATCGTGTACAGGTACCCCTTTGAAAATTTCCGGTTTTGGGCAATTTCTGGAGTGGCCCTTTTTTTGATGGGAAATTGTTAGGGACCTCGCAGGGAGTCTGTGATTTCAATCCCACCCCGGGCTGACCAGTATTTCCCGAGATAATGGCTATTTTGTACCCTCCTTTGGCCATTCACAAAACCGGCCATAACTCCCGAACCCTTTGGAATTTTGGGACCAAATAAAGTGCGCTGAACTCGGGGGAGCGAGCCCTTTCCAACGATGCCCCATTCATCCAGATCCGAGCACTTTCGAAAAATTACCCAAAAATATCCAAAGACCCCTTTGAAAATTTCCGGTTTTGGGCAATTTCTGGAGTGGCCCTTTTTTGATGGGAAATTGTTAGGGACCTCGCAGGGAGTCTGTGATTTCAATCCCACCCCGGGCTGACCAGTATTTCCCGAGATAATGGCTATTTTGTACCCTCCTTTGGCCATTCACAAAACCGGCCATAACTCCCGAACCCTTTGGAATTTTGGGACCAAATTTCGTGCGTTGAACTCGGGGGAGCGAGCCCTTTCCAACGATGCCCCATTCATCCAGATCCGAGCACTTTCGAAAAATTACCCAAAAATATCCAAAGGGGTACCCCTTTGAAAATTTCCGGTTTTGGGCAATTTCTGGAGTGGCCCTTTTTTTGATGGGAAATTGTCAGGGACCTCGCAGGGAGTCTGTGATTTCAATCCCACCCCGGGCTGACCAGTATTTCCCGAGATAATGGCTATTTTGTACCCTCCTTTGGCCATTCACAAAACCGGCCATAACTCCCGAACCCTTTGGAATTTTGGGACCAAATTTCGTGCGTTGAACTCGGGGGAGCGAGCCCTTTCCAACGATGCCCCATTCATCCAGATCCGAGCACTTTCGAAAAATTACCCAAAAATATCCAAAGGGGGTACCCCTTTGAAAATTTCCGGTTTTGGGCAATTTCTGGAGTGGCCCTTTTTTTGATGGGAAATTGTTAGGGACCTCGCAGGGAGTCTGTGATTTCAATCCCACCCCGGGCTGACCAGTATTTCCCGAGATAATGGCTATTTTGTACCCTCCTTTGGCCATTCACAAAACCGGCCATAACTCCCGAACCCCTTGTTATTTCGGGGCCAAATAAAGTGCGCTGAACTCGGGGGAGCGAGCCCTTTCCAACGATGCCCCATTCATCCAGATCCGAGCACTTTCGAAAAATTACCCAAAAATATCCAAAGGGGTACCCCTTTGAAAATTTCCGGTTTTGGGCAATTTCTGGAGTGGCCCTTTTTTTGATGGGAAATTGTTAGGGACCTCGCAGGGAGTCTGTGATTTCAATCCCACCCCGGGCTGACCAGTATTTCCCGAGATAATGGCTATTTTGTACCCTCCTTTGGCCATTCACAAAACCGGCCATAACTCCCGAACCCCTTGTTATTTCGGGACCAAATAAAGTGCGTTGAACTCGGGGGAGCGAGCCCTTTCCAACGATGCCCCATTCATCCAGATCCGAGCACTTTCGAAAAATTACCCAAAAATATCCAAAGACCCCTTTGAAAATTTCCGGTTTTGGGCAATTTCTGGAGTGGCCCTTTTTTTGATGGGAAATTGTTAGGGACCTCGCAGGGAGTCTGTGATTTCAATCCCACCCCGGGCTGACCAGTATTTCCCGAGATAATGGCTATTTTGTACCCTCCTTTGGCCATTCACAAAACCGGCCATAACTCCCGAACCCCTTGTTATTTCGGGACCAAATAAAGTGCGCTGAACTCGGGGGAGCGAGCCCTTTCCAACGATGCCCCATTCATCCAGATCCGAGCACTTTCGAAAAATTACCCAAAAATATCCAAAGGGGTACCCCTTTGAAAATTTCCGGTTTTGGGCAATTTCTGGAGTGGCCCTTTTTTTGATGGGAAATTGTTAGGGACCTCGCAGGGAGTCTGTGATTTCAATCCCACCCCGGGCTGACCAGTATTTCCCGAGATAATGGCTATTTTGTACCCTCCTTTGGCCATTCACAAAACCGGCCATAACTCCCGAACCCCTTGTTATTTCGGGACCAAATAAAGTGCGTTGAACTCGGGGGAGCGAGCCCTTTCCAACGATGCCCCATTCATCCAGATCCGAGCACTTTCGAAAAATTACCCAAAAATATCCAAAGGGGTACCCCTTTGAAAATTTCCGGTTTTGGGCAATTTCTGGAGTGGCCCTTTTTTTGATGGGAAATTGTTAGGGACCTCGCAGGGAGTCTGTGATTTCAATCCCACCCCGGGCTGACCAGTATTTCCCGAGATAATGGCTATTTTGTACCCTCCTTTGGCCATTCACAAAACCGGCCATAACTCCCGAACCCTTTGGAATTTTGGGACCAAATTTCGTGCGTTGAACTCGGGGGAGCGAGCCCTCTCCAACGATGCCCCATTCATCCAGATCCGAGCACTTTCGAAAAATTACCCAAAAATATCCAAAGGGGTACCCCTTTGAAAATTTCCGGTTTTGGGCAATTTCTGGAGTGGCCCTTTTTTTGATGGGAAATTGTTAGGGACCTCGCAGGGAGTCTGTGATTTCAATCCCACCCCGGGCTGACCAGTATTTCCCGAGATAATGGCTATTTTGTACCCTCCTTTGGCCATTCACAAAACCGGCCATAACTCCCGAACCCCTTGTTATTTCGGGGCCAAATAAAGTGCGCTGAACTCGGGGGAGCGAGCCCTTTCCAACGATGCCCCATTCATCCAGATCCGAGCACTTTCGAAAAATTACCCAAAAATATCCAAAGGGGTACCCCTTTGAAAATTTCCGGTTTTGGGCAATTTCTGGAGTGGCCCTTTTTTTGATGGGAAATTGTTAGGGACCTCGCAGGGAGTCTGTGATTTCAATCCCACCCCGGGCTGACCAGTATTTCCCGAGATAATGGCTATTTTGTACCCTCCTTTGGCCATTCACAAAACCGGCCATAACTCCCGAACCCTTTGGAATTTTGGGACCAAATTTCGTGCGCTGAACTCGGGGGAGCGAGCCCTTTCCAACGATGCCCCATTCATCCATATCCGAGCACTTTCGAAAAATTACCCAAAAATATCCAAAGGGGTACCCCTTTGAAAATTTCCGGTTTTGGGCAATTTCTGGAGTGGCCCTTTTTTTTAATGGGAAATTGTTAGGGACCTCGCAGGGAGTCTGTGATTTCAATCCCACCCCGGGCTGACCAGTATTTCCCGAGATAATGGCTATTTTGTACCCTCCTTTGGCCATTCACAAAACCGGCCATAACTCCCGAACCCTTTGGAATTTTGGAACCAAATTTCGTGCGTTGAACTCGGGGGAGCGAGCCCTTTCCAACGATGCCCCATTCATCCAGATCCGAGCACTTTCGAAAAATTACCCAAAAATATCCAAAGGGGTACCCCTTTGAAAATTTCCGGTTTTGGGCAATTTCTGGAGTGGCCCTTTTTTTGATGGGAAATTGTTAGGGACCTCGCAGGGAGTCTGTGATTTCAATCCCACCCCGGGCTGACCAGTATTTCCCGAGATAATGGCTATTTTGTACCCTGCTTTGGCCATTCACAAAACCGGCCATAACTCCCGAACCCTTTGGAATTTTGGGACCAAATTTCGTGCGCTGAACTCGGGGGAGCGAGCCCTTTCCAACGATGCCCCATTCATCCAGATCCGAGCACTTTCGAAAAATTACCCAAAAATATCCAAAGGGGTACCCCTTTGAAAATTTCCGGTTTTGGGCAATTTCTGGAGTGGCCCTTTTTTGATGGGAAATTGTTAGGGACCTCGCAGGGAGTCTGTGATTTCAATCCCACCCCGGGCTGACCAGTATTTCCCGAGATAATGGCTATTTTGTACCCTCCTTTGGCCATTCACAAAACCGGCCATAACTCCCGAACCCTTTGGAATTTTGGGACCAAATTTCGTGCGTTGAACTCGGGGGAGCGAGCCCTTTCCAACGATGCCCCATTCATCCAGATCCGAGCACTTTCGAAAAATTACCCAAAAATATCCAAAGGGGTACCCCTTTGAAAATTTCCGGTTTTGGGCAATTTCTGGAGTGGCCCTTTTTTTGATGGGAAATTGTTAGGGACCTCGCAGGGAGTCTGTGATTTCAATCCCACCCCGGGCTGACCAGTATTTCCCGAGATAATGGCTATTTTGTACCCTCCTTTGGCCATTCACAAAACCGGCCATAACTCCCGAACCCTTTGGAATTTTGGGACCAAATTTCGTGCTTTGAACTCGGGGGAGCGAGCCCTTTCCAACGATGCCCCATTCATCCAGATCCGAGCACTTTCGAAAAATTACCCAAAAATATCCAAAGGGGTACCTACCCCTTTGAAAATTTCCGGTTTTGGGCAATTTCTGGAGTGGCCCTTTTTTTGTTGGGAAATTGTTAGGGACCTCGCAGGGAGTCTGTGATTTCAACCCCACCCCGGGCTGACCAGTATTTCCCGAGATAATGGCTATTTTGTACCCTCCTTTGGTCATTCACAAAACCGGCCATAACTCCCGAACCCTTTGGAATTTTGGGACCAAATTTCGTGCGTTGAACTCGGGGGAGCGAGCCCTTTCCAACGATGCCCCATTCATCCAGATCCGAGCACTTTCGAAAAATTACCCAAAAATATCCAAAGGGGTACCCCTTTGAAAATTTCCGGTTTTGGGCAATTTCTGGAGTGGCCCTTTTTTTGATGGGAAATTGTTAGGGACCTCGCAGGGAGTCTGTGATTTCAATCCCACCCCGGGCTGACCAGTATTTCCCGAGATAATGGCTATTTTGTACCCTCCTTTGGCCATTCACAAAACCGGCCATAACTCCCGAACCCTTTGGAATTTTGGGACCAAATTTCGTGCGCTGAACTCGGGGGAGCGAGCCCTTTCCAACGATGCCCCATTCATCCAGATCCGAGCACTTTCGAAAAATTACCCAAAAATATCCAAAGGGGTACCCCTTTGAAAATTTCCGGTTTTGGGCAATTTCTGGAGTGGCCCTTTTTTTGATGGGAAATTGTTAGGGACCTCGCAGGGAGTCTGTGATTTCAATCCCACCCCGGGCTGACCAGTATTTCCCGAGATAATGGCTATTTTGTACCCTCCTTTGGCCATTCACAAAACCGGCCATAACTCCCGAACCCTTTGGAATTTTGGGACCAAATTTCGTGCGTTGAACTCGGGGGAGCGAGCCCTTTCCAACGATGCCCCATTCATCCAGATCCGAGCACTTTCGAAAAATTACCCAAAAATATCCAAAGGGGTACCCCTTTGAAAATTTCCGGTTTTGGGCAATTTCTGGAGTGGCCCTTTTTTTGATGGGAAATTGTTAGGGACCTCGCAGGGAGTCTGTGATTTCAATCCCACCCCGGGCTGACCAGTATTTCCCGAGATAATGGCTATTTTGTACCCTCCTTTGGCCATTCACAAAACCGGCCATAACTCCCGAACCCTTTGGAATTTTGGGACCAAATTTCGTGCGTTGAACTCGGGGGAGCGAGCCCTTTCCAACGATGCCCCATTCATCCAGATCCGAGCACTTTCGAAAAATTACCCAAAAATATCCAAAGGGGTACCCCTTTGAAAATTTCCGGTTTTGGGCAATTTCTGGAGTGGCCCTTTTTTTGATGGGAAATTGTTAGGGACCTCGCAGGGAGTCTGTGATTTCAATCCCACCCCGGGCTGACCAGTATTTCCCGAGATAATGGCTATTTTGTACCCTCCTTTGGCCATTCACAAAACCGGCCATAACTCCCGAACCCTTTGGAATTTTGGGACCAAATTTCGTGCGTTGAACTCGGGGGAGCGAGCCCTTTCCAACGATGCCCCATTCATCCAGATCCGAGCACTTTCGAAAAATTACCCAAAAATATCCAAAGGGGTACCCCTTTGAAAATTTCCGGTTTTGGGCAATTTCTGGAGTGGCCCTTTTTTTGATGGGAAATTGTTAGGGACCTCGCAGGGAGTCTGTGATTTCAATCCCACCCCGGGCTGACCAGTATTTCCCGAGATAATGGCTATTTTGTACCCTCCTTTGGCCATTCACAAAACCGGCCATAACTCCCGAACCCTTTGGAATTTTGGGACCAAATTTCGTGCGTTGAACTCGGGGGAGCGAGCCCTTTCCAACGATGCCCCATTCATCCAGATCCGAGCACTTTCGAAAAATTACCCAAAAATATCCAAAGGGGTACCCCTTTGAAAATTTCCGGTTTTGGGCAATTTCTGGAGTGGCCCTTTTTTTGATGGGAAATTGTTAGGGACCTCGCAGGGAGTCTGTGATTTCAATCCCACCCCGGGCTGACCAGTATTTCCCGAGATAATGGCTATTTTGTACCCTCCTTTGGCCATTCACAAAACCGGCCATAACTCCCGAACCCTTTGGAATTTTGGGACCAAATTTCGTGCGTTGAACTCGGGGGAGCGAGCCCTTTCCAACGATGCCCCATTCATCCAGATCCGAGCACTTTCGAAAAATTACCCAAAAATATCCAAAGGGGTACCCCTTTGAAAATTTCCGGTTTTGGGCAATTTCTGGAGTGGCCCTTTTTTTGATGGGAAATTGTTAGGGACCTCGCAGGGAGTCTGTGATTTCAATCCCACCCCGGGCTGACCAGTATTTCCCGAGATAATGGCTATTTTGTACCCTCCTTTGGCCATTCACAAAACCGGCCATAACTCCCGAACCCTTTGGAATTTTGGGACCAAATTTCGTGCGCTGAACTCGGGGGAGCGAGCCCTTTCCAACGATGCCCCATTCATCCAGATCCGAGCACTTTCGAAAAATTACCCAAAAATATCCAAAGGGGTGTACCCCTTTGAAAATTTCCGGTTTTGGGCAATTTCTGGAGTGGCCCTTTTTTTGATGGGGAATTGTTAGGGACCTCGCAGGGAGTCTGTGATTTCAATCCCACCCCGGGCTGACCAGTATTTCCCGAGATAATGGCTATTTTGTACCCTCCTTTGGCCATTCGTATCCAGGCGGAATAATCCTGCCATGAGACATCACAGCCATAGGTTAAGTAGTAGAATAAATAGTTCTAGCCCTAAAATAGTAAATAATCCAAGTAACTTTTATCAGAAACCCACCCCTCCCACTAACACGTTAAACCCACCCCACTCTACTATTAACCCAATTCGAAATATAACCAATTACAATAGAACGAATACTAATACCATTCCAACTGCGTCTAACTCAGTTCCGAGCCTGGACAGACCTATCCCGCTAACACTTAACGCAACAACAACAACTAAAATTCAAAATCCCTACTCTAACTTTTCTCGAAGCCACATCATTGTCGGAGGTCGTTCCTATGCTGACATTAATGAGGTTCCTAATGACACACAGAAATCAGTTGATTCTTCTGTAAGCCGCGCCAACAACATCCCCTTGAAACCTCCTTTCTTAAACCCGTTACAACCCCCGGTTGTAAAAAATACCTTGATTTCAGCCGACTCATCCGATAGTCGATATTTGTTATCACGGTTAAGAGAAAGGAATGTCTTTGACAATGTAAGGCTGTTTCTAGCGTACATGCATAACAAACCTGACTCTACCTGTATATATGGTAAAACCAGGACCAGCCTCATTGTCTCGCTCCAACAAGAAGGTCTTCCTACGGATCACAGTGCCCTGCTCGAATTGTACACTAGGTACCTTGAGCATTATCAAATCAATCCTCATCAAGTTACCAAGGATCTCTCCGCTTATGCCGCTCATGTAAGATCAATACATGTGTCCCAGCTGCAAAAAAGCCGTGATGAGATGAACAGATATTACCGCCCTTAACTAGTTACTTCCCCAACTGCCTATCCCACCCAATCTCTTCTTCCCAAACCTAGCCCACCCGAGGTTGTAAGAATCTTTTACCACAATTGTAGTGGTATGAGAACCAAACTTAATAACCTCTACATTGACTCTAAATCATGTCGCTATAATGTACTTGTACTGACCGAAACATGGTTGAATAGTACATTCCTAAATGAAGAGATCTTGGACAGCAGCTGGACTATCCACAGGTGCGATAGAGACTACAGTTCCACTGGTCTCACCAGAGGGGGTGGAGTCCTTATAGCTGTAAAAGACTTTTTAAATAGTGAATTAATCACAACCAATTGTTCAAAATCCTTTGAACACGTCTTCATAAGAATCAAATCCAACCTGAAGAATATATTCATCGGTTCGTTCTATATCCCCCCCAATTCCGACGAATCCAACTATGACGATCTATTGCATATAGTGGAGGAAGTTAACGATACACTCTGCGGTAATGATGTCATATTTATCCTCGGTGATTTCAATCGACCAAATATTTCTTTTATCCCCGACGAGGAAGATAATAAATTACTTCCTATTAATGCAACTAATGCCGTCGATATAAAATTTATCGACACTCTTTACGGCAATGATCTTCACCAAATTATCGGGCAACCAAATTCTTGTGGTAAATGGCTAGACCTGATCTTCACCAATTCGCACGAGGAAGTGAATACTCTACTCGTTTCCAATGAGGAAAACCTATTCTCGAACTCCATCCACCACTCCGCGTGGATCCTCGAATTTAATTCATCAATCCCCAAGCATCGTACATCACATAACAATGCACTTGTTTACGATTTTAAGAACGCGGACCTGGACAGTATTGGTTTCGAATTATCCCTAGTCGACTGGGAGCATAGGCTAACAAGCAATGATCTTGACGTGATAGTTTCATGCTTCTATTCTATCATTTTCAACATCATCGACAAATATGTACCCAAAATTAAAAAACGGGATAGAGTGTCGGAGCCATGGCTGGATAGAGATACTAGATTCCTACGTAATCAAAGAAATAAATTATACAACATGATCAAAAATAACACATATGTAAACGAGAGATTGAATTCCGAGTACATTAGACTAGCCTCAGAATTTGCTGTTAGGTCTCGCGAGGCCTACTCTGCATATATTAATTCTGTTGGTGATAGTATCATAAGTGATCCTAAAAAATTCTTTGATTACGTTAACATTAAACGGAAGACTTCAGGCTACCCAACAACAATGACGGATGGTAAAGCCCACACCTCGTGCCCCCAAGTAATTTGTAGCATGTTTGCTGATAGGTTTTCTGAAATTTATAGCCCCTTGTCCAGCGCAGCACACGATGTAACTGACTCGCACACTCACACTTCCCTTTTAAATGGTATATCCCTTTCTGTTGATGAGATCATAGCGGGTCTGAACAATCTTGATATCAAAAAAGGTAATGGTCCCGACAATCTCCCTCCTATTTTCCTGCAGCGCTGCTCGCAACATATCGCGTTTCCTCTTTATCTCATCTTTAACAAATCTTTATCGTTAGGTAAGTTTCCCAAGCTGTGGAAGAAATCCTACCTAACGCCAATCTATAAATCCGGTGACAAGCACTCGGTAGACAACTATAGGGGCATTGCCATTTTATCATCAATTCCTAAGCTTTTTGAAAAACTTGTTCATGACAGGATTGTGCCTCTCATCGATCCATACCTAAACGAACAACAACATGGGTTTCGGAAAGGACGTTCAACCACTTCTAACCTTATGGTCCTTATTTCCGAATTGCTATGCGGTATGGAGAGCGGCCATCAATTGGATGCTGTGTACACTGATTTCAGCAAGGCCTTCGATCGAGTGGACCACGCCATCCTAATCGCAAAACTATTAAAGTTTGGTATATCAGGTTCTGCCCTGGAATGGTTAAAATCATATCTGAATGGAAGAACACAAGTTATCAGATTCCAAGGATTTCTATCTAATGAAATCGAAGTAACCTCTGGCGTTCCTCAGGGCAGTCATCTCGGTCCCCTTCTCTTCAATATTTTCATCTCCGATCTTTCCGATAAATTAGCAAATATTCCACATCTCTTTTACGCGGATGATCTCAAAATTTATAGTGTCATTAAGACCCAAACTGATGCTACCTTCTTGCAGACAAAGCTCAATGCCCTACACGACTGGTGCACCATGAACAAACTGCAACTTAACACCAGCAAATGTCATGCAATTACCTTCTCCCGCTTAAAAAACACACAGACCCATAACTATTATCTCAATGGCATAATGTTGAATCAGGTTGATCATATCGTAGATCTAGGCGTCGTCCTAGACAAAAAACTCAATTTCAACCTGCACTACGATAATATAACTGCCAGAGCCAACAAACTTCTTGGTTTCATTAAGAGGAGAGCCAAAGAATTTGGTAATGTATGGGTCACAAAAACACTCTTCTGTTCTTTGGTCCGCCCTATCCTGGAATATGCGTGTCCTATCTGGGATCCTATATTCCAAGTGAGCAGTAGGAGGATCGAATCCATTCAAAAGAGATTTCTTCTTTTTGCCCTGAGACATCTACACAACCCCCATGACTACCAAACCCTGCCGCACTATTTGGACAGGCTCAAAGTGCTTGATCTCATGCCGTTGTCTAGCAGGAGGAAACTGCTCATATCTTGCGTTGCCTTTGACGTCCTAAGTGGAAAGCTTAAAGTGCAGTTTCTGTCGGACAGAATCAAATTCAATGATGTAGTTCGACACACACGACACACTAAACTACTTAGGGAATATCCACACCGCACCGATTACGCAAGGAACGAGCCCGTCAACAGATGCTGTATAGTTTTTAATAGCCATAGCTCCTCTTTCTCCCCTTCCCTCAACAAGGCATCCTATAAAAAAATACTCAAATCCCTACTAACATAACCCCTTCTGACAATAGTAGGTTTTTAGCAGCTATCGGTAGTTATAGTAATATTATATTATATTATAAAAGATACATATGTTTAATCTAAGTACATATATGTATACCTAGTTTAAGTGTGCCTTGTTTGGCGAATAAATAAATAAATAAATAAATAAATAAATAAATAAATAAATACATTCACAAAACCGGCCATAACTCCCGAACCCTTTGGAATTTTGGGACCAAATTTCGTGCGCTGAACTCGGGGGAGCGAGCCCTTTCCAACGATGCCCCATTCATCCAGATCCGAGCACTTTCGAAAAATTACCCAAAAATATCCAAAGGGGTACCCCTTTGAAAATTTCCGGTTTTGGGCAATTTCTGGAGTGGCCCTTTTTTTGATGGGAAATTGTTAGGGACCTCGCAGGGAGTCTGTGATTTCAATCCCACCCCGGGCTGACCAGTATTTCCCGAGATAATGGCTAGTTTGTACCCTCCTTTGGCCATTCACAAAACCGGCCATAACTCCCGAACCCTTTGGAATTTTGGGACCAAATTTCGTGCGTTGAACTCGGGGGAGCGAGCCCTTTCCAACGATGCCCCATTCATCCAGATCCGAGCACTTTCGAAAAATTACCCAAAAATATCCACAGGGGTACCCCTTTGAAAATTTCCGGTTTTGGGCAATTTCTGGAGTGGCCCTTTTTTTGATGGGAAATTGTTAGGGACCTCGCAGGGAGTCTGTGATTTCAATCCCACCCCGGGCTGACCAGTATTTCCCGAGATAATGGCTATTTTGTACCCTCCTTTGGCCATTCACAAAACCGGCCATAACTCCCGAACCCTTTGGAATTTTGGGACCAAATTTCGTGCGTTGAACTCGGGGGAGCGAGCCCTTTCCAACGATGCCCCATTCATCCAGATCCGAGCACTTTCGAAAAATTACCCAAAAATATCCAAAGGGGTACCCCTTTGAAAATTTCCGGTTTTGGGCAATTTCTGGAGTGGCCCTTTTTTTGATGGGAAATTGTTAGGGACCTCGCAGGGAGTCTGTGATTTCAATCCCACCCCGGGCTGACCAGTATTTCCCGAGATAATGGCTATTTTGTACCCTCCTTTGGCCATTCACAAAACCGGCCATAACTCCCGAACCCCTTGTTATTTCGGGACCAAATAAAGTGCGCTGAACTCGGGGGAGCGAGCCGTTTCCAACGATGCCCCATTCATCCAGATCCGAGCACTTTCGGAAAATTACCCAAAAATATCCAAAGGGGTACCCCTTTGAAAATTTCCGGTTTTGGGCAATTGCCCAAATACAAAACCGGCCATAACTCCCGAACCCCTTGTTATTTCGGGACCAAATAAAGTGCGCTGAACTCGGGGGAGCGAACCGTTTCCAACGATGCCCCATTCATCCAGATCCGAGCACTTTCGGAAAATTACCCAAAAATATCCAAAGGGGTACCCCTTTGAAAATTTCCGGTTTTGGGCAATTTCTGGAGTGGCCCTTTTTGTGATGGGAAATTGTTAGGGACCTCGCAGGGAGTCTGTAATTTCAATCCCACCCCGGGCTGACCAGTATTTCCCGAGATAATGGCTATTTTGTACCCTCCTTTGGCCATTCACAAAACCGGCCATAACTCCCGAACCCCTTGTTATTTCGGGACCAAATAAAGTGCGCTGAACTCGGGGGAGCGAGCCCTTTCCAACGATGCCCCATTCATCCAGATCCGAGCACTTTCGAAAAATTACCCAAAAATATCCAAAGGGGTACCCCTTTGAAAATTTCCGGTTTTGGGCAATTTCTGGAGTGGCCCTTTTTTTGATGGGAAATTGTTAGGGACCTCGCAGGGAGTCTGTGATTTCAATCCCACCCCGGGCTGACCAGTATTTCCCGAGATAATGGCTATTTTGTACCCTCCTTTGGCCATTCACAAAACCGGCCATAACTCCCGAACCCTTTGGAATTTTGGGACCAAATTTCCCTGCGTTGACCTCGGGGGAGCGAGCCCTTTCCAACGATGCCCCATTCATCCAGATCCGAGCACTTTCGAAAAATTACCCAAAAATATCCAAAGGGGTACCCCTTTGAAAATTTCCGGTTTTGGGCAATTTCTGGAGTGGCCCTTTTTTTGATGGGAAATTGTTAGGGACCTCGCAGGGAGTCTGTGATTTCAATCCCACCCCGGGCTGACCAGTATTTCCCGAGATAATGGCTATTTTGTACCCTCCTTTGGCCATTCACAAAACCGGCCATAACTCCCGAACCCCTTGTTATTTCGGGACCAAATAAAGTGCGCTGAACTCGGGGGAGCGAGCCGTTTCCAACGATGCCCCATTCATCCAGATCCGAGCACTTTCGGAAAATTACCCAAAAATATCCAAAGGGGTACCCCTTTGAAAATTTCCGGTTTTGGGCAATTGCCCAAATACAAAACCGGCCATAACTCCCGAACCCCTTGTTATTTCGGGACCAAATAAAGTGCGCTGAACTCGGGGGAGCGAGCCGTTTCCAACGATGCCCCATTCATCCAGATCCGAGCACTTTCGGAAAATTACCCAAAAATATCCAAAGGGGTACCCCTTTGAAAATTTCCGGTTTTGGGCAATTTCTGGAGTGGCCCTTTTTGTGATGGGAAATTGTTAGGGACCTCGCAGGGAGTCTGTAATTTCAATCCCACCCCGGGCTGACCAGTATTTCCCGAGATAATGGCTATTTTGTACCCTCCTTTGGCCATTCACAAAACCGGCCATAACTCCCGAACCCCTTGTTATTTCGGGACCAAATAAAGTGCGCTGAACTCGGGGGAGCGAGCCCTTTCCAACGATGCCCCATTCATCCAGATCCGAGCACTTTCGAAAAATTACCCAAAAATATCCAAAGGGGTACCCCTTTGAAAATTTCCGGTTTTGGGCAATTTCTGGAGTGGCCCTTTTTTTGATGGGAAATTGTTAGGGACCTCGCAGGGAGTCTGTGATTTCAATCCCACCCCGGGCTGACCAGTATTTCCCGAGATAATGGCTATTTTGTACCCTCCTTTGGCCATTCACAAAACCGGCCATAACTCCCGAACCCTTTGGAATTTTGGGACCAAATTTCCCTGCGTTGACCTCGGGGGAGCGAGCCCTTTCCAACGATGCCCCATTCATCCAGATCCGAGCACTTTCGAAAAATTACCCAAAAATATCCAAAGGGGTACCCCTTTGAAAATTTCCGGTTTTGGGCAATTTCTGAAGTGGCCCTTTTTTTGATGGGAAATTGTTAGGGACCTCGCAGGGAGTCTGTGATTTCAATCCCACCCCGGGCTGACCAGTATTTCCCGAGATAATGGCTATTTTGTACCCTCCTTTGGCCATTCACAAAACCGGCCATAACTCCCGAACCCCTTGTTATTTCGGGACCAAATAAAGTGCGCTGAACTCGGGGGAGCGAGCCCTTTCCAACGATGCCCCATTCATCCAGATCCGAGCACTTTCGAAAAATTACCCAAAAATATCCAAAGGGCCCTTTGAAAATTTCCGGTTTTGGGCAATTTCTGGAGTGGCCCTTTTTTTGATGGGAAATTGTTAGGGACCTCGCAGGGAGTCTGTGATTTCAATCCCACCCCGGGCTGACCAGTATTTCCCGAGATAATGGCTATTTTGTACCCTCCTTTGGCCATTCACAAAACCGGCCATAACTCCCGAACCCTTTGGAATTTTGGGACCAAATTTCCCTGCGTTGACCTCGGGGGAGCGAGCCCTTTCCAACGATGCCCCATTCATCCAGATCCGAGTACTTTCGAAAAATTACCCAAAAATATCCAAAGGGGTACCCCTTTGAAAATTTCCGGTTTTGGGCAATTTCTGAAGTGGCCCTTTTTTGATGGGAAATTGTTAGGGACCTCGCAGGGAGTCTGTGATTTCAATCCCACCCCGGGCTGACCAGTATTTCCCGAGATAATGGCTATTTTGTACCCTCCTTTGGCCATTCACAAAACCGGCCATAACTCCCGAACCCCTTGTTATTTCGGGACCAAATAAAGTGCGCTGAACTCGGGGGAGCGAGCCCTTTCCAACGATGCCCCATTCATCCAGATCCGAGCACTTTCGGAAAATTACCCAAAAATATCCAAAGGGGCACCCCTTTGAAAATTTCCGGTTTTGGGCAATTTCTGGAGTGGCCCTTTTTTTGATGGGAAATTGTTAGGGACCTCGCAGGGAGTCTGTGATTTCAATCCCACCCCGGGCTGACCAGTATTTCCCGAGATAATGGCTATTTTGTACCCTCCTTTGGCCATTCACAAAACCGGCCATAACTCCCGAACCCCTTGTTATTTCGGGACCAAATAAAGTGCGCTGAACTCGGGGGAGCGAGCCCTTTCCAACGATGCCCCATTCATCCAGATCCGAGCACTTTCGAAAAATTACCCAAAAATATCCAAAGGGGTACCCCTTTGAAAATTTCCGGTTTTGGGCAATTTCTGGAGTGGCCCTTTTTTTGATGGGAAATTGTTAGGGACCTCGCAGGGAGTCTGTGATTTCAATCCCACCCCGGGCTGACCAGTATTTCCCGAGATAATGGCTATTTTGTACCCTCCTTTGGCCATTCACAAAACCGGCCATAACTCCCGAACCCCTTGTTATTTCGGGACCAAATAAAGTGCGCTGAACTCGGGGGAGCGGGCCCTTTCCAACGATGCCCCATTCATCCAGATCCGAGCACTTTCGAAAAATTACCCAAAAATATCCAAAGGGGTACCCCTTTGAAAATTTCCGGTTTTGGGCAATTTCTGGAGTGGCACTTTTTTTGATGGGAAATTGTTAGGGACCTCGCAGGGAGTCTGTGATTTCAATCCCACCCCGGGCTGACCAGTATTTCCCGAAATAATGGCTATTTTGTACCCTCCTTTGGCCATTCACAAAACCGGCCATAACTCCCGAACCCCTTGTTATTTCGGGACCAAATAAAGTGCGCTGAACTCGGGGGAGCGAGCCCTTTCCAACGATGCCCCATTCATCCAGATCCGAGCACTTTCGAAAAATTACCCAAAAATATCCAAAGGGGTACCCCTTTGAAAATTTCCGGTTTTGGGCAATTTCTGGAGTGGCCCTTTTTTTGATGGGAAATTGTTAGGGACCTCGCAGGGAGTCTGTGATTTCAATCCCACCCCGGGCTGACCAGTATTTCCCGAGATAATGGCTACTTTGTACCCTCCTTTGGCCATTCACAAAACCGGCCATAACTCCCGAACCCCTTGTTATTTCGGGACCAAATAAATTGCGCTGAACTCGGGGGAGCGAGCCCTTTCCAACGATGCCCCATTCATCCAGATCCGAGCACTTTCGAAAAATTACCCAAAAATATCCAAAGGGGTACCCCTTTGAAAATTTCCGGTTTTGGGCAATTTCTGGAGTGGCCCTTTTTTTGATGGGAAATTGTTAGGGACCTCGCAGGGAGTCTGTGATTTCAATCCCACCCCGGGCTGACCAGTATTTCCCGAGATAATGGCTATTTTGTACCCTCCTTTGGCCATTCACAAAACCGGCCATAACTCCCGAACCCCTTGTTATTTCGGGACCAATTAAATTGCGCTGAACTCGGGGGAGCGAGCCCTTTCCAACGATGCCCCATTCATCCAGATCCGAGCACTTTCGAAAAATTACCCAAAAATATCCAAAGGGGTACCCCTTTGAAAATTTCCGGTTTTGGGCAATTTCTGGAGTGGCCCTTTTTTTGATGGGAAATTGTTAGGGACCTCGCAGGGAGTCTGTGATTTCAATCCCACCCCGGGCTGACCAGTATTTCCCGAGATAATGGCTATTTTGTACCCTCCTTTGGCCATTCACAAAACCGGCCATAACTCCCGAACCCCTTGTTATTTCGGGACCAAATAAAGTGCGCTGAACTCGGGTGAGCGAGCCCTTTCCAACGATGCCCCATTCATCCAGATCCGAGCACTTTCGAAAAATTACCCAAAAATATCCAAAGGGGTACCCCTTTGAAAATTTCCGGTTTTGGGCAATTTCTGGAGTGGCCCTTTTTTTGATGGGAAATTGTTAGGGACCTCGCAGGGAGTCTGTGATTTCAATCCCACCCCGGGCTGACCAGTATTTCCCGAGATAATGGCTATTTTGTACCCTCCTTTGGCCATTCACAAAACCGGCCATAACTCCCGAACCCTTTGGAATTTTGGGACAAAATTTCGTGCGTTGAACTCGGGGGAGCGAGCCCTTTCCAACGATGCCCCATTCATCCAGATCCGAGCACTTTCGAAAAATTACCCAAAAATATCCAAAGGGGTACCCCTTTGAAAATTTCCGGTTTTGGGCAATTTCTGGAGTGGCCCTTTTTTTGATGGGAAATTGTTAGGGACCTCGCAGGGAGTCTGTGATTTCAATCCCACCCCGGGCTGACCAGTATTTCCCGAGATAATGGCTATTTTGTACCCTCCTTTGGCCATTCACAAAACCGGCCATAACTCCCGAACCCCTTGTTATTTCGGGACCAATTAAATTGCGCTGAACTCGGGGGAGCGAGCCCTTTCCAACGATGCCCCATTCATCCAGATCCGAGCACTTTCGAAAAATTACCCAAAAATATCCAAAGGGGTACCCCTTTGAAAATTTCCGGTTTTGGGCAATTTCTGGAGTGGCCCTTTTTTTGATGGGAAATTGTTAGGGACCTCGCAGGGAGTCTGTGATTTCAATCCCACCCCGGGCTGACCAGTATTTCCCGAGATAATGGCTATTTTGTACCCTCCTTTGGCCATTCACAAAACCGGCCATAACTCCCGAACCCCTTGTTATTTCGGGACCAAATAAAGTGCGCTGAACTCGGGTGAGCGAGCCCTTTCCAACGATGCCCCATTCATCCAGATCCGAGCACTTTCGAAAAATTACCCAAAAATATCCAAAGGGGTACCCCTTTGAAAATTTCCGGTTTTGGGCAATTTCTGGAGTGGCCCTTTTTTTGATGGGAAATTGTTAGGGACCTCGCAGGGAGTCTGTGATTTCAATCCCACCCCGGGCTGACCAGTATTTCCCGAGATAATGGCTATTTTGTACCCTCCTTTGGCCATTCACAAAACCGGCCATAACTCCCGAACCCTTTGGAATTTTGGGACAAAATTTCGTGCGTTGAACTCGGGGGAGCGAGCCCTTTCCAACGATGCCCCATTCATCCAGATCCGAGCACTTTCGAAAAATTACCCAAAAATATCCAAAGGGGTACCCCTTTGAAAATTTCCGGTTTTGGGCAATTTCTGGAGTGGCCCTTTTTTTGATGGGAAATTGTTAGGGACCTCGCAGGGAGTCTGTGATTTCAATCCCACCCCGGGCTGACCAGTATTTCCCGAGATAATGGCTATTTTGTACCCTCCTTTGGCCATTCACAAAACCGGCCATAACTCCCGAACCCTTTGGAATTTTGGGACAAAATTTCGTGCGTTGAACTCGGGGGAGCGAGCCCTTTCCAACGATGCCCCATTCATCCAGATCCGAGCACTTTCGAAAAATTACCCAAAAATATCCAAAGGGGTACCCCTTTGAAAATTTCCGGTTTTGGGCAATTTCTGGAGTGGCCCTTTTTTTGATGGGAAATTGTTAGGGACCTCGCAGGGAGTCTGTGATTTCAATCCCACCCCGGGCTGACCAGTATTTCCCGAGATAATGGCTATTTTGTACCCTCCTTTGGCCATTCACAAAACCGGCCATAACTCCCGAACCCCTTGTTATTTCGGGACCAAATAAAGTGCGCTGAACTCGGGGGAGCGAGCCCTCTCCAACGATGCCCTATTCATCCAGATCCGAGCACTTTCGAAAAATTACCCAAAAATATCCAAAGGGGTACCCCTTTGAAAATTTCCGGTTTTGGGCAATTTCTGGAGTGGCCCTTTTTTTGATGGGAAATTGTTAGGGACCTCGCAGGGAGTCTGTGATTTCAATCCCACCCCGGGCTGACCAGTATTTCCCGAGATAATGGCTATTTTGTACCCTCCTTTGGCCATTCACAAAACCGGCCATAACTCCCGAACCCCTTGTTATTTCGGGACCAAATAAAGTGCGCTGAACTCGGGGGAGCAAGCCCTTTCCAACGATGCCCCATTCATCCAGATCCGAGCACTTTCGAAAAATTACCCAAAAATATCCAAAGGGGTACCCCTTTGAAAATTTCCGGTTTTGGGCAATTTCTGGAGTGGCCCTTTTTTTGATGTGAAATTGTTAGGGACCTCGCAGGGAGTCCGTGATTTCAATCCCACCCCGGGCTGACCAGTATTTCCCGAGATAATGGCTATTTTGTACCCTCCTTTGGCCATTCACAAAACCGGCCATAACTCCCGAACCCTTTGGAATTTTGGGACCAAATTTCGTGCGTTGAACTCGGGGGAGCGAGCCCTTTCCAACGATGCCCCATTCATCCAGATCCGAGCACTTTCGAAAAATTACCCAAAAATATCCAAAGGGGTACCCCTTTGAAAATTTCCGGTTTTGGGCAATTTCTGGAGTGGCCCTTTTTTTGATGGGAAATTGTTAGGGACCTCGCAGGGAGTCTGTGATTTCAATCCCACCCCGCGCTGACCAGTATTTCCCGAGATAATGGCTATTTTGTACCCTCCTTAGGCCATTCACAAAACCGGCCATAACTCCCGAACCCCTTGTTATTTCGGGACCAAATAAAGTGCGCTGAACTCTGGGGAGCGAGCCCTTTCCAACGATGCCCCATTCATCCAGATCCGAGCACTTTCGAAAAATTACCCAAAAATATCCAAAGGGGTACCCCTTTGAAAATTTCCGGTTTTGGGCAATTTCTGGAGTGGCCCTTTTTTTGATGGGAAATTGTTAGGGACCTCGCAGGGAGTCTGTGATTTCAATCCCACCCCGGGCTGACCAGTATTTCCCGAGATAATGGCTATTTTGTACCCTCCTTTGGCCATTCACAAAACCGGCCATAACTCCCGAACCCTTTGGAATTTTGGGACAAAATTTCGTGCGTTGAACTCGGGGGAGCGAGCCCTTTCCAACGATGCCCCATTCATCCAGATCCGAGCACTTTCGAAAAATTACCCAAAAAAGGGGTACCCCTTTGAAAATTTCCGGTTTTGGGCAATTTCTGGAGTAGCCCTTTTTTTGATGGGAAATTGTTAGGGACCTCGCAGGGAGTCTGTGATTTCAATCCCACCCCGGGCTGACCAGTATTTCCCGAGATAATGGCTATTTTGTACCCTCCTTTGGCCATTCACAAAACCGGCCATAACTCCCGAACCCCTTGTTATTTCGGGACCAAATAAATTGCGCTGAACTCGGGGGAGCGAACCCTTTCCAACGATGCCCCATTCATCCAGATCCGAGCACTTTCGAAAAATTACCCAAAAATATCCAAAGGGGTACCCCTTTGAAAATTTCCGGTTTTGGGCAATTTCTGGAGTGGCCCTTTTTTTGATGGGAAATTGTTAGGGACCTCGCAGGGAGTCTGTGATTTCAATCCCACCCCGGGCTGACCAGTATTTCCCGAGATAATGGCTATTTTGTACCCTCCTTTGGCCATTCACAAAACCGGCCATAACTCCCGAACCCTTTGGAATTTTGGGACCAAATTTCGTGCGTTGAACTCGCTGGAGCGAGCCCTTTCCAACGATGCCCCATTCATCCAGATCCGAGCACTTTCGAAAAATTACCCAAAAATATCCAAAGGGGTACCCCTTTGAAAATTTCCGGTTTTGGGCAATTTCTGGAGTGGCCCTTTTTTTGATGGGAAATTGTTAGGGACCTCGCAGGGAGTCTGTGATTTCAATCCCACCCCGCGCTGACCAGTATTTCCCGAGATAATGGCTATTTTGTACCCTCCTTAGGCCATTCACAAAACCGGCCATAACTCCCGAACCCCTTGTTATTTCGGGACCAAATAAAGTGCGCTGAACTCTGGGGAGCGAGCCCTTTCCAACGATGCCCCATTCATCCAGATCCGAGCACTTTCGAAAAATTACCCAAAAATATCCAAAGGGGTACCCCTTTGAAAATTTCCGGTTTTGGGCAATTTCTGGAGTGGCCCTTTTTTTGATGGGAAATTGTTAGGGACCTCGCAGGGAGTCTGTGATTTCAATCCCACCCCGGGCTGACCAGTATTTCCCGAGATAATGGCTATTTTGTACCCTCCTTTGGCCATTCACAAAACCGGCCATAACTCCCGAACCCTTTGGAATTTTGGGACAAAATTTCGTGCGTTGAACTCGGGGGAGCGAGCCCTTTCCAACGATGCCCCATTCATCCAGATCCGAGCACTTTCGAAAAATTACCCAAAAAAGGGGTACCCCTTTGAAAATTTCCGGTTTTGGGCAATTTCTGGAGTAGCCCTTTTTTTGATGGGAAATTGTTAGGGACCTCGCAGGGAGTCTGTGATTTCAATCCCACCCCGGGCTGACCAGTATTTCCCGAGATAATGGCTATTTTGTACCCTCCTTTGGCCATTCACAAAACCGGCCATAACTCCCGAACCCCTTGTTATTTCGGGACCAAATAAATTGCGCTGAACTCGGGGGAGCGAACCCTTTCCAACGATGCCCCATTCATCCAGATCCGAGCACTTTCGAAAAATTACCCAAAAATATCCAAAGGGGTACCCCTTTGAAAATTTCCGGTTTTGGGCAATTTCTGGAGTGGCCCTTTTTTTGATGGGAAATTGTTAGGGACCTCGCAGGGAGTCTGTGATTTCAATCCCACCCCGGGCTGACCAGTATTTCCCGAGATAATGGCTATTTTGTACCCTCCTTTGGCCATTCACAAAACCGGCCATAACTCCCGAACCCTTTGGAATTTTGGGACAAAATTTCGTGCGTTGAACTCGGGGGAGCGAGCCCTTTCCAACGATGCCCCATTCATCCAGATCCGAGCACTTTCGAAAAATTACCCAAAAAAGGGGTACCCCTTTGAAAATTTCCGGTTTTGGGCAATTTCTGGAGTAGCCCTTTTTTTGATGGGAAATTGTTAGGGACCTCGCAGGGAGTCTGTGATTTCAATCCCACCCCGGGCTGACCAGTATTTCCCGAGATAATGGCTATTTTGTACCCTCCTTTGGCCATTCACAAAACCGGCCATAACTCCCGAACCCCTTGTTATTTCGGGACCAAATAAATTGCGCTGAACTCGGGGGAGCGAACCCTTTCCAACGATGCCCCATTCATCCAGATCCGAGCACTTTCGAAAAATTACCCAAAAATATCCAAAGGGGTACCCCTTTGAAAATTTCCGGTTTTGGGCAATTTCTGGAGTGGCCCTTTTTTTGATGGGAAATTGTTAGGGACCTCGCAGGGAGTCTGTGATTTCAATCCCACCCCGGGCTGACCAGTATTTCCCGAGATAATGGCTATTTTGTACCCTCCTTTGGCCATTCACAAAACCGGCCATAACTCCCGAACCCCTTGTTATTTCGGGACCAAATAAAGTGCGCTGAACTCGGGGGAGCGAGCCCTTTCCAACGATGCCCCATTCATCCAGATCCGAGCACTTTCGAAAAATTACCCAAAAATATCCAAAGGGGTACCCCTTTGAAAATTTCCGGTTTTGGGCAATTTCTGGAGTGGCCCTTTTTTTGATGGGAAATTGTTAGGGACCTCGCAGGGAGTCTGTGATTTCAATCCCACCCCGCGCTGACCAGTATTTCCCGAGATAATGGCTATTTTGTACCCTCCTTAGGCCATTCACAAAACCGGCCATAACTCCCGAACCCCTTGTTATTTCGGGACCAAATAAAGTGCGCTGAACTCTGGGGAGCGAGCCCTTTCCAACGATGCCCCATTCATCCAGATCCGAGCACTTTCGAAAAATTACCCAAAAATATCCAAAGGGGTACCCCTTTGAAAATTTCCGGTTTTGGGCAATTTCTGGAGTGGCCCTTTTTTTGATGGGAAATTGTTAGGGACCTCGCAGGGAGTCTGTGATTTCAATCCCACCCCGGGCTGACCAGTATTTCCCGAGATAATGGCTATTTTGTACCCTCCTTAGGCCATTCACAAAACCGGCCATAACTCCCGAACCCCTTGTTATTTCGGGACCAAATAAAGTGCGCTGAACTCTGGGGAGCGAGCCCTTTCCAACGATGCCCCATTCATCCAGATCCGAGCACTTTCGAAAAATTACCCAAAAATATCCAAAGGGGTACCCCTTTGAAAATTTCCGGTTTTGGGCAATTTCTGGAGTGGCCCTTTTTTTGATGGGAAATTGTTAGGGACCTCGCAGGGAGTCTGTGATTTCAATCCCACCCCGGGCTGACCAGTATTTCCCGAGATAATGGCTATTTTGTACCCTCCTTTGGCCATTCACAAAACCGGCCATAACTCCCGAACCCTTTGGAATTTTGGGACAAAATTTCGTGCGTTGAACTCGGGGGAGCGAGCCCTTTCCAACGATGCCCCATTCATCCAGATCCGAGCACTTTCGAAAAATTACCCAAAAAAGGGGTACCCCTTTGAAAATTTCCGGTTTTGGGCAATTTCTGGAGTAGCCCTTTTTTTGATGGGAAATTGTTAGGGACCTCGCAGGGAGTCTGTGATTTCAATCCCACCCCGGGCTGACCAGTATTTCCCGAGATAATGGCTATTTTGTACCCTCCTTTGGCCATTCACAAAACCGGCCATAACTCCCGAACCCCTTGTTATTTCGGGACCAAATAAATTGCGCTGAACTCGGGGGAGCGAACCCTTTCCAACGATGCCCCATTCATCCAGATCCGAGCACTTTCGAAAAATTACCCAAAAATATCCAAAGGGGTACCCCTTTGAAAATTTCCGGTTTTGGGCAATTTCTGGAGTGGCCCTTTTTTTGATGGGAAATTGTTAGGGACCTCGCAGGGAGTCTGTGATTTCAATCCCACCCCGGGCTGACCAGTATTTCCCGAGATAATGGCTATTTTGTACCCTCCTTTGGCCATTCACAAAACCGGCCATAACTCCCGAACCCTTTGGAATTTTGGGACAAAATTTCGTGCGTTGAACTCGGGGGAGCGAGCCCTTTCCAACGATGCCCCATTCATCCAGATCCGAGCACTTTCGAAAAATTACCCAAAAAAGGGGTACCCCTTTGAAAATTTCCGGTTTTGGGCAATTTCTGGAGTAGCCCTTTTTTTGATGGGAAATTGTTAGGGACCTCGCAGGGAGTCTGTGATTTCAATCCCACCCCGGGCTGACCAGTATTTCCCGAGATAATGGCTATTTTGTACCCTCCTTTGGCCATTCACAAAACCGGCCATAACTCCCGAACCCCTTGTTATTTCGGGACCAAATAAATTGCGCTGAACTCGGGGGAGCGAACCCTTTCCAACGATGCCCCATTCATCCAGATCCGAGCACTTTCGAAAAATTACCCAAAAATATCCAAAGGGGTACCCCTTTGAAAATTTCCGGTTTTGGGCAATTTCTGGAGTGGCCCTTTTTTTGATGGGAAATTGTTAGGGACCTCGCAGGGAGTCTGTGATTTCAATCCCACCCCGGGCTGACCAGTATTTCCCGAGATAATGGCTATTTTGTACCCTCCTTTGGCCATTCACAAAACCGGCCATAACTCCCGAACCCCTTGTTATTTCGGGACCAAATAAAGTGCGCTGAACTCGGGGGAGCGAGCCCTTTCCAACGATGCCCCATTCATCCAGATCCGAGCACTTTCGAAAAATTACCCAAAAATATCCAAAGGGGTACCCCTTTGAAAATTTCCGGTTTTGGGCAATTTCTGGAGTGGCCCTTTTTTTGATGGGAAATTGTTAGGGACCTCGCAGGGAGTCTGTGATTTCAATCCCACCCCGGGCTGACCAGTATTTCCCGAGATAATGGCTATTTTGTACCCTCCTTTGGCCATTCACAAAACCGGCCATAACTCCCGAACCCCTTGTTATTTCGGGACCAAATAAAGTGCGCTGAACTCGGGGGAGCGAGCCCTTTCCAACGATGCCCCATTCATCCAGATCCGAGCACTTTCGAAAAATTACCCAAAAATATCCAAAAGGGGTACCCCTTTGAAAATTTCCGGTTTTGGGCAATTTCTGGAGTGGCCCTTTTTTTGATGGGAAATTGTTAGGGACCTCGCAGGGAGTCTGTGATTTCAATCCCACCCCGGGCTGACCAGTATTTCCCGAGATAATGGCTATTTTGTACCCTCCTTTGGCCATTCACAAAACTGGCCATAACTCCCGAACCCCTTGTTATTTCGGGACCAAATAAAGTGCGCTGAACTCGGGGGAGCGAGCCCTTTCCAACGATGCCCCATTCATCCAGATCCGAGCACTTTCGAAAAATTACCCAAAAATATCCAAAGGGGTACCCCTTTGAAAATTTCCGGTTTTGGGCAATTTCTGGAGTGGCCCTTTTTTGAATGGGAAATTGTTAGGGACCTCGCAGGGAGTCTGGGAATTTAATCCCACCCCGGGCTGACCAGTATTTCCCGTGATAATGGGCATTTCGCACCTTCCTTTGGGAGTTCACAAAAAAGGGCATAACTTCCGAACCCCTTGTTATTTCGGGACCAAATAAATTGCGCTGAACTCGGGGGAGCGAGCCCTTTCCAACGATGCCCCATTCATCCAGATCCGAGCACTTTCGAAAAATTACCCAAAAATATCCAAAGGGGTACCCCTTTGAAAATTTCCGGTTTTGGGCAATTTCTGGAGTGGCCCTTTTTTTGATGGGAAATTGTTAGGGACCTCGCAGGGAGTCTGTGATTTCAATCCCACCCCGGGCTGACCAGTATTTCCCGAGATAATGGCTATTTTGTACCCTCCTTTGGCCATTCACAAAACCGGCCATAACTCCCGAACCCTTTGGAATTTTGGGACCAAATTTCGTGCGTTGAACTCGCTGGAGCGAGCCCTTTCCAACGATGCCCCATTCATCCAGATCCGAGCACTTTCGAAAAATTACCCAAAAATATCCAAAGGGGTACCCCTTTGAAAATTTCCGGTTTTGGGCAATTTCTGGAGTGGCCCTTTTTTTGATGGGAAATTGTTAGGGACCTCGCAGGGAGTCTGTGATTTCAATCCCACCCCGGGCTGACCAGTATTTCCCGAGATAATGGCTATTTTGTACCCTCCTTTGGCCATTCACAAAACCGGCCATAACTCCCGAACCCCTTGTTATTTCGGGACCAAATAAAGTGCGCTGAACTCGGGGGAGCGAGCCCTTTCCAACGATGCCCCATTCATCCAGATCCGAGCACTTTCGAAAAATTACCCAAAAATATCCAAAGGGGTACCCCTTTGAAAATTTCCGGTTTTGGGCAATTTCTGGAGTGGCCCTTTTTTTGATGGGAAATTGTTAGGGACTTCGCAGGGAGTCTGTGATTTCAATCCCACCCCGGGCTGACCAGTATTTCCCGAGATAATGGCTATTTTGTACCCTCCTTTGGCCATTCACAAAACCGGCCATAACTCCCGAACCCTTTGGAATTTTGGGACCAAATTTCGTGCGTTGAACTCGGGGGAGCGAGCCCTTTCCAACGATGCCCCATTCATCCAGATCCGAGCACTTTCGAAAAATTACCCAAAAATATCCAAAGGGGTACCTCTTTGAAAATTTCCGGTTTTGGGCAATTTCTGGAGTGGCCCTTTTTTTGATGGGAAATTGTTAGGGACCTCGCAGGGAGTCTGTGATTTCAATCCCACCCCGGGCTGACCAGTATTTCCCGAGATAATGGCTATTTTGTACCCTCCTTTGGCCATTCACAAAACCGGCCATAACTCCCGAACCCCTTGTTATTTCGGGACCAAATAAAGTGCGCTGAACTCGGGGGAGTGAGCCCTTTCCAACGATGCCCCATTCACCCAGATCCGAGCACTTTCGAAAAATTACCCAAAAATATCCAAAGGGGTACCCCTTTGAAAATTTCCGGTTTTGGGCAATTTCTGGAGTGGCCCTTTTTTTGATGGGAAATTGTTAGGGACCTCGCAGGGAGTCTGTGATTTCAATCCCACCCCGGGCTGACCAGTATTTCCCGAGATAATGGCTATTTTGTACCCTCCTTTGGCCATTCACAAAACCGGCCATAACTCCCGAACCCTTTGGAATTTTGGGACCAAATTTCGTGCGTTGAACTCGCTGGAGCGAGCCCTTTCCAACGATGCCCCATTCATCCAGATCCGAGCACTTTCGAAAAATTACCCAAAAATATCCTTTGAAAATTTCCGGTTTTGGGCAATTTCTGGAGTGGCCCTTTTTTTGATGGGAAATTGTTAGGGACTTCGCAGGGAGTCTGTGATTTCAATCCCACCCCGGGCTGACCAGTATTTCCCGAGATAATGGCTATTTTGTACCCTCCTTTGGCCATTCACAAAACCGGCCATAACTCCCGAACCCTTTGGAATTTTGGGACCAAATTTCGTGCGTTGAACTCGCTGGAGCGAGCCCTTTCCAACGATGCCCCATTCATCCAGATCCGAGCACTTTCGAAAAATTACCCAAAAATATCCAAAGGGGTACCCCTTTGAAAATTTCCGGTTTTGGGCAATTTCTGGAGTGGCCCTTTTTTTGATGGGAAATTGTTAGGGACTTCGCAGGGAGTCTGTGATTTTAATCCCACCCCGGGCTGACCAGTATTTCCCGAGATAATGGCTATTTTGTACCCTCCTTTGGCCATTCACAAAACCGGCCATAACTCCCGAACCCCTTGTTATTTCGGGACCAAATAAAGTGCGCTGAACTCGGGGGAGCGAGCCCTTTCCAACGATGCCCCATTCATCCAGATCCGAGCACTTTCGAAAAATTACCCAAAAATATCCAAAGGGGTACCCCTTTGAAAATTTCCGGTTTTGGGCAATTTCTGGAGTGGCCCTTTTTTTGATGGGAAATTGTTAGGGACTTCGCAGGGAGTCTGTGATTTCAATCCCACCCCGGGCTGACCAGTATTTCCCGAGATAATGGCTATTTTGTACCCTCCTTTGGCCATTCACAAAACCGGCCATAACTCCCGAACCCTTTGGAATTTTGGGACCAAATTTCGTGCGTTGAACTCGGGGGAGCGAGCCCTTTCCAACGATGCCCCATTCATCCAGATCCGAGCACTTTCGAAAAATTACCCAAAAATATCCAAAGGGGTACCTCTTTGAAAATTTCCGGTTTTGGGCAATTTCTGGAGTGGCCCTTTTTTTGATGGGAAATTGTTAGGGACCTCGCAGGGAGTCTGTGATTTCAATCCCACCCCGGGCTGACCAGTATTTCCCGAGATAATGGCTATTTTGTACCCTCCTTTGGCCATTCACAAAACCGGCCATAACTCCCGAACCCCTTGTTATTTCGGGACCAAATAAAGTGCGCTGAACTCGGGGGAGTGAGCCCTTTCCAACGATGCCCCATTCACCCAGATCCGAGCACTTTCGAAAAATTACCCAAAAATATCCAAAGGGGTACCCCTTTGAAAATTTCCGGTTTTGGGCAATTTCTGGAGTGGCCCTTTTTTTGATGGGAAATTGTTAGGGACCTCGCAGGGAGTCTGTGATTTCAATCCCACCCCGGGCTGACCAGTATTTCCCGAGATAATGGCTATTTTGTACCCTCCTTTGGCCATTCACAAAACCGGCCATAACTCCCGAACCCCTTGTTATTTCGGGACCAAATAAAGTGCGCTGAACTCGGGGGAGCGAGCCCTTTCCAACGATGCCCCATTCATCCAGATCCGAGCACTTTCGAAAAATTACCCAAAAATATCCAAAGGGGTACCCCTTTGAAAATTTCCGGTTTTGGGCAATTTCTGGAGTGGCCCTTTTTTTGATGGGAAATTGTTAGGGACCTCGCAGGGAGTCTGTGATTTCAATCCCACCCCGGGCTGACCAGTATTTCCCGAGATAATGGCTATTTTGTACCCTCCTTTGGCAATTCACAAAACCGGCCATAACTCCCGAACCCTTTGGAATTTTGGGACCAAATTTCGTGCGCTGAGCTCGGGGGAGCGAGCCCTTTCCAACGATGCCCCATTCATCCAGATCCGAGCACTTTCGAAAAATTACCCAAAAATATCCAAAGGGGTACCCCTTTGAAAATTTCCGGTTTTGGGCAATTTCTGGAGTGGCCCTTTTTTTGATGGGAAATTGTTAGGGACCTCGCAGGGAGTCTGTGATTTCAATCCCACCCCGGGCTGACCAGTATTTCCCGAGATAATGGCTATTTTGTACCCTCCTTTGGCCATTCACAAAACCGGCCATAACTCCCGAACCCTTTGGAATTTTGGGACCAAATTTCGTGCGTTGAACTCGGGGGAGCGAGCCCTTTCCAACGATGCCCCATTCATCCAGATCCGAGCACTTTCGAAAAATTACCCAAAAATATCCAAAGGGGTACCCCTTTGAAAATTTCCGGTTTTGGGAAATTTCTGGAGTGGCCCTTTTTTTGATGGGAAATTGTTAGGGATCTCGCAGGGAGTCTGTGATTTCAATCCCACCCCGGGCTGACCAGTATTTCCCGAGATAATGGCTATTTTGTACCCTCCTTTGGCCATTCACAAAACCGGCCATAACTCCCGAACCCCTTGTTATTTCGGGACCAAATAAAGTGCGCTGAACTCGGGGGAGCGAGCCCTTTCCAACGATGCCCCATTCATCCAGATCCGAGCACTTTCGAAAAATTACCCAAAAATATCCAAAGGGGTACCCCTTTGAAAATTTCCGGTTTTGGGCAATTTCTGGAGTGGCCCTTTTTTTGATGGGAAATTGTTAGGGACCTCGCAGGGAGTCTGTGATTTCAATCCCACCCCGGGCTGACCAGTATTTCCCGAGATAATGGCTATTTTGTACCCTCCTTTGGCAATTCACAAAACCGGCCATAACTCCCGAACCCTTTGGAATTTTGGGACCAAATTTCGTGCGCTGAGCTCGGGGGAGCGAGCCCTTTCCAACGATGCCCCATTCATCCAGATCCGAGCACTTTCGAAAAATTACCCCTTTGAAAATTTCCGGTTTTGGGCAATTTCTGGAGTGGCCCTTTTTTTGATGGGAAATTGTTAGGGACCTCGCAGGGAGTCTGTGATTTCAATCCCACCCCGGGCTGACCAGTATTTCCCGAGATAATGGCTATTTTGTACCCTCCTTTGGCAATTCACAAAACCGGCCATAACTCCCGAACCCTTTGGAATTTTGGGACCAAATTTCGTGCGCTGAGCTCGGGGGAGCGAGCCCTTTCCAACGATGCCCCATTCATCCAGATCCGAGCACTTTCGAAAAATTACCCAAAAATATCCAAAGGGGTACCCCTTTGAAAATTTCCGGTTTTGGGAAATTTCTGGAGTGGCCCTTTTTTTGATGGGAAATTGTTAGGGATCTCGCAGGGAGTCTGTGATTTCAATCCCACCCCGGGCTGACCAGTATTTCCCGAGATAATGGCTATTTTGTACCCTCCTTTGGCCATTCACAAAACCGGCCATAACTCCCGAACCCCTTGTTATTTCGGGACCAAATAAAGTGCGCTGAACTCGGGGGAGCGAGCCCTTTCCAACGATGCCCCATTCATCCAGATCCGAGCACTTTCGAAAAATTACCCAAAAATATCCAAAGGGGTACCCCTTTGAAAATTTCCGGTTTTGGGCAATTTCTGGAGTGGCCCTTTTTTTGATGGGAAATTGTTAGGGACCTCGCAGGGAGTCTGTGATTTCAATCCCACCCCGGGCTGACCAGTATTTCCCGAGATAATGGCTATTTTGTACCCTCCTTTGGCAATTCACAAAACCGGCCATAACTCCCGAACCCTTTGGAATTTTGGGACCAAATTTCGTGCGCTGAACTCGGGGGAGCGAGCCCTTTCCAACGATGCCCCATTCATCCAGATCCGAGCACTTTCGAAAAATTACCCAAAAATATCCAAAGGGGTACCCCTTTGAAAATTTCCGGTTTTGGGCAATTTCTGGAGTGGCCCTTTTTTTGATGGGAAATTGTTAGGGACCTCGCAGGGAGTCTGTGATTTCAATCCCACCCCGGGCTGACCAGTATTTCCCGAGATAATGGCTATTTTGTACCCTCCTTTGGCCATTCACAAAACAGGCCATATCTCCCGAACCCCTTGTTATTTCGGGACCAAATAAAGTGCGCTGAACTCGGGGGAGTGAGCCCTTTCCAACGATGCCCCATTCATCCAGATCCGAGCACTTTCGAAAAATTACCCAAAAATATCCAAAGGGGTACCCCTTTGAAAATTTCCGGTTTTGGGCAATTTCTGGAGTGGCCCTTTTTTTGATGGGAAATTGTTAGGGACCTCGCAGGGAGTCTGTGATTTCAATCCCACCCCGGGCTGACCAGTATTTCCCGAGATAATGGCTATTTTGTACCCTCCTTTGGCAATTGACAAAACCGGCCATAACTCCCGAACCCCTTGTTATTTCGGGACCAAATAAAGTGCGCTGAACTCGGGGGAGCGAGCCCTTTCCAACGATGCCCCATTCATCCAGATCCGAGCACTTTCGAAAAATTACCCAAAAATATCCAAAGGGGTACCCCTTTGAAAATTTCCGGTTTTAGGCAATTTCTGGAGTGGCCCTTTTTTTGATGGGAAATTGTTAGGGACCTCGCAGGGAGTCTGTGATTTCAATCCCACCCCGGGCTGACCAGTATTTCCCGAGATAATGGCTATTTTGTACCCTCCTTTGGCAATTCACAAAACCGGCCATAACTCCCGAACCCTTTGGAATTTTGGGACCAAATTTCGTGCGCTGAACTCGGGGGAGCGAGCCCTTTCCAACGATGCCCCATTCACCCAGATCCGAGCACTTTCGAAAAATTACCCAAAAATATCCAAAGGGGTACCCCTTTGAAAATTTCCGGTTTTGGGCAATTTCTGGAGTGGCCCTTTTTTTGATGGGAAATTGTTAGGGACCTCGCAGGGAGTCTGTGATTTCAATCCCACCCCGGGCTGACCAGTATTTCCCGAGATAATGGCTATTTTGTACCCTCCTTTGGCCATTCACAAAACCGGCCATAACTCCCGAACCCTTTGGAATTTTGGGACCAAATTTCGTGCGTTGAACTCGCTGGAGCGAGCCCTTTCCAACGATGCCCCATTCATCCAGATCCGAGCACTTTCGAAAAATTACCCAAAAATATCCAAAGGGGTACACCTTTGAAAATTTCCGGTTTTGGGCAATTTCTGGAGTGGCCCTTTTTTTGATGGGAAATTGTTAGGGACCTCGCAGGGAGTCTGTGATTTCAATCCCACCCCGGGCTGACCAGTATTTCCCGAGATAATGGCTATTTTGTACCCTCCTTTGGCCATTCACAAAACCGGCCATAACTCCCGAACCCCTTGTTATTTCGGGACCAAATAAAGTGCGCTGAACTCGGGGGAGCGAGCCCTTTCCAACGATGCCCCATTCATCCAGATCCGAGCACTTTCGAAAAATTACCCAAAAATATCCAAAGGGCCCCTTTGAAAATTTCCGGTTTTAGGCAATTTCTGGAGTGGCCCTTTTTTTGATGGGAAATTGTTAGGGACCTCGCAGGGAGTCTGTGATTTCAATCCCACCCCGGGCTGACCAGTATTTCCCGAGATAATGGCTATTTTGTACCCTCCTTTGGCAATTCACAAAACCGGCCATAACTCCCGAACCCTTTGGAATTTTGGGACCAAATTTCGTGCGCTGAACTCGGGGGAGCGAGCCCTTTCCAACGATGCCCCATTCACCCAGATCCGAGCACTTTCGAAAAATTACCCAAAAATATCCAAAGGGGTACCCCTTTGAAAATTTCCGGTTTTGGGCAATTTCTGGAGTGGCCCTTTTTTTGATGGGAAATTGTTAGGGACCTCGCAGGGAGTCTGTGATTTCAATCCCACCCCGGGCTGACCAGTATTTCCCGAGATAATGGCTATTTTGTACCCTCCTTTGGCCATTCACAAAACCGGCCATAACTCCCGAACCCCTTGTTATTTCGGGACCAAATAAAGTGCGCTGAACTCGGGGGAGCGAGCCCTTTCCAACGATGCCCCATTCATCCAGATCCGAGCACTTTCGAAAAATTACCCAAAAATATCCAAAGGGGTACCCCTTTGAAAATTTCCGGTTTTGGGCAATTTCTGGAGTGGCCCTTTTTTTGATGGGAAATTGTTAGGGACCTCGCAGGGAGTCTGTGATTTCAATCCCACCCCGGGCTGACCAGTATTTCCCGAGATAATGGCTATTTTGTACCCTCCTTTGGCAATTGACAAAACCGGCCATAACTCCCGAACCCCTTGTTATTTCGGGACCAAATAAAGTGCGCTGAACTCGGGGGAGCGAGCCCTTTCCAACGATGCCCCATTCATCCAGATCCGAGCACTTTCGAAAAATTACCCAAAAATATCCAAAGGGGTACCCCTTTGAAAATTTCCGGTTTTAGGCAATTTCTGGAGTGGCCCTTTTTTTGATGGGAAATTGTTAGGGACCTCGCAGGGAGTCTGTGATTTCAATCCCACCCCGGGCTGACCAGTATTTCCCGAGATAATGGCTATTTTGTACCCTCCTTTGGCAATTCACAAAACCGGCCATAACTCCCGAACCCTTTGGAATTTTGGGACCAAATTTCGTGCGCTGAACTCGGGGGAGCGAGCCCTTTCCAACGATGCCCCATTCACCCAGATCCGAGCACTTTCGAAAAATTACCCAAAAATATCCAAAGGGGTACCCCTTTGAAAATTTCCGGTTTTGGGCAATTTCTGGAGTGGCCCTTTTTTTGATGGGAAATTGTTAGGGACCTCGCAGGGAGTCTGTGATTTCAATCCCACCCCGGGCTGACCAGTATTTCCCGAGATAATGGCTATTTTGTACCCTCCTTTGGCCATTCACAAAACCGGCCATAACTCCCGAACCCTTTGGAATTTTGGGACCAAATTTCGTGCGTTGAACTCGCTGGAGCGAGCCCTTTCCAACGATGCCCCATTCATCCAGATCCGAGCACTTTCGAAAAATTACCCAAAAATATCCAAAGGGGTACACCTTTGAAAATTTCCGGTTTTGGGCAATTTCTGGAGTGGCCCTTTTTTTGATGGGAAATTGTTAGGGACCTCGCAGGGAGTCTGTGATTTCAATCCCACCCCGGGCTGACCAGTATTTCCCGAGATAATGGCTATTTTGTACCCTCCTTTGGCCATTCACAAAACCGGCCATAACTCCCGAACCCCTTGTTATTTCGGGACCAAATAAAGTGCGCTGAACTCGGGGGAGCGAGCCCTTTCCAACGATGCCCCATTCATCCAGATCCGAGCACTTTCGAAAAATTACCCAAAAATATCCAAAGGGGTACCCCTTTGAAAATTTCCGGTTTTGGGCAATTTCTGGAGTGGCCCTTTTTTGAATGGGAAATTGTTAGGGACCTCGCAGGGAGTCTGTGATTTCAATCCCCCACCCCGGGCTGACCAGTATTTCCCGAGATAATGGCTATTTTGTACCCTCCTTTGGCAATTCACAAAACCGGCCATAACTCCCGAACCCTTTGGAATTTTGGGACCAAATTTCGTGCGCTGAACTCGGGGGAGCGAGCCCTTTCCAACGATGCCCCATTCATCCAGATCCGAGCACTTTCGAAAAATTACCCAAAAATATCCAAAGGGGTACCCCTTTGAAAATTTCCGGTTTTGGGCAATTTCTGGAGTGGCCCTTTTTTTGATGGGAAATTGTTAGGGACCTCGCAGGGAGTCTGTGATTTCAATCCCACCCCGGGCTGACCAGTATTTCCCGAGATAATGGCTATTTTGTACCCTCTTTGGCCATTCACAAAACCGGCCATAACTCCCGAACCCTTTGGAATTTTGGGACCAAATTTCGTGCGTTGAACTCGGGGGAGCGAGCCCTTTCCAACGATGCCCCATTCATCCAGATCCGAGCACTTTCGAAAAATTACCCAAAAATATCCAAAGGGGTACTCCTTTGAAAATTTCCGGTTTTGGGCAATTTCTGGAGTGGCCCTTTTTTTGATGGGAAATTGTTAGGGACCTCGCAGGGAGTCTGTGATTTCAATCCCACCCCGGGCTGACCAGTATTTCCCGAGATAATGGCTATTTTGTACCCTCCTTTGGCAATTCACAAAACCGGCCATAACTCCCGAACCCTTTGGAATATTGGGACCAAATTTCGTGCGCTGAACTCGGGGGAGCGAGCCCTTTCCAACGATGCCCCATTCATCCAGATCCGAGCACTTTCGAAAAATTACCCAAAAATATCCAAAGGGGTACCCCTTTGAAAATTTCCGGTTTTGGGCAATTTCTGGAGTGGCCCTTTTTTTGATGGGAAATTGTTAGGGACCTCGCAGGGAGTCTGTGATTTCAATCCCACCCCGGGCCGACCAGTATTTCCCGAGATAATGGCTATTTTGTACCCTCCTTTGGCCATTCACAAAACAGGCCATATCTCCCGAACCCCTTGTTATTTCGGGACCAAATAAAGTGCGCTGAACTCGGGGGAGTGAGCCCTTTCCAGCGATGCCCCATTCATCCAGATCCGAGCACTTTCGAAAAATTACCCAAAAATATCCAAAGGGGTACCCCTTTGAAAATTTCCGGTTTTGGGCAATTTCTGGAGTGGCCCTTTTTTTGATGGGAAATTGTTAGGGACCTCGCAGGGAGTCTGTGATTTCAATCCCACCCCGGGCTGACCAGTATTTCCCGAGATAATGGCTATTTTGTACCCTCCTTTGGCCATTCACAAAACCGGCCATAACTCCCGAACCCTTTGGAATTTTGGGACCAAATTTCGTGCGTTGAACTCGGGGGAGCGAGCCCTTTCCAGCGATGCACCATTCATCCAGATCCGAGCACTTTCGAAAAATTACCCAAAAATATCCAAAGGGGTACCCCTTTGAAAATTTCCGGTTTTGGGCAATTTCTGGAGTGGCCCTTTTTTTGATGGGAAATTGTTAGGGACCTCGCAGGGAGTCTGTGATTTCAATCCCACCCCGGGCTGACCAGTATTTCCCGAGATAATGGCTATTTTGTACCCTCCTTTGGCAATTCACAAAACCGGCCATAACTCCCGAACCCTTTGGAATTTTGGGACCAAATTTCGTGCGCTGAACTCGGGGGAGCGAGCCCTTTCCAACGATGCCCCATTCATCCAGATCCGAGCACTTTCGAAAAATTACCCAAAAATATCCAAAGGGGTACCCCTTTGAAAATTTCCGGTTTTGGGCAATTTCTGGAGTGGCCCTTTTTTTGATGGGAAATTGTTAGGGACCTCGCAGGGAGTCTGTGATTTCAATCCCACCCCGGGCTGACCAGTATTTCCCGAGATAATGGCTATTTTGTACCCTCCTTTGGCCATTCACAAAACCGGCCATAACTCCCGAACCCTTTGGAATTTTGGGACCAAATTTCGTGCGTTGAACTCGGGGGAGCGAGCCCTTTCCAACGATGCCCCATTCATCCAGATCCGAGCACTTTCGAAAAATTTCCCAAAAATATCCAAAGGGGTACCCCTTTGAAAATTTCCGGTTTTGGGCAATTTCTGGAGTGGCCCTTTTTTTGATGGGAAATTGTTAGGGACCTCGCAGGGAGTCTGTGATTTCAATCCCACCCCGGGCTGACCAGTATTTCCCGAGATAATGGCTATTTTGTACCCTCCTTGGGCCATTCACAAAACCGGCCATAACTCCCGAACCCCTTGTTATTTCGGGACCAAATAAAGTGCGCTGAACTCGGGGGAGCGAGCCCTTTCCAACGATGCTCCATTCATCCAGATCCGAGCACTTTCGAAAAATTACCCAAAAATATCCAAAGGGGTACCCCTTTGAAAATTTCCGGTTTTGGGCAATTTCTGGAGTGGCCCTTTTTTTGATGGGAAATTGTTAGGGACCTCGCAGGGAGTCTGTGATTGCAATCCCACCCCGGGCGGACCAGTATTTCCCGAGATAATGGCTATTTTGTACCCTCCTTTGGCCATTCACAAAACCGGCCATAACTCCCGAACCCTTTGGAATTTTGGGACCAAATTTCGTGCGTTGAACTCGGGGGAGCGAGCCCTTTCCAACGATGCCCCATTCATCCAGATCCGAGCACTTTCGAAAAATTACCCAAAAATATCCAAAGGGGTACCCCTTTGAAAATTTCCGGTTTTGGGCAATTTCTGGAGTGGCCCTTTTTTTGATGGGAAATTGTTAGGGACCTCGCAGGGAGTCTGTGATTTCAATCCCACCCCGGGCTGACCAGTATTTCCCGAGATAATGGCTATTTTGTACCCTCCTTGGGCCATTCACAAAACCGGCCATAACTCCCGAACCCCTTGATATTTCGGGACCAAATAAAGTGCGCTGAACTCGGGGGAGCGAGCCCTTTCCAACGATGCTCCATTCATCCAGATCCGAGCACTTTCGAAAAATTACCCAAAAATATCCAAAGGGGTACCCCTTTGAAAATTTCCGGTTTTGGGCAATTTCTGGAGTGGCCCTTTTTTTGATGGGAAATTGTTAGGGACCTCGCAGGGAGTCTGTGATTTCAATCCCACCCCGGGCGGACCAGTATTTCCCGAGATAATGGCTATTTTGTACCCTCCTTTGGCCATTCACAAAACCGGCCATAACTCCCGAACCCTTTGGAATTTTGGGACCAAATTTCGTGCGTTGAACTCGGGGGAGCGAGCCCTTTCCAACGATGCCCCATTCATCCAGATCCGAGCACTTTCGAAAAATTACCCAAAAATATCCAAAGGGGTACCCCTTTGAAAATTTCCGGTTTTGGGCAATTTCTGGAGTGGCCCTTTTTTTGATGGGAAATTGTTAGGGACCTCGCAGGGAGTCTGTGATTTCAATCCCACCCCGGGCTGACCAGTATTTCCCGAGATAATGGCTATTTTGTACCCTCCTTGGGCCATTCACAAAACCGGCCATAACTCCCGAACCCCTTGATATTTCGGGACCAAATAAAGTGCGCTGAACTCGGGGGAGCGAGCCCTTTCCAACGATGCTCCATTCATCCAGATCCGAGCACTTTCGAAAAATTACCCAAAAATATCCAAAGGGGTACCCCTTTGAAAATTTCCGGTTTTGGGCAATTTCTGGAGTGGCCCTTTTTTTGATGGGAAATTGTTAGGGACCTCGCAGGGAGTCTGTGATTTCAATCCCACCCCGGGCGGACCAGTATTTCCCGAGATAATGGCTATTTTGTACCCTCCTTTGGCCATTCACAAAACCGGCCATAACTCCCGAACCCTTTGGAATTTTGGGACCAAATTTCGTGCGTTGAACTCGGGGGAGCGAGCCCTTTCCAACGATGCCCCATTCATCCAGATCCGAGCACTTTCGAAAAATTACCCAAAAATATCCAAAGGGGTACCCCTTTGAAAATTTCCGGTTTTGGGCAATTTCTGGAGTGGCCCTTTTTTTGATGGGAAATTGTTAGGGACCTCGCAGGGAGTCTGTGATTTCAATCCCACCCCGGGCTGACCAGTATTTCCCGAGATAATGGCTATTTTGTACCCTCCTTGGGCCATTCACAAAACCGGCCATAACTCCCGAACCCCTTGTTATTTCGGGACCAAATAAAGTGCGCTGAACTCGGGGGAGCGAGCCCTTTCCAACGATGCTCCATTCATCCAGATCCGAGCACTTTCGAAAAATTACCCAAAAATATCCAAAGGGGTACCCCTTTGAAAATTTCCGGTTTTGGGCAATTTCTGGAGTGGCCCTTTTTTTGATGGGAAATTGTTAGGGACCTCGCAGGGAGTCTGTGATTTCAATCCCACCCCGGGCGGACCAGTATTTCCCGAGATAATGGCTATTTTGTACCCTCCTTTGGCCATTCACAAAACCGGCCATAACTCCCGAACCCTTTGGAATTTTGGGACCAAATTTCGTGCGTTGAACTCGGGGGAGCGAGCCCTTTCCAACGATGCCCCATTCATCCAGATCCGAGCACTTTCGAAAAATTACCCAAAAATATCCAAAGGGGTACCCCTTTGAAAATTTCCGGTTTTGGGCAATTTCTGGAGTGGCCCTTTTTTTGATGGGAAATTGTTAGGGACCTCGCAGGGAGTCTGTGATTTCAATCCCACCCCGGGCTGACCAGTATTTCCCGAGATAATGGCTATTTTGTACCCTCCTTTGGCCATTCACAAAACCGGCCATAACTCCCGAACCCTTTGGAATTTTGGGACCAAATTTCGTGCGTTGAACTCGGGGGAGCGAGCCCTTTCCAACGATGCCCCATTCATCCAGATCCGAGCACTTTCGAAAAATTACCCAAAAATATCCAAAGGGGTACCCCTTTGAAAATTTCCGGTTTTGGGTAATTTCTGGAGTGGCCCTTTTTTTGATGGGAAATTGTTAGGGACCTCGCAGGGAGTCTGTGATTTCAATCCCACCCCGGGCGGACCAGTATTTCCCGAGATAATGGCTATTTTGTACCCTCCTTTGGCCATTCACAAAACCGGCCATAACTCCCGAACCCTTTGGAATTTTGGGACCAAATTTCGTGCGTTGAACTCGGGGGAGCGAGCCCTTTCCAACGATGCCCCATTCATCCAGATCCGAGCACTTTCGAAAAATTACCCAAAAATATCCAAAGGGGTACCCCTTTGAAAATTTCCGGTTTTGGGCAATTTCTGGAGTGGCCCTTTTTTTGATGGGAAATTGTTAGGGACCTCGCAGGGAGTCTGTGATTTCAATCCCACCCCGGGCTGACCAGTATTTCCCGAGATAATGGCTATTTTGTACCCTCCTTGGGCCATTCACAAAACCGGCCATAACTCCCGAACCCCTTGTTATTTCGGGACCAAATAAAGTGCGCTGAACTCGGGGGAGCGAGCCCTTTCCAACGATGCTCCATTCATCCAGATCCGAGCACTTTCGAAAAATTACCCAAAAATATCCAAAGGGGTACCCCTTTGAAAATTTCCGGTTTTGGGCAATTTCTGGAGTGGCCCTTTTTTTGATGGGAAATTGTTAGGGACCTCGCAGGGAGTCTGTGATTTCAATCCCACCCCGGGCGGACCAGTATTTCCCGAGATAATGGCTATTTTGTACCCTCCTTTGGCCATTCACAAAACCGGCCATAACTCCCGAACCCTTTGGAATTTTGGGACCAAATTTCGTGCGTTGAACTCGGGGGAGCGAGCCCTTTCCAACGATGCCCCATTCATCCAGATCCGAGCACTTTCGAAAAATTACCCAAAAATATCCAAAGGGGTACCCCTTTGAAAATTTCCGGTTTTGGGCAATTTCTGGAGTGGCCCTTTTTTTGATGGGAAATTGTTAGGGACCTCGCAGGGAGTCTGTGATTTCAATCCCACCCCGGGCTGACCAGTATTTCCCGAGATAATGGCTATTTTGTACCCTCCTTTGGCCATTCACAAAACCGGCCATAACTCCCGAACCCTTTGGAATTTTGGGACCAAATTTCGTGCGTTGAACTCGGGGGAGCGAGCCCTTTCCAACGATGCCCCATTCATCCAGATCCGAGCACTTTCGAAAAATTACCCAAAAATATCCAAAGGGGTGTACCCCTTTGAAAATTTCCGGTTTTGGGTAATTTCTGGAGTGGCCCTTTTTTTGATGGGAAATTGTTAGGGACCTCGCAGGGAGTCTGTGATTTCAATCCCACCCCGGGCGGACCAGTATTTCCCGAGATAATGGCTATTTTGTACCCTCCTTTGGCCATTCACAAAACCGGCCATAACTCCCGAACCCTTTGGAATTTTGGGACCAAATTTCGTGCGTTGAACTCGGGGGAGCGAGCCCTTTCCAACGATGCCCCATTCATCCAGATCCGAGCACTTTCGAAAAATTACCCAAAAATATCCAAAGGGGTACCCCTTTGAAAATTTCCGGTTTTGGGCAATTTCTGGAGTGGCCCTTTTTTTGATGGGAAATTGTTAGGGACCTCGCAGGGAGTCTGTGATTTCAATCCCACCCCGGGCTGACCAGTATTTCCCGAGATAATGGCTATTTTGTACCCTCCTTGGGCCATTCACAAAACCGGCCATAACTCCCGAACCCCTTGTTATTTCGGGACCAAATAAAGTGCGCTGAACTCGGGGGAGCGAGCCCTTTCCAACGATGCTCCATTCATCCAGATCCGAGCACTTTCGAAAAATTACCCAAAAATATCCAAAGGGGTACCCCTTTGAAAATTTCCGGTTTTGGGCAATTTCTGGAGTGGCCCTTTTTTTGATGGGAAATTGTTAGGGACCTCGCAGGGAGTCTGTGATTTCAATCCCACCCCGGGCGGACCAGTATTTCCCGAGATAATGGCTATTTTGTACCCTCCTTTGGCCATTCACAAAACCGGCCATAACTCCCGAACCCTTTGGAATTTTGGGACCAAATTTCGTGCGTTGAACTCGGGGGAGCGAGCCCTTTCCAACGATGCCCCATTCATCCAGATCCGAGCACTTTCGAAAAATTACCCAAAAATATCCAAAGGGGTACCCCTTTGAAAATTTCCGGTTTTGGGCAATTTCTGGAGTGGCCCTTTTTTTGATGGGAAATTGTTAGGGACCTCGCAGGGAGTCTGTGATTTCAATCCCACCCCGGGCTGACCAGTATTTCCCGAGATAATGGCTATTTTGTACCCTCCTTTGGCCATTCACAAAACCGGCCATAACTCCCGAACCCCTTGTTATTTCGGGACCAAATAAAGTGCGCTGAACTCGGGGGAGCGAGCCCTTTCCAACGATGCCCCATTCACCCAGATCCGAGCACTTTCGAAAAATTACCCAAAAATATCCAAAGGGCTACCCCTTTGAAAATTTCCGGTTTTGGGCAATTTCTGGAGTGGCCCTTTTTTTGATGGGAAATTGTTAGGGACCTCGCAGGGAGTCTGTGATTTCAATCCCACCCCGGGCTGACCAGTATTTCCCGAGATAATGGCTATTTTGTACCCTCCTTTGGCAATTCACAAAACCGGCCATAACTCCCGAACCCTTTGGAATTTTGGGACCAAATTTCGTGCGCTGAACTCGGGGGAGCGAGCCCTTTCCAACGATGCCCCATTCATCCAGATCCGAGCACTTTCGAAAAATTACCCAAAAATATCCAAAGGGGTACCCCTTTGAAAATTTCCGGTTTTGGGCAATTTCTGGAGTGGCCCTTTTTTTGATGGGAAATTGTTAGGGACCTCGCAGGGAGTCTGTGATTTCAATCCCACCCCGGGCTGACCAGTATTTCCCGAGATAATGGCTATTTTGTACCCTCCTTTGGCCATTCACAAAACCGGCCATAACTCCCGAACCCCTTGTTATTTCGGGACCAAATAAAGTGCGCTGAACTCGGGGGGCGAGCCCTTTCCAACGATGCCCCATTCATCCAGATCCGAGCACTTTCGAAAAATTACCCAAAAATATCCAAAGGGGTACCCCTTTGAAAATTTCCGGTTTTGGGCAATTTCTGGAGTGGCCCTTTTTTTGATGGGAAATTGTTAGGGACCTCGCAGGGAGTCTGTGATTTCAATCCCACCCCGGGCTGACCAGTATTTCCCGAGATAATGGCTATTTTGTACCCTCCTTTGGCAATTCACAAAACCGGCCATAACTCCCGAACCCTTTGGAATTTTGGGACCAAATTTCGTGCGCTGAACTCGGGGGAGCGAGCCCTTTCCAACGATGCCCCATTCATCCAGATCCGAGCACTTTCGAAAAATTACCCAAAAATATCCAAAGGGGTACCCCTTTGAAAATTTCCGGTTTTGGGCAATTTCTGGAGTGGCCCTTTTTTTGATGGGAAATTGTTAGGGACCTCGCAGGGAGTCTGTGATTTCAATCCCACCCCGGGCTGACCAGTATTTCCCGAGATAATGGCTATTTTGTACCCTCCTTTGGCCATTCACAAAACAGGCCATATCTCCCGAACCCCTTGTTATTTCGGGACCAAATAAAGTGCGCTGAACTCGGGGGAGCGAGCCCTTTCCAACGATGCCCCATTCACCCAGATCCGAGCACTTTCGAAAAATTACCCAAAAATATCCAAAGGGGTACCCCTTTGAAAATTTCCGGTTTTGGGCAATTTCTGGAGTGGCCCTTTTTTTGATGGGAAATTGTTAGGGACCTCGCAGGGAGTCTGTGATTTCAATCCCACCCCGGGCTGACCAGTATTTCCCGAGATAATGGCTATTTTGTACCCTCCTTTGGCCATTCACAAAACCGGCCATAACTCCCGAACCCTTTGGAATTTTGGGACCAAATTTCGTGCGTTGAACTCGGGGGAGCGAGCCCTTTCCAGCGATGCCCCATTCATCCAGATCCGAGCACTTTCGAAAAATTACCCAAAAATATCCAAAGGGGTACCCCTTTGAAAATTTCCGGTTTTGGGCAATTTCTGGAGTGGCCCTTTTTTTGATGGGAAATTGTTAGGGACCTCGCAGGGAGTCTGTGATTTCAATCCCACCCCGGGCTGACCAGTATTTCCCGAGATAATGGCTATTTTGTACCCTCCTTTGGCAATTCACAAAACCGGCCATAACTCCCGAACCCTTTGGAATTTTGGGACCAAATTTCGTGCGCTGAACTCGGGGGAGCGAGCCCTTTCCAACGATGCCCCATTCATCCAGATCCGAGCACTTTCGAAAAATTACCCAAAAATATCCAAAGGGGGACCCCTTTGAAAATTTCCGGTTTTGGGCAATTTCTGGAGTGGCCCTTTTTTTGATGGGAAATTGTTAGGGACCTCGCAGGGAGTCTGTGATTTCAATCCCACCCCGGGCTGACCAGTATTTCCCGAGATAATGGCTATTTTGTACCCTCCTTTGGCCATTCACAAAACCGGCCATAACTCCCGAACCCTTTGGAATTTTGGGACCAAATTTCGTGCGTTGAACTCGGGGGAGCGAGCCCTTTCCAACGATGCCCCCCCATTCATCCAGATCCGAGCACTTTCGAAAAATTACCCAAAAATATCCAAAGGGGTACCCCTTTGAAAATTTCCGGTTTTGGGCAATTTCTGGAGTGGCCCTTTTTTTGATGGGAAATTGTTAGGGACATCGCAGGGAGTCTGTGATTTCAATCCCACCCCGGGCTGACCAGTATTTCCCGAGATAATGGCTATTTTGTACCCTCCTTTGGCCATTCACAAAACCGGCCATAACTCCCGAACCCCTTGTTATTTCGGGACCAAATAAAGTGCGCTGAACTCGGGGGAGCGAGCCCTTTCCAACGATGCCCCATTCATCCAGATCCGAGCACTTTCGAAAAATTACCCAAAAATATCCAAAGGGGTACCCCTTTGAAAATTTCCGGTTTTGGGCAATTTCTGGAGTGGCCCTTTTTTTGATGGGAAATTGTTAGGGACCTCGCAGGGAGTCTGTGATTTCAATCCCACCCCGGGCTGACCAGTATTTCCCGAGATAATGGCTATTTTGTACCCTCCTTTGGCCATTCACAAAACCGGCCATAACTCCCGAACCCCTTGTTATTTCGGGACCAAATAAATTGCGCTGAGCTCGGGGGAGCGAGCCCTTTCCAACGATGCCCCATTCATCCAGATCCGAGCACTTTCGAAAAATTACCCAAAAATATCCAAAGGGGTACCCCTTTGAAAATTTCCGGTTTTGGGCAATTTCTGGAGTGGCCCTTTTTTTGATGGGAAATTGTTAGGGACCTCGCAGGGAGTCTGTGATTTCAATCCCACCCCGGGCTGACCAGTATTTCCCGAGATAATGGCTATTTTGTACCCTCCTTTGGCCATTCACAAAACCGGCCATAACTCCCGAACCCCTTGTTATTTCGGGACCAAATAAAGTGCGCTGAACTCGGGGGAGCGAGCCCTTTCCAACGATGCCCCATTCATCCAGATCCGAGCACTTTCGAAAAATTACCCAAAAATATCCAAAGGGGTACCCCTTTGAAAATTTCCGGTTTTGGGCAATTTCTGGAGTGGCCCTTTTTTTGATGGGAAATTGTTAGGGACCTCGCAGGGAGTCTGTGATTTCAATCCCACCCCGGGCTGACCAGTATTTCCCGAGATAATGGCTATTTTGTACCCTCCTTTGGCCATTCACAAAACCGGCCATAACTCCCGAACCCCTTGTTATTTCGGGACCAAATAAAGTGCGCTGAACTCGGGGGAGCGAGCCCTTTCCAACGATGCCCCATTAATCCAGATCCGAGCACTTTCGAAAAATTACCCAAAAATATCCAAAGGGGTACCCCTTTGAAAATTTCCGGTTTTGGGCAATTTCTGGAGTGGCCCTTTTTTTGATGGGAAATTGTTAGGGACCTCGCAGGGAGTCTGTGATTTCAATCCCACCCCGGGCTGACCAGTATTTCCCGAGATAATGGCTATTTTGTACCCTCCTTTGGCCATTCACAAAACCGGCCATAACTCCCGAACCCCTTGTTATTTCGGGACCAAATAAAGTGCGCTGAACTCGGGGGAGCGAGCCCTTTCCAACGATGCCCCATTCACCCAGATCCGAGCACTTTCGAAAAATTACCCAAAAATATCCAAAAAATTGAAAATTTCCGGTTTTGGGCAATTTCTGGAGTGGCCCTTTTTTTGATGGGAAATTGTTAGGGACCTCGCAGGGAGTCTGTGATTTCAATCCCACCCCGGGCTGACCAGTATTTCCCGAGATAATGGCTATTTTGTACCCTCCTTTGGCAATTCACAAAACCGGCCATAACTCCCGAACCCTTTGGAATTTTGGGACCAAATTTCGTGCGCTGAACTCGGGGGAGCGAGCCCTTTCCAACGATGCCCCATTCATCCAGATCCGAGCACTTTCGAAAAATTACCCAAAAATATCCAAAGGGGTACCCCTTTGAAAATTTCCGGTTTTGGGCAATTTCTGGAGTGGCCCTTTTTTTGATGGGAAATTGTTAGGGACCTCGCAGGGAGTCTGTGATTTCAATCCCACCCCGGGCTGACCAGTATTTCCTGAGATAATGGCTATTTTGTACCCTCCTTTGGCCATTCACAAAACCGGCCATAACTCCCGAACCCCTTGTTATTTCGGGACCAAATAAAGTGCGCTGAACTCGGGGGAGCGAGCCCTTTCCAACGATGCCCCATTCATCCAGATCCGAGCACTTTCGAAAAATTACCCAAAAATATCCAAAGGGGTACCCCTTTGAAAATTTCCGGTTTTGGGCAATTTCTGGAGTGGCCCTTTTTTTGATGGGAAATTGTTAGGGACCTCGCAGGGAGTCTGTGATTTCAATCCCACCCCGGGCTGACCAGTATTTCCCGAGATAATGGCTATTTTGTACCCTCCTTTGGCAATTCACAAAACCGGCCATAACTCCCGAACCCTTTGGAATTTTGGGACCAAATTTCGTGCGCTGAACTCGGGGGAGCGAGCCCTTTCCAACGATGCCCCATTCACCCAGATCCGAGCACTTTCGAAAAATTACCCAAAAATATCCAAAGGGCTACCCCTTTGAAATTTTCCGGTTTTGGGCAATTTCTGGAGTGGCCCTTTTTTTGATGGGAAATTGTTAGGGACCTCGCAGGGAGTCTGTGATTTCAATCCCACCCCGGGCTGACCAGTATTTCCCGAGATAATGGCTATTTTGTACCCTCCTTTGGCAATTCACAAAACCGGCCATAACTCCCGAACCCTTTGGAATTTTGGGACCAAATTTCGTGCGCTGAACTCGGGGGAGCGAGCCCTTTCCAACGATGCCCCATTCATCCAGATCCGAGCACTTTCGAAAAATTACCCAAAAATATCCAAAGGGGTACCCCTTTGAAAATTTCCGGTTTTGGGCAATTTCTGGAGTGGCCCTTTTTTTGATGGGAAATTGTTAGGGACCTCGCAGGGAGTCTGTGATTTCAATCCCACCCCGGGCTGACCAGTATTTCCCGAGATAATGGCTATTTTGTACCCTCCTTTGGCCATTCACAAAACCGGCCATAACTCCCGAACCCCTTGTTATTTCGGGACCAAATAAAGTGCGCTGAACTCGGGGGAGCGAGCCCTTTCCAACGATGCCCCATTCATCCAGATCCGAGCACTTTCGAAAAATTACCCAAAAATATCCAAAGGGGTACCCCTTTGAAAATTTCCGGTTTTGGGCAATTTCTGGAGTGGCCCTTTTTTTGATGGGAAATTGTTAGGGACCTCGCAGGGAGTCTGTGATTTCAATCCCACCCCGGGCTGACCAGTATTTCCCGAGATAATGGCTATTTTGTACCCTCCTTTGGCAATTCACAAAACCGGCCATAACTCCCGAACCCTTTGGAATTTTGGGACCAAATTTCGTGCGCTGAACTCGGGGGAGCGAGCCCTTTCCAACGATGCCCCATTCATCCAGATCCGAGCACTTTCGAAAAATTACCCAAAAATATCCAAAGGGGTACCCCTTTGAAAATTTCCGGTTTTGGGCAATTTCTGGAGTGGCCCTTTTTTTGATGGGAAATTGTTAGGGACCTCGCAGGGAGTCTGTGATTTCAATCCCACCCCGGGCTGACCAGTATTTCCCGAGATAATGGCTATTTTGTACCCTCCTTTGGCCATTCACAAAACAGGCCATATCTCCCGAACCCCTTGTTATTTCGGGACCAAATAAAGTGCGCTGAACTCGGGGGAGCGAGCCCTTTCCAACGATGCCCCATTCACCCAGATCCGAGCACTTTCGAAAAATTACCCAAAAATATCCAAAGGGGTACCCCTTTGAAAATTTCCGGTTTTGGGCAATTTCTGGAGTGGCCCTTTTTTTGATGGGAAATTGTTAGGGACCTCGCAGGGAGTCTGTGATTTCAATCCCACCCCGGGCTGACCAGTATTTCCCGAGATAATGGCTATTTTGTACCCTCCTTTGGCCATTCACAAAACCGGCCATAACTCCCGAACCCTTTGGAATTTTGGGACCAAATTTCGTGCGTTGAACTCGGGGGAGCGAGCCCTTTCCAGCGATGCCCCATTCATCCAGATCCGAGCACTTTCGAAAAATTACCCAAAAATATCCAAAGGGGTACCCCTTTGAAAATTTCCGGTTTTGGGCAATTTCTGGAGTGGCCCTTTTTTTGATGGGAAATTGTTAGGGACCTCGCAGGGAGTCTGTGATTTCAATCCCACCCCGGGCTGACCAGTATTTCCCGAGATAATGGCTATTTTGTACCCTCCTTTGGCAATTCACAAAACCGGCCATAACTCCCGAACCCTTTGGAATTTTGGGACCAAATTTCGTGCGCTGAACTCGGGGGAGCGAGCCCTTTCCAACGATGCCCCATTCATCCAGATCCGAGCACTTTCGAAAAATTACCCAAAAATATCCAAAGGGGTACCCCTTTGAAAATTTCCGGTTTTGGGCAATTTCTGGAGTGGCCCTTTTTTTGATGGGAAATTGTTAGGGACCTCGCAGGGAGTCTGTGATTTCAATCCCACCCCGGGCTGACCAGTATTTCCCGAGATAATGGCTATTTTGTACCCTCCTTTGGCCATTCACAAAACCGGCCATAACTCCCGAACCCTTTGGAATTTTGGGACCAAATTTCGTGCGTTGAACTCGGGGGAGCGAGCCCTTTCCAACGATGCCCCATTCATCCAGATCCGAGCACTTTCGAAAAATTACCCAAAAATATCCAAAGGGGTACCCCTTTGAAAATTTCCGGTTTTGGGCAATTTCTGGAGTGGCCCTTTTTTTGATGGGAAATTGTTAGGGACCTCGCAGGGAGTCTGTGATTTCAATCCCACCCCGGGCTGACCAGTATTTCCCGAGATAATGGCTATTTTGTACCCTCCTTTGGCCATTCACAAAACCGGCCATAACTCCCGAACCCCTTGTTATTTCGGGACCAAATAAAGTGCGCTGAACTCGGGGGAGCGAGCCCTTTCCAACGATGCCCCATTCATCCAGATCCGAGCACTTTCGAAAAATTACCCAAAAATATCCAAAGGGGTACCCCTTTGAAAATTTCCGGTTTTGGGCAATTTCTGGAGTGGCCCTTTTTTTGATGGGAAATTGTTAGGGACCTCGCAGGGAGTCTGTGATTTCAATCCCACCCCGGGCTGACCAGTATTTCCCGAGATAATGGCTATTTTGTACCCTCCTTTGGCCATTCACAAAACCGGCCATAACTCCCGAACCCCTTGTTATTTCGGGACCAAATAAATTGCGCTGAACTCGGGGGAGCGAGCCCTTTCCAACGATGCCCCATTCATCCAGATCCGAGCACTTTCGAAAAATTACCCAAAAATATCCAAAGGGGTACCCCTTTGAAAATTTCCGGTTTTGGGCAATTTCTGGAGTGGCCCTTTTTTGAATGGGAAATTGTTAGGGACCTCGCAGGGAGTCTGGGAATTTAATCCCACCCCGGGCTGACCAGTATTTCCCGTGATAATGGGCATTTCGCACCCTCCTTTGGGAGTTCACAAAAAAGGGCATAACTTCCGAACCCCTTGTTATTTCGGGACCAAATAAATTGCGCTGAACTCGGGGGAGCGAGCCCTTTCCAACGATGCCCCATTCATCCAGATCCGAGCACTTTCGAAAAATTACCCAAAAATATCCAAAGGGGTACCCCTTTGAAAATTTCCGGTTTTGGGCAATTTCTGGAGTGGCCCTTTTTTTGATGGGAAATTGTTAGGGACCTCGCAGGGAGTCTGTGATTTCAATCCCACCCCGGGCTGACCAGTATTTCCCGAGATAATGGCTATTTTGTACCCTCCTTTGGCCATTCACAAAACCGGCCATAACTCCCGAACCCCTTGTTATTTCGGGACCAAATAAAGTGCGCTGAACTCGGGGGAGCGAGCCCTTTCCAACGATGCCCCATTCATCCAGATCCGAGCACTTTCGAAAAATTACCCAAAAATATCCAAAGGGGTACCCCTTTGAAAATTTCCGGTTTTGGGCAATTTCTGGAGTGGCCCTTTTTTTGATGGGAAATTGTTAGGGACCTCGCAGGGAGTCTGTGATTTCAATCCCACCCCGGGCTGACCAGTATTTCCCGAGATAATGGCTATTTTGTACCCTCCTTTGGCCATTCACAAAACCGGCCATAACTCCCGAACCCCTTGTTATTTCGGGACCAAATAAAGTGCGCTGAACTCGGGGGAGCGAGCCCTTTCCAACGATGCCCCATTAATCCAGATCCGAGCACTTTCGAAAAATTACCCAAAAATATCCAAAGGGGTACCCCTTTGAAAATTTCCGGTTTTGGGCAATTTCTGGAGTGGCCCTTTTTTTGATGGGAAATTGTTAGGGACCTCGCAGGGAGTCTGTGATTTCAATCCCACCCCGGGCTGACCAGTATTTCCCGAGATAATGGCTATTTTGTACCCTCCTTTGGCCATTCACAAAACCGGCCATAACTCCCGAACCCTTTGGAATTTTGGGACCAAATTTCGTGCGTTGAACTCGGGGGAGCGAGCCCTTTCCAACGATGCCCCATTCATCCAGATCCGAGCACTTTCGAAAAATTACCCAAAAATATCCAAAGGGGTACCTCTTTGAAAATTTCCGGTTTTGGGCAATTTCTGGAGTGGCCCTTTTTTTGATGGGAAATTGTTAGGGACCTCGCAGGGAGTCTGTGATTTCAATCCCACCCCGGGCTGACCAGTATTTCCCGAGATAATGGCTATTTTGTACCCTCCTTTGGCCATTCACAAAACCGGCCATAACTCCCGAACCCCTTGTTATTTCGGGACCAAATAAAGTGCGCTGAACTCGGGGGAGCGAGCCCTTTCCAACGATGCCCCATTCATCCAGATCCGAGCACTTTCGAAAAATTACCCAAAAATATCCAAAGGGGTACCCCTTTGAAAATTTCCGGTTTTGGGCAATTTCTGGAGTGGCCCTTTTTTTGATGGGAAATTGTTAGGGACCTCGCAGGGAGTCTGTGATTTCAATCCCACCCCGGGCTGACCAGTATTTCCCGAGATAATGGCTATTTTGTACCCTCCTTTGGCCATTCACAAAACCGGCCATAACTCCCGAACCCTTTGGAATTTTGGGACCAAATTTCGTGCGTTGAACTCGCTGGAGCGAGCCCTTTCCAACGATGCCCCATTCATCCAGATCCGAGCACTTTCGAAAAATTACCCAAAAATATCCAAAGGGGTACCCCTTTGAAAATTTCCGGTTTTGGGCAATTTCTGGAGTGGCCCTTTTTTTGATGGGAAATTGTTAGGGACCTCGCAGGGAGTCTGTGATTTCAATCCCACCCCGGGCTGACCAGTATTTCCCGAGATAATGGCTATTTTGTACCCTCCTTTGGCCATTCACAAAACCGGCCATAACTCCCGAACCCCTTGTTATTTCGGGACCAAATAAAGTGCGCTGAACTCGGGGAGCGAGCCCTTTCCAACGATGCCCCATTCACCCAGATCCGAGCACTTTCGAAAAATTACCCAAAAATATCCAAAGGGCTACCCCTTTGAAAATTTCCGGTTTTGGGCAATTTCTGGAGTGGCCCTTTTTTTGATGGGAAATTGTTAGGGACCTCGCAGGGAGTCTGTGATTTCAATCCCACCCCGGGCTGACCAGTATTTCCCGAGATAATGGCTATTTTGTACCCTCCTTTGGCCATTCACAAAACCGGCCATAACTCCCGAACCCTTTGGAATTTTGGGACCAAATTTCGTGCGTTGAACTCGCTGGAGCGAGCCCTTTCCAACGATGCCCCATTCATCCAGATCCGAGCACTTTCGAAAAATTACCCAAAAATATCCAAAGGGGAACCCCTTTGAAAATTTCCGGTTTTGGGCAATTTCTGGAGTGGCCCTTTTTTTGATGGGAAATTGTTAGGGACCTCGCAGGGAGTCTGTGGTTTCAATCCCACCCCGGGCTGACCAGTATTTCCCGAGATAATGGCTATTTTGTACCCTCCTTTGGCAATTCACAAAACCGGCCATAACTCCCGAACCCTTTGGAATTTTGGGACCAAATTTCGTGCGCTGAACTCGGGGGAGCGAGCCCTTTCCAACGATGCCCCATTCATCCAGATCCGAGCACTTTCGAAAAATTACCCAAAAATATCCAAAGGGGTACCCCTTTGAAAATTTCCGGTTTTGGGCAATTTCTGGAGTGGCCTTTTTTTTGATGGGAAATTGTTAGGGACCTCGCAGGGAGTCTGTGATTTCAATCCCACCCCGGGCTGACCAGTATTTCCCGAGATAATGGCTATTTTGTACCCTCCTTTGGCCATTCACAAAACAGGCCATATCTCCCGAACCCCTTGTTATTTCGGGACCAAATAAAGTGCGCTGAACTCGGGGGAGTGAGCCCTTTCCAGCGATGCCCCATTCATCCAGATCCGAGCACTTTCGAAAAATTACCCAAAAATATCCAAAGGGGTACCCCTTTGAAAATTTCCGGTTTTGGGCAATTTCTGGAGTGGCCCTTTTTTTGATGGGAAATTGTTAGGGACCTCGCAGGGAGTCTGTGATTTCAATCCCACCCCGGGCTGACCAGTATTTCCCGAGATAATGGCTATTTTGTACCCTCCTTTGGCCATTCACAAAACCGGCCATAACTCCCGAACCCTTTGGAATTTTGGGACCAAATTTCGTGCGTTGAACTCGGGGGAGCGAGCCCTTTCCAGCGATGCCCCATTCATCCAGATCCGAGCACTTTCGAAAAATTACCCAAAAATATCCAAAGGGGTACCCCTTTGAAAATTTCCGGTTTTGGGCAATTTCTGGAGTGGCCCTTTTTTTGATGGGAAATTGTTAGGGACCTCGCAGGGAGTCTGTGGTTTCAATCCCACCCCGGGCTGACCAGTATTTCCCGAGATAATGGCTATTTTGTACCCTCCTTTGGCCATTCACAAAACCGGCCATAACTCCCGAACCCTTTGGAATTTTGGGACCAAATTTCGTGCGCTGAACTCGGGGGAGCGAGCCCTTTCCAACGATGCCCCATTCATCCAGATCCGAGCACTTTCGAAAAATTACCCAAAAATATCCAAAGGGGTACCCCTTTGAAAATTTCCGGTTTTGGGCAATTTCTGGAGTGGCCCTTTTTTTGATGGGAAATTGTTAGGGATCTCGCAGGGAGTCTGTGATTTCAATCCCACCCCGGGCTGACCAGTATTTCCCGAGATAATGGCTATTTTGTACCCTCCTTTGGCAATTCACAAAACCGGCCATAACTCCCGAACCCTTTGGAATTTTGGGACCAAATTTCGTGCGTTGAACTCGGGGGAGCGAGCCCTTTCCAGCGATGCCCCATTCATCCAGATCCGAGCACTTTCGAAAAATTACCCAAAAATATCCAAAGGGGTACCCCTTTGAAAATTTCCGGTTTTGGGCAATTTCTGGAGTGGCCCTTTTTTTGATGGGAAATTGTTAGGGATCTCGCAGGGAGTCTGTGATTTCAATCCCACCCCGGGCTGACCAGTATTTCCCGAGATAATGGCTATTTTGTACCCTCCTTTGGCCATTCACAAAACCGGCCATAACTCCCGAACCCCTTGTTATTTCGGGACCAAATAAAGTGCGCAGAACTCGGGGGAGCGAGCCCTTTCCAACGATGCCCCATTCATCCAGATCCGAGCACTTTCGAAAAATTACCCAAAAATATCCAAAGGGGTACCCCTTTGAAAATTTCCGGTTTTGGGCAATTTCTGGAGTGGCCCTTTTTTTGATGGGAAATTGTTAGGGACCTCGCAGGGAGTCTGTGATTTCAATCCCACCCCGGGCTGACCAGTATTTCCCGAGATAATGGCTATTTTGTACCCTCCTTTGGCAATTCACAAAACCGGCCATAACTCCCGAACCCTTTGGAATTTTGGGACTAAATTTCGTGCGCTGAACTCGGGGGAGCGAGCCCTTTCCAACGATGCCCCATTCATCCAGATCCGAGCACTTTCGAAAAATTACCCAAAAATATCCAAAGGGGTACCCCTTTGAAAATTTCCGGTTTTGGGCAATTTCTGGAGTGGCCCTTTTTTTGATGGGAAATTGTTAGGGACCTCGCAAGGAGTCTGTGATTTCAATCCCACCCCGGGCTGACCAGTATTTCCCGAGATAATGGCTATTTTGTACCCTCCTTTGGCCATTCACAAAACCGGCCATAACTCCCGAACCCTTTGGAATTTTGGGACCAAATTTCGTGCGTTGAACTCGGGGGAGCGAGCCCTTTCCAGCGATGCCCCATTCATCCAGATCCGAGCACTTTCGAAAAATTACCCAAAAATATCCAAAGGGGTACCCCTTTGAAAATTTCCGGTTTTGGGCAATTTCTGGAGTGGCCCTTTTTTTGATGGGAAATTGTTAGGGACCTCGCAGGGAGTCTGTGATTTCAATCCCACCCCGGGCTGACCAGTATTTCCCGAGATAATGGCTATTTTGTACCCTCCTTTGGCAATTCACAAAACCGGCCATAACTCCCGAACCCTTTGGAATTTTGGGACCAAATTTCGTGCGCTGAACTCGGGGGAGCGAGCCCTTTCCAACGATGCCCCATTCATCCAGATCCGAGCACTTTCGAAAAATTACCCAAAAATATCCAAAGGGGTACCCCTTTGAAAATTTCCGGTTTTGGGCAATTTCTGGAGTGGCCCTTTTTTTGATGGGAAATTGTTAGGGACCTCGCAGGGAGTCTGTGATTTCAATCCCACCCCGGGCTGACCAGTATTTCCCGAGATAATGGCTATTTTGTACCCTCCTTTGGCCATTCACAAAACCGGCCATAACTCCCGAACCCTTTGGAATTTTGGGACCAAATTTCGTGCGTTGAACTCGGGGGAGCGAGCCCTTTCCAACGATGCCCCATTCATCCAGATCCGAGCACTTTCGAAAAATTACCCAAAAATATCCAAAGGGGTACCCCTTTGAAAATTTCCGGTTTTGGGCAATTTCTGGAGTGGCCCTTTTTTTGATGGGAAATTGTTAGGGACCTCGCAGGGAGTCTGTGATTTCAATCCCACCCCGGGCTGACCAGTATTTCCCGAGATAATGGCTATTTTGTACCCTCCTTTGGCCATTCACAAAACCGGCCATAACTCCCGAACCCTTTGGAATTTTGGGACCAAATTTCGTGCGCTGAACTCGGGGGAGCGAGCCCTTTCCAACGATGCCCCATTCATCCAGATCCGAGCACTTTCGAAAAATTACCCAAAAATATCCAAAGGGGTACCCCTTTGAAAATTTCCGGTTTTGGGCAATTTCTGGAGTGGCCCTTTTTTTGATGGGAAATTGTTAGGGACCTCGCAGGGAGTCTGTGATTTCAATCCCACCCCGGGCTGACCAGTATTTCCCGAGATAATGGCAATTTTGTACCCTCCTTTGGCCATTCACAAAACCGGCCATAACTCCCGAACTCCTTGTTATTTCGGGACCAAATAAAGTGCGCTGAACTCGGGGGAGCGAGCCCTTTCCAACGATGCCCCATTCATCCAGATCCGAGCACTTTCGAAAAATTACCCAAAAATATCCAAAGGGGTACCCCTTTGAAAATTTCCGGTTTTGGGCAATTTCTGGAGTGGCCCTTTTTTTGATGGGAAATTGTTAGGGACCTCGCAGGGAGTCTGTGATTTCAATCCCACCCCGGGCTGACAAGTATTTCCCGAGATAATGGCAATTTTGTACCCTCCTTTGGCCATTCACAAAACCGGCCATAACTCCCGAACTCCTTGTTATTTCGGGACCAAATAAAGTGCGCTGAACTCGGGGGAGCGAGCCCTTTCCAACGATGCCCCATTCATCCAGATCCGAGCACTTTCGAAAAATTACCCAAAAATATCCAAAGGGGTACCCCTTTGAAAATTTCCGGTTTTGGGCAATTTCTGGAGTGGCCCTTTTTTTGATGGGAAATTGTTAGGGACCTCGCAGGGAGTCTGTGATTTCAATCCCACCCCGGGCTGACCAGTATTTCCCGAGATAATGGCAATTTTGTACCCTCCTTTGGCCATTCACAAAACCGGCCATAACTCCCGAACTCCTTGTTATTTCGGGACCAAATAAAGTGCGCTGAACTCGGGGGAGCGAGCCCTTTCCAACGATGCCCCATTCATCCAGATCCGAGCACTTTCGAAAAATTACCCAAAAATATCCAAAGGGGTACCCCTTTGAAAATTTCCGGTTTTGGGCAATTTCTGGAGTGGCCCTTTTTTTGATGGGAAATTGTTAGGGACCTCGCAGGGAGTCTGTGATTTCAATCCCACCCCGGGCTGACCAGTATTTCCCGAGATAATGGCAATTTTGTACCCTCCTTTGGCCATTCACAAAACCGGCCATAACTCCCGAACTCCTTGTTATTTCGGGACCAAATAAAGTGCGCTGAACTCGGGGGAGCGAGCCCTTTCCAACGATGCCCCATTCATCCAGATCCGAGCACTTTCGAAAAATTACCCAAAAATATCCAAAGGGGTACCCCTTTGAAAATTTCCGGTTTTGGGCAATTTCTGGAGTGGCCCTTTTTTTGATGGGAAATTGTTAGGGACCTCGCAGGGAGTCTGTGATTTCAATCCCACCCCGGGCTGACCAGTATTTCCCGAGATAATGGCTATTTTGTACCCTCCTTTGGCCATTCACAAAACCGGCCATAACTCCCGACCCCCTTGTTATTTCGGGACCAAATAAAGTGCGCTGAACTCGGGGGAGCGAGCCCTTTCCAACTATACCCCATTCATCCAGATCCGAGCACTTTCGAAAAATTACCCAAAAATATCCAAAGGGGTACCCCTTTGAAAATTTCCGGTTTTGGGCAATTTCTGGAGTGGCCCTTTTTTGATGGGAAATTGTTAGGGACCTCGCAGGGAGTCTGTGATTTCAATCCCACCCCGGGCTGACCAGTATTTCCCGAGATAATGGCTATTTTGTACCCTCCTTTGGCCATTCACAAAACCGGCCATAACTCCCGACCCCCTTGTTATTTCGGGACCAAATAAAGTGCGCTGAACTCGGGGGAGCGAGCCCTTTCCAACGATACCCCATTCATCCAGATCCGAGCACTTTCGAAAAATTACCCAAAAATATCCAAAGGGGTACCTCTTTGAAAATTTCCGGTTTTGGGCAATTTCTGGAGTGGCCCTTTTTTTGATGGGAAATTGTTAGGGACCTCGCAGGGAGTCTGTGATTTCAATCCCACCCCGGGCTGACCAGTATTTCCCGAGATAATGGCTATTTTGTACCCTCCTTTGGCCATTCACAAAACCGGCCATAACTCCCGAACCCCTTGTTATTTCGGGACCAAATTTCGTGCGTTGAACTCGGGGGAGCGAGCCCTTTCCAACGATGCCCCATTCATCCAGATCCGAGCACTTTCGAAAAATTACCCAAAAATATCCAAAGGGGTACCCCTTTGAAAATTTCCGGTTTTGGGCAATTTCTGGAGTGGCCCTTTTTTTGATGGGAAATTGTTAGGGACCTCGCAGGGAGTCTGTGATTTCAATCCCACCCCGGGCTGACCAGTATTTCCCGAGATAATGGCTATTTTGTACCCTCCTTTGGCCATTCACAAAACCGGCCATAACTCCCGAATCCCTTGTTATTTCGGGACCAAATAAAGTGCGCTGAACTCGGGGGAGCGAGCCCTTTCCAACGATGCCCCATTCATCCAGATCCGAGCACTTTCGAAAAATTACCCAAAAATATCCAAAGGGGCACCCCTTTGAAAATTTCCGGTTTTGGGCAATTTCTGGAGTGGCCCTTTTTTTGATGGGAAATTGTTAGGGACCTCGCAGGGAGTCTGTGATTTCAATCCCACCCCGGGCTGACCAGTATTTCCCGAGATAATGGCAATTTTGTACCCTCCTTTGGCCATTCACAAAACCGGCCATAACTCCCGAACTCCTTGTTATTTCGGGACCAAATAAAGTGCGCTGAACTCGGGGGAGCGAGCCCTTTCCAACGATGCCCCATTCATCCAGATCCGAGCACTTTCGAAAAATTACCCAAAAATATCCAAAGGGGTACCCCTTTGAAAATTTCCGGTTTTGGGCAATTTCTGGAGTGGCCCTTTTTTTGATGGGAAATTGTTAGGGACCTCGCAGGGAGTCTGTGATTTCAATCCCACCCCGGGCTGACCAGTATTTCCCGAGATAATGGCTATTTTGTACCCTCCTTTGGCCATTCACAAAACCGGCCATAACTCCCGAACCCCTTGTTATTTCGGGACCAAATAAAGTGCGCTGAACTCGGGGGAGCGAGCCCTTTCCAACGATGCCCCATTCATCCAGATCCGAGCACTTTCGAAAAATTACCCAAAAATATCCAAAGGGGCACCCCTTTGAAAATTTCCGGTTTTGGGCAATTTCTGGAGTGGCCCTTTTTTTGATGGGAAATTGTTAGGGACCTCGCAGGGAGTCTGTGATTTCAATCCCACCCCGGGCTGACCAGTATTTCCCGAGATAATGGCAATTTTGTACCCTCCTTTGGCCATTCACAAAACCGGCCATAACTCCCGAACTCCTTGTTATTTCGGGACCAAATAAAGTGCGCTGAACTCGGGGGAGCGAGCCCTTTCCAACGATGCCCCATTCATCCAGATCCGAGCACTTTCGAAAAATTACCCAAAAATATCCAAAGGGGTACCCCTTTGAAAATTTCCGGTTTTGGGCAATTTCTGGAGTGGCCCTTTTTTTGATGGGAAATTGTTAGGGACCTCGCAGGGAGTCTGTGATTTCAATCCCACCCCGGGCTGACCAGTATTTCCCGAGATAATGGCTATTTTGTACCCTCCTTTGGCCATTCACAAAACCGGCCATAACTCCCGACCCCCTTGTTATTTCGGGACCAAATAAAGTGCGCTGAACTCGGGGGAGCGAGCCCTTTCCAACTATACCCCATTCATCCAGATCCGAGCACTTTCGAAAAATTACCCAAAAATATCCAAAGGGGTACCCCTTTGAAAATTTCCGGTTTTGGGCAATTTCTGGAGTGGCCCTTTTTTAATGGGAAATTGTTAGGGACCTCGCAGGGAGTCTGTGATTTCAATCCCACCCCGGGCTGACCAGTATTTCCCGAGATAATGGCTATTTTGTACCCTCCTTTGGCCAATCACAAAACCGGCCATAACTCCCGACCCCCTTGTTATTTCGGGACCAAATAAAGTGCGCTGAACTCGGGGGAGCGAGCCCTTTCCAACGATACCCCATTCATCCAGATCCGAGCACTTTCGAAAAATTACCCAAAAATATCCAAAGGGGTACCTCTTTGAAAATTTCCGGTTTTGGGCAATTTCTGGAGTGGCCCTTTTTTTGATGGGAAATTGTTAGGGACCTCGCAGGGAGTCTGTGATTTCAATCCCACCCCGGGCTGACCAGTATTTCCCGAGATAATGGCTATTTTGTACCCTCCTTTGGCCATTCACAAAACCGGCCATAACTCCCGACCCCCTTGTTATTTCGGGACCAAATAAAGTGCGCTGAACTCGGGGGAGCGAGCCCTTTCCAACGATACCCCATTCATCCAGATCCGAGCACTTTCGAAAAATTACCCAAAAATATCCAAAGGGGCACCCCTTTGAAAATTTCCGGTTTTGGGCAATTTCTGGAGTGGCCCTTTTTTTGATGGGAAATTGTTAGGGACCTCGCAGGGAGTCTGTGATTTCAATCCCACCCCGGGCTGACCAGTATTTCCCGAGATAATGGCAATTTTGTACCCTCCTTTGGCCATTCACAAAACCGGCCATAACTCCCGAACTCCTTGTTATTTCGGGACCAAATAAAGTGCGCTGAACTCGGGGGAGCGAGCCCTTTCCAACGATGCCCCATTCATCCAGATTCGAGCACTTTCGAAAAATTACCCAAAAATATCCAAAGGGGTACCCCTTTGAAAATTTCCGGTTTTGGGCAATTTCTGGAGTGGCCCTTTTTTTGATGGGAAATTGTTAGGGACCTCGCAGGGAGTCTGTGATTTCAATCCCACCCCGGGCTGACCAGTATTTCCCGAGATAATGGCTATTTTGTACCCTCCTTTGGCCATTCACAAAACCGGCCATAACTCCCGACCCCCTTGTTATTTCGGGACCAAATAAAGTGCGCTGAACTCGGGGAAGCGAGCCCTTTCCAACTATACCCCATTCATCCAGATCCGAGCACTTTCGAAAAATTACCCAAAAATATCCAAAGGGGTACCCCTTTGAAAATTTCCGGTTTTGGGCAATTTCTGGAGTGGCCCTTTTTTGATGGGAAATTGTTAGGGACCTCGCAGGGAGTCTGTGATTTCAATCCCACCCCGGGCTGACCAGTATTTCCCGAGATAATGGCTATTTTGTACCCTCCTTTGGCCATTCACAAAACCGGCCATAACTCCCGACCCCCTTGTTATTTCGGGACCAAATAAAGTGCGCTGAACTCGGGGGAGCGAGCCCTTTCCAACGATACCCCATTCATCCAGATCCGAGCACTTTCGAAAAATTACCCAAAAATATCCAAAGGGGTACCTCTTTGAAAATTTCCGGTTTTGGGCAATTTCTGGAGTGGCCCTTTTTTTGATGGGAAATTGTTAGGGACCTCGCAGGGAGTCTGTGATTTCAATCCCACCCCGGGCTGACCAGTATTTCCCGAGATAATGGCTATTTTGTACCCTCCTTTGGCCATTCACAAAACCGGCCATAACTCCCGACCCCCTTGTTATTTCGGGACCAAATAAAGTGCGCTGAACTCGGGGGAGCGAGCCCTTTCCAACGATACCCCATTCATCCAGATCCGAGCACTTTCGAAAAATTACCCAAAAATATCCAAAGGGGTACCTCTTTGAAAATTTCCGGTTTTGGGCAATTTCTGGAGTGGCCCTTTTTTTGATGGGAAATTGTTAGGGACCTCGCAGGGAGTCTGTGATTTCAATCCCACCCCGGGCTGACCAGTATTTCCCGAGATAATGGCTATTTTGTACCCTCCTTTGGCCATTCACAAAACCGGCCATAACTCCCGACCCCCTTGTTATTTCGGGACCAAATAAAGTGCGCTGAACTCGGGGAAGCGAGCCCTTTCCAACTATACCCCATTCATCCAGATCCGAGCACTTTCGAAAAATTACCCAAAAATATCCAAAGGGGTACCCCTTTGAAAATTTCCGGTTTTGGGCAATTTCTGGAGTGGCCCTTTTTTGATGGGAAATTGTTAGGGACCTCGCAGGGAGTCTGTGATTTCAATCCCACCCCGGGCTGACCAGTATTTCCCGAGATAATGGCTATTTTGTACCCTCCTTTGGCCATTCACAAAACCGGCCATAACTCCCGACCCCCTTGTTATTTCGGGACCAAATAAAGTGCGCTGAACTCGGGGGAGCGAGCCCTTTCCAACGATACCCCATTCATCAAGATCCGAGCACTTTCGAAAAATTACCCAAAAATATCCAAAGGGGTACCTCTTTGAAAATTTCCGGTTTTGGGCAATTTCTGGAGTGGCCCTTTTTTTGATGGGAAATTGTTAGGGACCTCGCAGGGAGTCTGTGATTTCAATCCCACCCCGGGCTGACCAGTATTTCCCGAGATAATGGCTATTTTGTACCCTCCTTTGGCCATTCACAAAACCGGCCATAACTCCCGACCCCCTTGTTATTTCGGGACCAAATAAAGTGCGCTGAACTCGGGGGAGCGAGCCCTTTCCAACGATACCCCATTCATCCAGATCCGAGCACTTTCGAAAAATTACCCAAAAATATCCAAAGGGGTACCTCTTTGAAAATTTCCGGTTTTGGGCAATTTCTGGAGTGGCCCTTTTTTTGATGGGAAATTGTTAGGGACCTCGCAGGGAGTCTGTGATTTCAATCCCACCCCGGGCTGACCAGTATTTCCCGAGATAATGGCTATTTTGTACCCTCCTTTGGCCATTCACAAAACCGGCCATAACTCCCGACCCCTTGTTATTTCGGGACCAAATAAAGTGCGCTGAACTCGGGGGAGCGAGCCCTTTCCAACGATACCCCATTCATCCAGATCCGAGCACTTTCGAAAAATTACCCAAAAATATCCAAAGGGGTACCTCTTTGAAAATTTCCGGTTTTGGGCAATTTCTGGAGTGGCCCTTTTTTTGATGGGAAATTGTTAGGGACCTCGCAGGGAGTCTGTGATTTCAATCCCACCCCGGGCTGACCAGTATTTCCCGAGATAATGGCTATTTTGTACCCTCCTTTAGCCATTCACAAAACCGGCCATAACTCCCGAACTCCTTGTTATTTCGGGACCAAATAAAGTGCGCTGAACTCGGGGGAGCGAGCCCTTTCCAACGATGCCCCATTCATCCAGATCCGAGCACTTTCGAAAAATTACCCAAAAATATCCAAAGGGGTACCCCTTTGAAAATTTCCGGTTTTGGGCAATTTCTGGAGTGGCCCTTTTTTTGATGGGAAATTGTTAGGGACCTCGCAGGGAGTCTGTGATTTCAATCCCACCCCGGGCTGACCAGTATTTCCCGAGATAATGGCTATTTTGTACCCTCCTTTGGCCATTCACAAAACCGGCCATAACTCCCGAACCCCTTGTTATTTCGGGACCAAATAAAGTGCGCTGAACTCGGGGGAGCGAGCCCTTTCCAACGATGCCCCATTCATCCAGATCCGAGCACTTTCGAAAAATTACCCAAAAATATCCAAAGGGGCACCCCTTTGAAAATTTCCGGTTTTGGGCAATTTCTGGAGTGGCCCTTTTTTTGATGGGAAATTGTTAGGGACCTCGCAGGGAGTCTGTGATTTCAATCCCACCCCGGGCTGACCAGTATTTCCCGAGATAATGGCTATTTTGTACACTCCTTTGGCCATTCACAAAACCGGCCATAACTCCCGAACCCCTTGTTATTTCGGGACCAAATAAAGTGCGCTGAACTCGGGGGAGCGAGCCCTTTCCAACGATGCCCCATTCATCCAGATCCGAGCACTTTCGAAAAATGACCCAAAAATATCCAAAGGGGTACCCCTTTGAAAATTTCCGGTTTTGGGCAATTTCTGGAGTGGCCCTTTTTTTGATGGGAAATTGTTAGGGACCTCGCAGGGAGTCTGTGATTTCAATCCCACCCCGGGCTGACCAGTATTTCCCGAGATAATGGCTATTTTGAACCCTCCTTTGGCCATTCACAAAACCGGCCATAACTCCCGAACTCCTTGTTATTTCGGGACCAAATAAAGTGCGCTGAACTCGGGGGAGCGAGCCCTTTCCAACGATGCCCCATTCATCCAGATCCGAGCACTTTCGAAAAATTACCCAAAAATATCCAAAGGGGTACCCCTTTGAAAATTTCCGGTTTTGGGCAATTTCTGGAGTGGCCCTTTTTTTGATGGGAAATTGTTAGGGACCTCGCAGGGAGTCTGTGATTTCAATCCCACCCCGGGCTGACCAGTATTTCCCGAGATAATGGCTATTTTGTACCCTCCTTTGGCCATTCACAAAACCGACCATAACTCCCGAACCCCTTGTTATTTCGGGACCAAATAAAGTGCGCTGAACTCGGGGGAGCGAGCCCTTTCCAACGATGCCCCATTCATCCAGATCCGAGCACTTTCGAAAAATTACCCAAAAATATCCAAAGGGGCACCCCTTTGAAAATTTCCGGTTTTGGGCAATTTCTGGAGTGGCCCTTTTTTTGATGGGAAATTGTTAGGGACCTCGCAGGGAGTCTGTGATTTCAATCCCATCCCGGGCTGACCAGTATTTCCCGAGATAATGGCTATTTTGTACACTCCTTTGGCCATTCACAAAACCGGCCATAACTCCCGAACCCCTTGTTATTTCGGGACCAAATAAAGTGCGCTGAACTCGGGGGAGCGAGCCCTTTCCAACGATGCCCCATTCATCCAGATCCGAGCACTTTCGAAAAATTACCCAAAAATATCCAAAGGGGTACCCCTTTGAAAATTTCCGGTTTTGGGCAATTTCTGGAGTGGCCCTTTTTTTGATGGGAAATTGTTAGGGACCTCGCAGGGAGTCTGTGATTTCAATCCCACCCCGGGCTGACCAGTATTTCCCGAGATAATGGCTATTTTGTACCCTCCTTTGGCCATTCACAAAACAGGCCATATCTCCCGAACCCCTTGTTATTTCGGGACCAAATAAAGTGCGCTGAACTCGGGGGAGTGAGCCCTTTCCAACGATGCCCCATTCATCCAGATCCGAGCACTTTCGAAAAATTACCCAAAAATATCCAAAGGGGTACCCCTTTGAAAATTTCCGGTTTTGGGCAATTTCTGGAGTGGCCCTTTTTTTGATGGGAAATTGTTAGGGACCTCGCAGGGAGTCTGTGATTTCAATCCCACCCCGGGCTGACCAGTATTTCCCGAGATAATGGCTATTTTGTACCCTCCTTTGGCCATTCACAAAACCGGCCATAACTCCCGAACCCTTTGGAATTTTGGGACCAAATTTCGTGCGTTGAACTCGGGGGAGCGAGCCCTTTCCAACGATGCCCCATTCATCCAGATCCGAGCACTTTCGAAAAATTACCCAAAAATATCCAAAGGGGTACCCCTTTGAAAATTTCCGGTTTTGGGCAATTTCTGGAGTGGCCCTTTTTTTGATGGGAAATTGTTAGGGACCTCGCAGGGAGTCTGTGATTTCAATCCCATCCCGGGCTGACCAGTATTTCCCGAGATAATGGCTATTTTGTACACTCCTTTGGCCATTCACAAAACCGGCCATAACTCCCGAACCCCTTGTTATTTCGGGACCAAATAAAGTGCGCTGAACTCGGGGGAGCGAGCCCTTTCCAACGATGCCCCATTCATCCAGATCCGAGCACTTTCGAAAAATTACCCAAAAATATCCAAAGGGGTACCCCTTTGAAAATTTCCGGTTTTGGGCAATTTCTGGAGTGGCCCTTTTTTTGATGGCAAATTGTTAGGGACCTCGTAGGGAGTCTGTGATTTCAATCCCACCCCGGACTGACCAGTATTTCCCGAGATAATGGCTATTTTGAACCCTCCTTTGGCCATTCACAAAACCGGCCATAACTCCCGAACTCCTTGTTATTTCGGGACCAAATAAAGTGCGCTGAACTCGGGGGAGCGAGCCCTTTCCAACGATGCCCCATTCATCCAGATCCGAGCACTTTCGAAAAATTACCCAAAAATATCCAAAGGGGTACCCCTTTGAAAATTTCCGGTTTTGGGCAATTTCTGGAGTGGCCCTTTTTTTGATGGGAAATTGTTAGGGACCTCGCAGGGAGTCTGTGATTTCAATCCCACCCCGGGCTGACCAGTATTTCCCGAGATAATGGCTATTTTGTACCCTCCTTTGGCCATTCACAAAACCGGCCATAACTCCCGAACCCCTTGTTATTTCGGGACCAAATAAAGTGCGCTGAACTCGGGGGAGCGAGCCCTTTCCAACGATGCCCCATTCATCCAGATCCGAGCACTTTCGAAAAATTACCCAAAAATATCCAAAGGGGTACCCCTTTGAAAATTTCCGGTTTTGGGCAATTTCTGGAGTGGCCCTTTTTTTGATGGGAAATTGTTAGGGACCTCGCAGGGAGTCTGTGATTTCAATCCCACCCCGGGCTGACCAGTATTTCCCGAGATAATGGCTATTTTGTACCCTCCTTTGGCCATTCACAAAACCGGCCATAACTCCCGAACCCCTTGTTATTTCGGGACCAAATAAAGTGCGCTGAACTCGGGGGAGCGAGCCCTTTCCAACGATGCCCCATTCATCCAGATCCGAGCACTTTCGAAAAATTACCCAAAAATATAAGGGGTACCCCTTTGAAAATTTCCGGTTTTGGGCAATTTCTGGAGTGGCCCTTTTTTTGATGGGAAATTGTTAGGGACCTCGCAGGGAGTCTGTGATTTCAATCCCACCCCGGGCTGACCAGTATTTCCCGAGATAATGGCTATTTTGTACCCTCCTTTGGCCATTCACAAAACCGGCCTAACTCCCGAACCCTTTGGAATTTTGGGACCAAATTTCGTGCGTTGAACTCGGGGGAGCGAGCCCTTTCCAACGATGCCCCATTCATCCAGATCCGAGCACTTTCGAAAAATTACCCAAAAATATCCAAAGGGGTACCCCTTTGAAAATTTCCGGTTTTGGGCAATTTCTGGAGTGGCCCTTTTTTTGATGGGAAATTGTTAGGGATCTCGCAGGGAGTCTGTGATTTCAATCCCACCCCGGGCTGACCAGTATTTCCCGAGATAATGGCTATTTTGTACCCTCCTTTGGCCATTCACAAAACCGGCCATAACTCCCGAACCCCTTGTTATTTCGGGACCAAATAAAGTGCGCTGAACTCGGGGGAGCGAGCCCTTTCCAACGATGCCCCATTCATCCAGATCCGAGCACTTTCGAAAAATTACCCAAAAATATCCAAAGGGGTACCCCTTTGAAAATTTCCGGTTTTGGGCAATTTCTGGAGTGGCCCTTTTTTTGATGGGAAATTGTTAGGGACCTCGCAGGGAGTCTGTGATTTCAATCCCACCCCGGGCTGACCAGTATTTCCCGAGATAATGGCTATTTTGTACCCTCCTTTGGCCATTCACAAAACAGGCCATATCTCCCGAACCCCTTGTTATTTCGGGACCAAATAAAGTGCGCTGAACTCGGGGGAGTGAGCCCTTTCCAACGATGCCCCATTCATCCAGATCCGAGCACTTTCGAAAAATTACCCAAAAATATCCAAAGGGGTACCCCTTTGAAAATTTCCGGTTTTGGGCAATTTCTGGAGTGGCCCTTTTTTTGATGGGAAATTGTTAGGGACCTCGCAGGGAGTCTGTGATTTCAATCCCACCCCGGGCTGACCAGTATTTCCCGAGATAATGGCTATTTTGTACCCTCCTTTGGCCATTCACAAAACAGGCCATATCTCCCGAACCCCTTGTTATTTCGGGACCAAATAAAGTGCGCTGAACTCGGGGGAGTGAGCCCTTTCCAACGATGCCCCATTCATCCAGATCCGAGCACTTTCGAAAAATTACCCAAAAATATCCAAAGGGGTACCCCTTTGAAAATTTCCGGTTTTGGGCAATTTCTGGAGTGGCCCTTTTTTTGATGGGAAATTGTTAGGGACCTCGCAGGGAGTCTGTGATTTCAATCCCACCCCGGGCTGACCAGTATTTCCCGAGATAATGGCTATTTTGTACCCTCCTTTGGCCATTCACAAAACCGGCCATAACTCCCGAACCCTTTGGAATTTTGGGACCAAATTTCGTGCGTTGAACTCGGGGGAGCGAGCCCTTTCCAACGATGCCCCATTCATCCAGATCCGAGCACTTTCGAAAAATTACCCAAAAATATCCAAAGGGGTACCCCTTTGAAAATTTCCGGTTTTGGGCAATTTCTGGAGTGGCCCTTTTTTTGATGGGAAATTGTTAGGGACCTCGCAGGGAGTCTGTGATTTCAATCCCATCCCGGGCTGACCAGTATTTCCCGAGATAATGGCTATTTTGTACACTCCTTTGGCCATTCACAAAACCGGCCATAACTCCCGAACCCCTTGTTATTTCGGGACCAAATAAAGTGCGCTGAACTCGGGGGAGCGAGCCCTTTCCAACGATGCCCCATTCATCCAGATCCGAGCACTTTCGAAAAATTACCCAAAAATATCCAAAGGGGTACCCCTTTGAAAATTTCCGGTTTTGGGCAATTTCTGGAGTGGCCCTTTTTTTGATGGCAAATTGTTAGGGACCTCGCAGGGAGTCTGTGATTTCAATCCCACCCCGGGCTGACCAGTATTTCCCGAGATAATGGCTATTTTGTACCCTCCTTTGGCCATTCACAAAACCGGCCATAACTCCCGAACCCCTTGTTATTTCGGGACCAAATAAAGTGCGCTGAACTCGGGGGAGCGAGCCCTTTCCAACGATGCCCCATTCATCCAGATCCGAGCACTTTCGAAAAATTACCCAAAAATATAAGGGGTACCCCTTTGAAAATTTCCGGTTTTGGGCAATTTCTGGAGTGGCCCTTTTTTTGATGGGAAATTGTTAGGGACCTCGCAGGGAGTCTGTGATTTCAATCCCACCCCGGGCTGACCAGTATTTCCCGAGATAATGGCTATTTTGTACCCTCCTTTGGCCATTCACAAAACCGGCCATAACTCCCGAACCCTTTGGAATTTTGGGACCAAATTTCGTGCGTTGAACTCGGGGGAGCGAGCCCTTTCCAACGATGCCCCATTCATCCAGATCCGAGCACTTTCGAAAAATTACCCAAAAATATCCAAAGGGGTACCCCTTTGAAAATTTCCGGTTTTGGGCAATTTCTGGAGTGGCCCTTTTTTTGATGGGAAATTGTTAGGGATCTCGCAGGGAGTCTGTGATTTCAATCCCACCCCGGGCTGACCAGTATTTCCCGAGATAATGGCTATTTTGTACCCTCCTTTGGCCATTCACAAAACCGGCCATAACTCCCGAACCCCTTGTTATTTTGGGACCAAATAAAGTGCGCTGAACTCGGGGGAGCGAGCCCTTTCCAACGATGCCCCATTCATCCAGATCCGAGCACTTTCGAAAAATTACCCAAAAATATCCAAAGGGGTACCCCTTTGAAAATTTCCGGTTTTGGGCAATTTCTGGAGTGGCCCTTTTTTTGATGGGAAATTGTTAGGGATCTCGCAAGGAGTCTGTGATTTCAATCCCACCCCGGGCTGACCAGTATTTCCCGAGATAATGGCTATTTTGTACCCTCCTTTGGCCATTCACAAAACCGGCCATAACTCCCGAACCCCTTGTTATTTCGGGACCAAATAAAGTGCGCTGAACTCGGGGGAGCGAGCCCTTTCCAACGATGCCCCATTCATCCAGATCCGAGCACTTTCGAAAAATTACCCAAAAATATCCAAAGGGGTACCCCTTTGAAAATTTCCGGTTTTGGGCAATTTCTGGAGTGGCCCTTTTTTTGATGGGAAATTGTTAGGGACCTCGCAGGGAGTCTGTGATTTCAATCCCACCCCGGGCTGACCAGTATTTCCCGAGATAATGGCTATTTTGTACCCTCCTTTGGCCATTCACAAAACAGGCCATATCTCCCGAACCCCTTGTTATTTCGGGACCAAATTTCGTGCGTTGAACTCGGGGGAGCGAGCCCTTTCCAACGATGCCCCATTCATCCAGATCCGAGCACTTTCGAAAAATTACCCAAAAATATCCAAAGGGGTACCCCTTTGAAAATTTCCGGTTTTGGGCAATTTCTGGAGTGGCCCTTTTTTTGATGGGAAATTGTTAGGGATCTCGCAGGGAGTCTGTGATTTCAATCCCACCCCGGGCTGACCAGTATTTCCCGAGATAATGGCTATTTTGTACCCTCCTTTGGCCATTCACAAAACCGGCCATAACTCCCGAACCCCTTGTTATTTCGGGACCAAATAAAGTGCGCTGAACTCGGGGGAGCGAGCCCTTTCCAACGATGCCCCATTCATCCAGATCCGAGCACTTTCGAAAAATTACCCAAAAATATCCAAAGGGGTACCCCTTTGAAAATTTCCGGTTTTGGGCAATTTCTGGAGTGGCCCTTTTTTTGATGGGAAATTGTTAGGGACCTCGCAGGGAGTCTGTGATTTCAATCCCACCCCGGGCTGACCAGTATTTCCCGAGATAATGGCTATTTTGTACCCTCCTTTGGCCATTCACAAAACCGGCCATAACTCCCGAACCCCTTGTTATTTCGGGACCAAATAAAGTGCGCTGAACTCGGGGGAGCGAGCCCTTTCCAACGATGCCCCATTCATCCAGATCCGAGCACTTTCGAAAAATTAGCCAAAAATATCCAAAGGGGTACCCCTTTGAAAATTTCCGGTTTTGGGCAATTTCTGGAGTGGCCCTTTTTTTGATGGGAAATTGTTAGGGACCTCGCAGGGAGTCTGTGATTTCAATCCCACCCCGGGCTGACCAGTATTTCCCGAGATAATGGCTATTTTGTACCCTCCTTGGGCCATTCACAAAACCGGCCATAACTCCCGAACCCCTTGTTATTTCGGGACCAAATAAAGTGCGCTGAACTCGGGGGAGCGAGCCCTTTCCAACGATGCCCCATTCATCCAGATCCGAGCACTTTCGAAAAATTACCCAAAAATATCCAAAGGGGTACGTACCCCTTTGAAAATTTCCGGTTTTGGGCAATTTCTGGAGTGGCCCTTTTTTGATGGGAAATTGTTAGGGACCTCGCAGGGAGTCTGTGATTTCAATCCCACCCCGGGCTGACCAGTATTTCCCGAGATAATGGCTATTTTGTACCCTCCTTTGGCCATTCACAAAACCGGCCATAACTCCCGAACCCTTTGGAATTTTGGGACCAAATTTCGTGCGTTGAACTCGGGGGAGCGAGCCCTTTCCAACGATGCCCCATTCATCCAGATCCGAGCACTTTCGAAAAATTACCCAAAAATATCCAAAGGGGTACCCCTTTGAAAATTTCCGGTTTTGGGCAATTTCTGGAGTGGCCCTTTTTTTGATGGGAAATTGTTAGGGACCTCGCAGGGAGTCTGTGATTTCAATCCCACCCCGGGCTGACCAGTATTTCCCGAGATAATGGCTATTTTGTACCCTCCTTTGGCCATTCACAAAACCGGCCATAACTCCCGAACCCTTTGGAATTTTGGGACCAAATTTCGTGCGTTGAACTCGGGGGAGCGAGCCCTTTCCAACGATGCCCCATTCATCCAGATCCGAGCACTTTCGAAAAATTACCCAAAAATATCCAAAGGGGTACCCCTTTGAAAATTTCCGGTTTTGGGCAATTTCTGGAGTGGCCCTTTTTTTGATGGGAAATTGTTAGGGACCTCGCAGGGAGTCTGTGATTTCAATCCCACCCCGGGCTGACCAGTATTTCCCGAGATAATGGCTATTTTGTACCCTCCTTTGGCCATTCACAAAACCAGCCATAACTCCCGAACCCCTTGTTATTTCGGGACCAAATAAAGTGCGCTGAACTCGGGGGAGCGAGCCCTTTCCAACGATGCCCCATTCATCCAGATCCGAGCACTTTCGAAAAATTACCCAAAAATATCCAAAGGGGTACCCCTTTGAAGATTTCCGGTTTTGGGCAATTTCTGGAGTGGCCCTTTTTTTGATGGGAAATTGTTAGGGACCTCGCAGGGAGTCTGTGACCAAATTTCGTGCGTTGAACTCGGGGGAGCGAGCCCTTTCCAACGATGCCCCATTCATCCAGATCCGAGCACTTTCGAAAAATTACCCAAAAATATCCAAAGGGGTACCCCTTTGAAAATTTCCGGTTTTGGGCAATTTCTGGAGTGGCCCTTTTTTTGATGGGAAATTGTTAGGGACCTCGCAGGGAGTCTGTGATTTCAATCCCACCCCGGGCTGACCAGTATTTCCCGAGATAATGGCTATTTTGTACCCTCCTTTGGCCATTCACAAAACCGGCCATAACTCCCGAACCCCTTGGAATTTCGGGACCAAATTTCGTGCGTTGAACTCGGGGGAGCGAGCCCTTTCCAACGATGCCCCATTCATCCAGATCCGAGCACTTTCGAAAAATTACCCAAAAATATCCAAAGGGGTACCCCTTTGAAAATTTCCGGTTTTGGGCAATTTCTGGAGTGGCCCTTTTTTTGATGGGAAATTGTTAGGGACCTCGCAGGGAGTCTGTGATTTCAATCCCACCCCGGGCTGACCAGTATTTCCCGAGATAATGGCTATTTTGTACCCTCCTTTGGCCATTCACAAAACCGGCCATAACTCCCGAACCCCTTGTTATTTCGGGACCAAATTTCGTGCGTTGAACTCGGGGGAGCGAGCCCTTTCCAACGATGCCCCATTCATCCAGATCCGAGCACTTTCGAAAAATTACCCAAAAATATCCAAAGGGGTACCCCTTTGAAAATTTCCGGTTTTGGGCAATTTCTGGAGTGGCCCTTTTTTTGATGGGAAATTGTTAGGGACCTCGCAGGGAGTCTGTGATTTCAATCCCACCCAGGGCTGACCAGTATTTCCCGAGATAATGGCTATTTTGTACCCTCCTTTGGCCATTCACAAAACCGGCCATAACTCCCGAACCCCTTGTTATTTCGGGACCAAATAAAGTGCGCTGAACTCGGGGGAGTGAGCCCTTTCCAACGATGCCCCATTCATCCAGATCCGAGCACTTTCGAAAAATTACCCAAAAATATCCAAAGGGGTACCCCTTTGAAAATTTCCGGTTTTGGGCAATTTCTGGAGTGGCCCTTTTTTTGATCGGAAATTGTTAGGGACCTCGCAGGGAGTCTGTGATTTCAATCCCACCCCGGGCTGACCAGTATTTCCCGAGATAATGGCTATTTTGTACCCTCCTTTGGCCATTCACAAAACCGGCCATAACTCCCGAACCCTTTGGAATTTTGGGACCAAATTTCGTGCGTTGAACTCGCGGGAGTGAGCCCTTTCCAACGATGCCCCATTCATCCAGATCCGAGCACTTTCGAAAAATTACCCAAAAATATCCAAAGGGGTACCCCTTTGAAAATTTCCGGTTTTGGGCAATTTCTGGAGTGGCCCTTTTTTTGATGGGAAATTGTTAGGGACCTCGCAGGGAGTCTGTGATTTCAATCCCACCCCGGGCTGACCAGTATTTCCCGAGATAATGGCTATTTTGTACCCTCCTTTGGCCATTCACAAAACCGGCCATAACTCCCGAACCCCTTGTTATTTCGGGACCAAATAAAGTGCGTTGAACTCGGGGGAGCGAGCCCTTTCCAACGATGCCCCATTCATCCAGATCCGAGCACTTTCGAAAAATTACCCAAAAATATCCAAAGGGGTACCCCTTTGAAAATTTCCGGTTTTGGGCAATTTCTGGAGTGGCCCTTTTTTTGGTGGGAAATTGTTAGGGACCTCGCAGGGAGTCTGTGATTTCAATCCCACCCCGGGCTGACCAGTATTTCCCGAGATAATGGCTATTTTGTACCCTCCTTTGGCCATTCACAAAACCCGCCATAACTCCCGAACCCCTTGTTATTTCGGGACCAAATAAAGTGCGCTGAACTCGGGGGAGCGAGCCCTTTCCAACGATGCCCCATTCATCCAGATCCGAGCACTTTCGAAAAATTACCCAAAAATATCCAAAGGGGTACCCCTTTGAAAATTTCCGGTTTTGGGCAATTTCTGGAGTGGCCCTTTTTTGATGGGAAATTGTTAGGGACCTCGCAGGGAGTCTGTGATTTCAATCCCACCCCGGGCTGACCAGTATTTCCCGAGATAATGGCTATTTTGTACCCTCCTTTGGCCATTCACAAAACCGGCCATAACTCCCGAACCCTTTGGAATTTTGGGACCAAATTTCGTGCGTTGAACTCGGGGGAGCGAGCCCTTTCCAACGATGCCCCATTCATCCAGATCCGAGCACTTTCGAAAAATTACCCAAAAATATCCAAAGGGGTACCCCTTTGAAAATTTCCGGTTTTGGGCAATTTCTGGAGTGGCCCTTTTTTTGATGGGAAATTGTTAGGGACCTCGCAGGGAGTCTGTGATTTCAATCCCACCCCGGGCTGACCAGTATTTCCCGAGATAATGGCTATTTTGTACCCTCCTTTGGCCATTCACAAAACCAGCCATAACTCCCGAACCCCTTGTTATTTCGGGACCAAATAAAGTGCGCTGAACTCGGGGGAGCGAGCCCTTTCCAACGATGCCCCATTCATCCAGATCCGAGCACTTTCGAAAAATTACCCAAAAATATCCAAAGGGGTACCCCTTTGAAAATTTCCGGTTTTGGGCAATTTCTGGAGTGGCCCTTTTTTTGATGGGAAATTGTTAGGGACCTCGCAGGGAGTCTGTGATTTCAATCCCACCCCGGGCTGACCAGTATTTCCCGAGATAATGGCTATTTTGTACCCTCCTTTGGCCATTCACAAAACCGGCCATAACTCCCGAACCCCTTGTTATTTCGGGACCAAATTTCGTGCGTTGAACTCGGGGGAGCGAGCCCTTTCCAACGATGCCCCATTCATCCAGATCCGAGCACTTTCGAAAAATTACCCAAAAATATCCAAAGGGGTACCCCTTTGAAAATTTCCGGTTTTGGGCAATTTCTGGAGTGGCCCTTTTTTTGATGGGAAATTGTTAGGGACCTCGCAGGGAGTCTGTGATTTCAATCCCACCCAGGGCTGACCAGTATTTCCCGAGATAATGGCTATTTTGTACCCTCCTTTGGCCATTCACAAAACCGGCCATAACTCCCGAACCCCTTGTTATTTCGGGACCAAATAAAGTGCGCTGAACTCGGGGGAGTGAGCCCTTTCCAACGATGCCCCATTCATCCAGATCCGAGCACTTTCGAAAAATTACCCAAAAATATCCAAAGGGGTACCCCTTTGAAAATTTCCGGTTTTGGGCAATTTCTGGAGTGGCCCTTTTTTTGATGGGAAATTGTTAGGGACCTCGCAGGGAGTCTGTGATTTCAATCCCACCCCGGGCTGACCAGTATTTCCCGAGATAATGGCTATTTTGTACCCTCCTTTGGCCATTCACAAAACCGGCCATAACTCCCGAACCCTTTGGAATTTTGGGACCAAATTTCGTGCGTTGAACTCGGGGGAGCGAGCCCTTTCCAACGATGCCCCATTCATCCAGATCCGAGCACTTTCGAAAAATTACCCAAAAATATCCAAAGGGGTACCCCTTTGAAAATTTCCGGTTTTGGGCAATTTCTGGAGTGGCCCTTTTTTTGATCGGAAATTGTTAGGGACCTCGCAGGGAGTCTGTGATTTCAATCCCACCCCGGGCTGACCAGTATTTCCCGAGATAATGGCTATTTTGTACCCTCCTTTGGCCATTCACAAAACCGGCCATAACTCCCGAACCCTTTGGAATTTTGGGACCAAATTTCGTGCGTTGAACTCGCGGGAGTGAGCCCTTTCCAACGATGCCCCATTCATCCAGATCCGAGCACTTTCGAAAAATTACCCAAAAATATCCAAAGGGGTACCCCTTTGAAAATTTCCTTTTTTGGGCAATTTCTGGAGTGGCCCTTTTTTTGATGGGAAATTGTTAGGGACCTCGCAGGGAGTCTGTGATTTCAATCCCACCCCGGGCTGACCAGTATTTCCCGAGATAATGGCTATTTTGTACCCTCCTTTGGCCATTCACAAAACCGGCCATAACTCCCGAACCCCTTGTTATTTCGGGACCAAATAAAGTGCGTTGAACTCGGGGGAGCGAGCCCTTTCCAACGATGCCCCATTCATCCAGATCCGAGCACTTTCGAAAAATTACCCAAAAATATCCAAAGGGGTACCCCTTTGAAAATTTCCGGTTTTGGGCAATTTCTGGAGTGGCCCTTTTTTTGGTGGGAAATTGTTAGGGACCTCGCAGGGAGTCTGTGATTTCAATCCCACCCCGGGCTGACCAGTATTTCCCGAGATAATGGCTATTTTGTACCCTCCTTTGGCCATTCACAAAACCGGCCATAACTCCCGAACCCCTTGTTATTTCGGGACCAAATAAAGTGCGCTGAACTCGGGGGAGCGAGCCCTTTCCAACGATGCCCCATTCATCCAGATCCGAGCACTTTCGAAAAATTACCCAAAAATATCCAAAGGGGTACCCCTTTGAAAATTTCCGGTTTTGGGCAATTTCTGGAGTGGCCCTTTTTTTGATGGGAAATTGTTAGGGACCTCGCAGGGAGTCTGTGATTTCAATCCCACCCCGGGCTGACCAGTATTTCCCGAGATAATGGCTATTTTGTACCCTCCTTTGGCAATTGACAAAACCGGCCATAACTCCCGAACCCCTTGTTATTTCGGGACCAAATAAAGTGCGCTGAACTCGGGGGAGCGAGCCCTTTCCAACGATGCCCCATTCATCCAGATCCGAGCACTTTCGAAAAATTACCCAAAAATATCCAAAGGGGTACCCCTTTGAAAATTTCCGGTTTTGGGCAATTTCTGGAGTGGCCCTTTTTTTGATGGGAAATTGTTAGGGACCTCGCAGGGAGTCTGTGATTTCAATCCCACCCCGGGCTGACCAGTATTTCCCGAGATAATGGCTATTTTGTACCCTCCTTTGGCCATTCACAAAACCGGCCATAACTCCCGAACCCTTTGGAATTTTGGGACCAAATTTCGTGCGTTGAACTCGGGGGAGCGAGCCCTTTCCAACGATGCCCCATTCATCCAGATCCGAGCACTTTCGAAAAATTACCCAAAAATATCCAAAGGGGTACACCCCTTTGAAAATTTCCGGTTTTGGGCAATTTCTGGAGTGGCCCTTTTTTTGATGGGAAATTGTTAGGGACCTCGCAGGGAGTCTGTGATTTCAATCCCACCCCGGGCTGACCAGTATTTCCCGAGATAATGGCTATTTTGTACCCTCCTTGGGCCATTCACAAAACCGGCCATAACTCCCGAACCCCTTGTTATTTCGGGACCAAATAAAGTGCGCTGAACTCGGGGGAGCGAGCCCTTTCCAACGATGCCCCATTCATCCAGATCCGAGCACTTTCGAAAAATTACCCAAAAATATCCAAAGGGGTACCCCTTTGAAAATTTCCGGTTTTGGGCAATTTCTGGAGTGGCCCTTTTTTTGATGGGAAATTGTTAGGGACCTCGCAGGGAGTCTGTGATTTCAATCCCACCCCGGGCTGACCAGTATTTCCCGAGATAATGGCTATTTTGTACCCTCCTTTGGCCATTCACAAAACCGGCCATAACTCCCGAACCCTTTGGAATTTTTGGACCAAATTTCGTGCGTTGAACTCGGGGGAGCGAGCCCTTTCCAACGATGCCCCATTCATCCAGATCCGAGCACTTTCGAAAAATTACCCAAAAATATCCAAAGGGGTACACCCCTTTGAAAATTTCCGGTTTTGGGCAATTTCTGGAGTGGCCCTTTTTTGATGGGAAATTGTTAGGGACCTCGCAGGGAGTCTGTGATTTCAATCCCACCCCGGGCTGACCAGTATTTCCCGAGATAATGGCTATTTTGTACCCTCCTTTGGCCATTCACAAAACCGGCCATAACTCCCGAACCCCTTGTTATTTCGGGACCAAATAAAGTGCGCTGAACTCGGGGGAGCGAGCCCTTTCCAACGATGCCCCATTCATCCAGATCCGAGCACTTTCGAAAAATTACCCAAAAATATCCAAAGGGGTACCCCTTTGAAAATTTCCGGTTTTGGGCAATTTCTGGAGTGGCCCTTTTTTTGATGGGAAATTGTTAGGGACCTCGCAGGGAGTCTGTGATTTCAATCCCACCCCGGGCTGACCAGTATTTCCCGAGATAATGGCTATTTTGTACCCTCCTTTGGCCATTCACAAAACCGGCCATAACTCCCGAACCCTTTGGAATTTTTGGACCAAATTTCGTGCGTTGAACTCGGGGGAGCGAGCCCTTTCCAACGATGCCCCATTCATCCAGATCCGAGCACTTTCGAAAAATTACCCAAAAATATCCAAAGGGGTACACCCCTTTGAAAATTTCCGGTTTTGGGCAATTTCTGGAGTGGCCCTTTTTTTGATCGGAAATTGTTAGGGACCTCGCAGGGAGTCTGTGATTTCAATCCCACCCCGGGCTGACCAGTATTTCCCGAGATAATGGCTATTTTGTACCCTCCTTTGGCCATTCACAAAACCGGCCATAACTCCCGAACCCTTTGGAATTTTGGGACCAAATTTCGTGCGTTGAACTCGCGGGAGTGAGCCCTTTCCAACGATGCCCCATTCATCCAGATCCGAGCACTTTCGAAAAATTACCCAAAAATATCCAAAGGGGTACCCCTTTGAAAATTTCCTTTTTTGGGCAATTTCTGGAGTGGCCCTTTTTTTGATGGGAAATTGTTAGGGACCTCGCAGGGAGTCTGTGATTTCAATCCCACCCCGGGCTGACCAGTATTTCCCGAGATAATGGCTATTTTGTACCCTCCTTTGGCCATTCACAAAACCGGCCATAACTCCCGAACCCCTTGTTATTTCGGGACCAAATAAAGTGCGTTGAACTCGGGGGAGCGAGCCCTTTCCAACGATGCCCCATTCATCCAGATCCGAGCACTTTCGAAAAATTACCCAAAAATATCCAAAGGGGTACCCCTTTGAAAATTTCCGGTTTTGGGCAATTTCTGGAGTGGCCCTTTTTTTGGTGGGAAATTGTTAGGGACCTCGCAGGGAGTCTGTGATTTCAATCCCACCCCGGGCTGACCAGTATTTCCCGAGATAATGGCTATTTTGTACCCTCCTTTGGCCATTCACAAAACCGGCCATAACTCCCGAACCCCTTGTTATTTCGGGACCAAATAAAGTGCGCTGAACTCGGGGGAGCGAGCCCTTTCCAACGATGCCCCATTCATCCAGATCCGAGCACTTTCGAAAAATTACCCAAAAATATCCAAAGGGGTACCCCTTTGAAAATTTCCGGTTTTGGGCAATTTCTGGAGTGGCCCTTTTTTTGATGGGAAATTGTTAGGGACCTCGCAGGGAGTCTGTGATTTCAATCCCACCCCGGGCTGACCAGTATTTCCCGAGATAATGGCTATTTTGTACCCTCCTTTGGCCATTCACAAAACCGGCCATAACTCCCGAACCCTTTGGAATTTTGGGACCAAATTTCGTGCGTTGAACTCGGGGGAGCGAGCCCTTTCCAACGATGCCCCATTCATCCAGATCCGAGCACTTTCGAAAAATTACCCAAAAATATCCAAAGGGGTACACCCCTTTGAAAATTTCCGGTTTTGGGCAATTTCTGGAGTGGCCCTTTTTTTGATGGGAAATTGTTAGGGACCTCGCAGGGAGTCTGTGATTTCAATCCCACCCCGGGCTGACCAGTATTTCCCGAGATAATGGCTATTTTGTACCCTCCTTGGGCCATTCACAAAACCGGCCATAACTCCCGAACCCCTTGTTATTTCGGGACCAAATAAAGTGCGCTGAACTCGGGGGAGCGAGCCCTTTCCAACGATGCCCCATTCATCCAGATCCGAGCACTTTCGAAAAATTACCCAAAAATATCCAAAGGGGTACGTACCCCTTTGAAAATTTCCGGTTTTGGGCAATTTCTGGAGTGGCCCTTTTTTGATGGGAAATTGTTAGGGACCTCGCAGGGAGTCTGTGATTTCAATCCCACCCCGGGCTGACCAGTATTTCCCGAGATAATGGCTATTTTGTACCCTCCTTTGGCCATTCACAAAACCGGCCATAACTCCCGAACCCTTTGGAATTTTGGGACCAAATTTCGTGCGTTGAACTCGGGGGAGCGAGCCCTTTCCAACGATGCCCCATTCATCCAGATCCGAGCACTTTCCAAAAATTACCCAAAAATATCCAAAGGGGTACCCCTTTGAAAATTTCCGGTTTTGGGCAATTTCTGGAGTGGCCCTTTTTTTGATGGGAAATTGTTAGGGACCTCGCAGGGAGTCTGTGATTTCAATCCCACCCCGGGCTGACCAGTATTTCCCGAGATAATGGCTATTTTGTACCCTCCTTTGGCCATTCACAAAACCGGCCATAACTCCCGAACCCTTTGGAATTTTGGGACCAAATTTCGTGCGTTGAACTCGGGGGAGCGAGCCCTTTCCAACGATGCCCCATTCATCCAGATCCGAGCACTTTCGAAAAATTACCCAAAAATATCCAAAGGGGTACCCCTTTGAAGATTTCCGGTTTTGGGCAATTTCTGGAGTGGCCCTTTTTTTGATGGGAAATTGTTAGGGACCTCGCAGGGAGTCTGTGACCAAATTTCGTGCGTTGAACTCGGGGGAGCGAGCCCTTTCCAACGATGCCCCATTCATCCAGATCCGAGCACTTTCGAAAAATTACCCAAAAATATCCAAAGGGGTACCCCTTTGAAAATTTCCGGTTTTGGGCAATTTCTGGAGTGGCCCTTTTTTTGATGGGAAATTGTTAGGGACCTCGCAGGGAGTCTGTGATTTCAATCCCACCCCGGGCTGACCAGTATTTCCCGAGATAATGGCTATTTTGTACCCTCCTTTGGCCATTCACAAAACCGGCCATAACTCCCGAACCCCTTGGAATTTCGGGACCAAATAAAGTGCGTTGAACTCGGGGGAGCGAGCCCTTTCCAACGATGCCCCATTCATCCAGATCCGAGCACTTTCGAAAAATTACCCAAAAATATCCAAAGGGGTACCCCTTTGAAAATTTCCGGTTTTGGGCAATTTCTGGAGTGGCCCTTTTTTTGATGGGAAATTGTTAGGGACCTCGCAGGGAGTCTGTGATTTCAATCCCACCCCGGGCTGACCAGTATTTCCCGAGATAATGGCTATTTTGTACCCTCCTTTGGCCATTCACAAAACCGGCCATAACTCCCGAACCCCTTGTTATTTCGGGACCAAATTTCGTGCGTTGAACTCGGGGGAGCGAGCCCTTTCCAACGATGCCCCATTCATCCAGATCCGAGCACTTTCGAAAAATTACCCAAAAATATCCAAAGGGGTACCCCTTTGAAAATTTCCGGTTTTGGGCAATTTCTGGAGTGGCCCTTTTTTTGATGGGAAATTGTTAGGGACCTCGCAGGGAGTCTGTGATTTCAATCCCACCCAGGGCTGACCAGTATTTCCCGAGATAATGGCTATTTTGTACCCTCCTTTGGCCATTCACAAAACCGGCCATAACTCCCGAACCCCTTGTTATTTCGGGACCAAATAAAGTGCGCTGAACTCGGGGGAGTGAGCCCTTTCCAACGATGCCCCATTCATCCAGATCCGAGCACTTTCGAAAAATTACCCAAAAATATCCAAAGGGGTACCCCTTTGAAAATTTCCGGTTTTGGGCAATTTCTGGAGTGGCCCTTTTTTTGATGGGAAATTGTTAGGGACCTCGCAGGGAGTCTGTGATTTCAATCCCACCCCGGGCTGACCAGTATTTCCCGAGATAATGGCTATTTTGTACCCTCCTTTGGCCATTCACAAAACCGGCCATAACTCCCGAACCCTTTGGAATTTTGGGACCAAATTTCGTGCGTTGAACTCGGGGGAGCGAGCCCTTTCCAACGATGCCCCATTCATCCAGATCCGAGCACTTTCGAAAAATTACCCAAAAATATCCAAAGGGGTACCCCTTTGAAAATTTCCGGTTTTGGGCAATTTCTGGAGTGGCCCTTTTTTTGATCGGAAATTGTTAGGGACCTCGCAGGGAGTCTGTGATTTCAATCCCACCCCGGGCTGACCAGTATTTCCCGAGATAATGGCTATTTTGTACCCTCCTTTGGCCATTCACAAAACCGGCCATAACTCCCGAACCCTTTGGAATTTTGGGACCAAATTTCGTGCGTTGAACTCGCGGGAGTGAGCCCTTTCCAACGATGCCCCATTCATCCAGATCCGAGCACTTTCGAAAAATTACCCAAAAATATCCAAAGGGGTACCCCTTTGAAAATTTCCTTTTTTGGGCAATTTCTGGAGTGGCCCTTTTTTTGATGGGAAATTGTTAGGGACCTCGCAGGGAGTCTGTGATTTCAATCCCACCCCGGGCTGACCAGTATTTCCCGAGATAATGGCTATTTTGTACCCTCCTTTGGCCATTCACAAAACCGGCCATAACTCCCGAACCCCTTGTTATTTCGGGACCAAATAAAGTGCGTTGAACTCGGGGGAGCGAGCCCTTTCCAACGATGCCCCATTCATCCAGATCCGAGCACTTTCGAAAAATTACCCAAAAATATCCAAAGGGGTACCCCTTTGAAAATTTCCGGTTTTGGGCAATTTCTGGAGTGGCCCTTTTTTTGATGGGAAATTGTTAGGGACCTCGCAGGGAGTCTGTGATTTCAATCCCACCCCGGGCTGACCAGTATTTCCCGAGATAATGGCTATTTTGTACCCTCCTTTGGCCATTCACAAAACCGGCCATAACTCCCGAACCCCTTGTTATTTCGGGACCAAATAAAGTGCGCTGAACTCGGGGGAGCGAGCCCTTTCCAACGATGCCCCATTCATCCAGATCCGAGCACTTTCGAAAAATTACCCAAAAATATCCAAAGGGGTACCCCTTTGAAAATTTCCGGTTTTGGGCAATTTCTGGAGTGGCCCTTTTTTTGATGGGAAATTGTTAGGGACCTCGCAGGGAGTCTGTGATTTCAATCCCACCCCGGGCTGACCAGTATTTCCCGAGATAATGGCTATTTTGTACCCTCCTTTGGCCATTCACAAAACCGGCCATAACTCCCGAACCCCTTGCTATTTCGGGACCAAATAAAGTGCGCTGAACTCGGGGGAGCGAGCCCTTTCCAACGATGCCCCATTCATCCAGATCCGAGCACTTTCGAAAAATTACCCAAAAATATCCAAAGGGGTACCCCTTTGAAAATTTCCGGTTTTGGGCAATTTCTGGAGTGGCCCTTTTTTTGATGGGAAATTGTTAGGGACCTCGCAGGGAGTCTGTGATTTCAATCCCACCCCGGGCTGACCAGTATTTCCCGAGATAATGGCTATTTTGTACCCTCCTTTGGCCATTCACAAAACCGGCCATAACTCCCGAACCCCTTGCTAGTTCGGGACCAAATAAAGTGCGCTGAACTCGGGGGAGCGAGCCCTTTCCAACGATGCCCCATTCATCCAGATCCGAGCACTTTCGAAAAATTACCCAAAAATATCCAAAGGGGTACCCCTTTGAAAATTTCCGGTTTTGGGCAATTTCTGGAGTGGCCCTTTTTTTGATGGGAAATTGTTAGGGACCTCGCAGGGAGTCTGTGATTTCAATCCCACCCCGGGCTGACCAGTATTTCCCGAGATAATGGCTATTTTGTACCCTCCTTTGGCCATTCACAAAACCGGCCATAACTCCCGAACCCCTTGCTATTTCGGGACCAAATAAAGTGCGCTGAACTCGGGGGAGCGAGCCCTTTCCAACGATGCCCCATTCATCCAGATCCGAGCACTTTCGAAAAATTACCCAAAAATATCCAAAGGGGTACCCCTTTGAAAATTTCCGGTTTTGGGCAATTTCTGGAGTGGCCCTTTTTTTGATGGGAAATTGTTAGGGACCTCGCAGGGAGTCTGTGATTTCAATCCCACCCCGGGCTGACCAGTATTTCCCGAGATAATGGCTATTTTGTACCCTCCTTTGGCCATTCACAAAACCGGCCATAACTCCCGAACCCCTTGTTATTTCGGGACCAAATTTCGTGCGTTGAACTCGGGGGAGCGAGCCCTTTCCAACGATGCCCTATTCATCCAGATCCGAGCACTTTCGAAAAATTACCCAAAAATATCCAAAGGGGTACCCCTTTGAAAATTTCCGGTTTTGGGCAATTTCTGGAGTGGCCCTTTTTTTGATGGGAAATTGTTAGGGACCTCGCAGGGAGTCTGTGATTTCAATCCCACCCCGGGCTGACCAGTATTTCCCGAGATAATGGCTATTTTGTACCCTCCTTTGGCCATTCACAAAACCGGCCATAACTCCCGAACCCCTTGTTATTTCGGGACCAAATTTCGTGCGTTGAACTCGGGGGAGCGAGCCCTTTCCAACGATGCCCCATTCATCCAGATCCGAGCACTTTCGAAAAATTACCCAAAAATATCCAAAGGGGTACCCCTTTGAAAATTTCCGGTTTTGGGCAATTTCTGGAGTGGCCCTTTTTTTGATGGGAAATTGTTAGGGACCTCGCAGGGAGTCTGTGATTTCAATCCCACCCCGGGCTGACCAGTATTTCCCGAGATAATGGCTATTTTGTACCCTCCTTTGGCCATTCACAAAACCGGCCATAACTCCCGAACCCCTTGTTATTTCGGGACCAAATTTCGTGCGTTGAACTCGGGGGAGCGAGCCCTTTCCAACGATGCCCCATTCATCCAGATCCGAGCACTTTCGAAAAATTACCCAAAAATATCCAAAGGGGTACCCCTTTGAAAATTTCCGGTTTTGGGCAATTTCTGGAGTGGCCCTTTTTTTGATGGGAAATTGTTAGGGACCTCGCAGGGAGTCTGTGATTTCAATCCCACCCCGGGCTGACCAGTATTTCCCGAGATAATGGCTATTTTGTACCCTCCTTTGGCCATTCACAAAACCGGCCATAACTCCCGAACCCCTTGCTATTTCGGGACCAAATAAAGTGCGCTGAACTCGGGGGAGCGAGCCCTTTCCAACGATGCCCCATTCATCCAGATCCGAGCACTTTCGAAAAATTACCCAAAAATATCCAAAGGGGTACCCCTTTGAAAATTTCCGGTTTTGGGCAATTTCTGGAGTGGCCCTTTTTTTGATGGGAAATTGTTAGGGACCTCGCAGGGAGTCTGTGATTTCAATCCCACCCCGGGCTGACCAGTATTTCCCGAGATAATGGCTATTTTGTACCCTCCTTTGGCCATTCACAAAACCGGCCATAACTCCCGAACCCTTTGGAATTTTGGGACCAAATTTCGTGCGTTGAACTCGGGGGAGCGAGCCCTTTCCAACGATGCCCCATTCATCCAGATCCGAGCACTTTCGAAAAATTACCCAAAAATATCCAAAGGGGTACCCCTTTGAAAATTTCCGGTTTTGGGCAATTTCTGGAGTGGCCCTTTTTTTGATGGGAAATTGTTAGGGACCTCGCAGGGAGTCTGTGATTTCAATCCCACCCCGGGCTGACCAGTATTTCCCGAGATAATGGCTATTTTGTACCCTCCTTTGGCCATTCACAAAACCGGCCATAACACCCGAACCCCTTGCTATTTCGGGACCAAATAAAGTGCGCTGAACTCGGGGGAGCGAGCCCTTTCCAACGATGCCCCATTCATCCAGATCCGAGCACTTTCGAAAAATTACCCAAAAATATCCAAAGGGGTACCCCTTTGAAAATTTCCGGTTTTGGGCAATTTCTGGAGTGGCCCTTTTTTTGATGGGAAATTGTTAGGGACCTCGCAGGGAGTCTGTGATTTCAATCCCACCCCGGGCTGACCAGTATTTCCCGAGATAATGGCTATTTTGTACCCTCCTTTGGCCATTCACAAAACCGGCCATAACTCCCGAACCCTTTGGAATTTTGGGACCAAATTTCGTGCGTTGAACTCGGGGGAGCGAGCCCTTTCCAACGATGCCCCATTCATCCAGATCCGAGCACTTTCGAAAAATTACCCAAAAATATCCCAAGGGGTACCCCTTTGAAAATTTCCGGTTTTGGGCAATTTCTGGAGTGGCCCTTTTTTTGATGGGAAATTGTTAGGGACCTCGCAGGGAGTCTGTGATTTCAATCCCACCCCGGGCTGACCAGTATTTCCCGAGATAATGGCTATTTTGTACCCTCCTTTGGCCATTCACAAAACCGGCCATAACTCCCGAACCCCTTGTTATTTCGGGACCAAATTTCGTGCGTTGAACTCGGGGGAGCGAGCCCTTTCCAACGATGCCCCATTCATCCAGATCCGAGCACTTTCGAAAAATTACCCAAAAATATCCAAAGGGGTACCCCTTTGAAAATTTCCGGTTTTGGGCAATTTCTGGAGTGGCCCTTTTTTTGATGGGAAATTGTTAGGGACCTCGCAGGGAGTCTGTGATTTCAATCCCACCCCGGGCTGACCAGTATTTCCCGAGATAATGGCTATTTTGTACCCTCCTTTGGCCATTCACAAAACCGGCCATAACTCCCGAACCCCTTGCTATTTCGGGACCAAATAAAGTGCGCTGAACTCGGGGGAGCGAGCCCTTTCCAACGATGCCCCATTCATCCAGATCCGAGCACTTTCGAAAAATTACCCAAAAATATCCAAAGGGGTACCCCTTTGAAAATTTCCGGTTTTGGGCAATTTCTGGAGTGGCCCTTTTTTTGATGGGAAATTGTTAGGGACCTCGCAGGGAGTCTGTGATTTCAATCCCACCCCGGGCTGACCAGTATTTCCCGAGATAATGGCTATTTTGTACCCTCCTTTGGCCATTCACAAAACCGGCCATAACTCCCGAACCCCTTGTTATTTCGGGACCAAATAAAGTGCGCTGAACTCGGGGGAGCGAGCCCTTTCCAACGATACCCCATTCATTAAGATCCCAGCACTTTCGTGAAATCGACCAAAAATATCCCTTTGAAAATTTTCCGGTTTTGGGAAAATTCTGGAGTGGCCCTTTTTTGGATGGGAAATTGTTAGGGACCTCCCAGGGAGGCTGTGAATTCAATCCCATCCCGGGCTGACCAGTATTTCCCGAGATAATGGGCATTCTGCAGCCCCCCTTTGGGAAATCACAAAACAGGGGATATCTCCCGAACCCCTTGGAATTTCTGGACCAAACCAAGTGCGCTGAACTCGGGGGAGCGAGCCCTTTCCAACGATACCCCATTCATTAAGATCCCAGCACTTTCGTGAAATCGACCAAAAATATCCCAAGGGGTATCCCTTTGAAAATTTTTCGATTTTGGGAAAATTCTGGAGTGGCCCTTTTTTGGATGGGAAATTGTTAGGGACCTCCCAGGGAGGCTGTGAATTCAAAGGGAGGCTGTGAATTCAATCCCACCCCGGGCTGACCAGTATTTCCCGAGATAATGGGCATTCTGCAGCCCCCTTGGGGAAATCACAAAACAGGGGATATCTCCCGAACCCTTGGAATTTCTGGACCAAACCAAGTGCGCTGAACTCGGGGGAGCGAGCCCTTTCCAACGATACCCCATTCATTAAGATCCCAGCACTTTCGTGAAATCGACCAAAAATATCCCAAGGGTACCCCTTTGAAAATTTTCCGGTTTTGGAAAATTCTGGAGTGGCCCTTTTTTGGATGGGAAATTGTTAGGGACCTCCAGGGAGGCTGTGAATTCAATCCCACCCCGGCTGACCAGTATTTCCCGAGATAATGGGCATTCTGCAGCCCCTTGGGGAAATCACAAAAGAGGGGATATCTCCCGAATCCCTTGGAATTTCTGGACCAAATCAAGTGCGCTGAACTCGGGGGAGCGAGCCCTTTCCAACGATACCCCATTCATTAAGATCCCAGCACTTTCGTGAAATCGACCAAAAATATCCCAAGGGGTACCCCTTTGAAAATTTTCCGGTTTTGGGAAAATTCTGGAGTGGCCCTTTTTTGGATGGGAAATTGTTAGGGACCTCCAGGGAGGCTGTGAATTCAATCCCACCCCGGGCTGACCAGTATTTCCCGAGATAATGGGCATTCTGCAGCCCCCCTTGGGGAAATCACAAAACAGGGGATATCTCCCGAACCCCTTGGAATTTCTGGACCAAACCAAGTGCGCTGAACTCGGGGGAGCGAGCCCTTTCCAACGATACCCCATTCATTAAGATCCCAGCACTTTCGTGAAATCGACCAAAAATATCCCAAGGGGTACCCCTTTGAAAATTTTCCGGTTTTGGGAAAATTCTGGAGTGGCCCTTTTTGGGATGGAAATTGTTAGGGACCTCCCAGGGAGGCTGTGAATTCAATCCCACCCCGGGCTGACCAGTATTTCCCGAGATAATGGGCATTCTGCAGCCCCGCTTGGGGAAATCACAAAAGAGGGGATATCTCCCGAACCCCTTGGAATTTCTGGACCAAATCAAGTGCGCTGAACTCGGGGGAGCGAGCCCTTTCCAACGATACCCCATTCATTAAGATCCCAGCACTTTCGTGAAATCGACCAAAAATATCCCAAGGGGTACCCCTTTGAAAATTTTCCGTTTTGGGAAATTCTGGAGTGGCCCTTTTTGGGATGGGAAATTGTTAGGGACCTTCCAGGGAGGCTGTGAATTCAATCCCACCCCGAGCTGACCAGTATTTCCCGAGATAATGGGCATTCTGCAGCCCCGCTTGGGGAAATCACAAAAGAGGGGATATCTCCCGAACCCCTTGGAATTTCTGGACCAAATCAAGTGCGCTGAACTCGGGGGAGCGAGCCCTTTCCAACGATACCCCATTCATTAAGATCCCAGCACTTTCGTGAAATCGACCAAAAATATCCCAAGGGGTACCCCTTTGAAAATTTTCCGGTTTTGGGAAAATTCTGGAGTGGCCCTTTTTTGGATGGGAAATTGTTAGGGACCTCCCAGGGAGGCTGTGAATTCAATCCCACCCCGGGCTGACCAGTATTTCCCGAGATAATGGGCATTCTGCAGCCCCCTTGCGGAAATCACAAAAGAGGGGATATCTCCCGAACCCCTTGGATTTCTGGACCAAATCAAGTGCGCTGAACTCGGGGGAGCGAGCCCTTTCCGACGATACCCCATTCATTAAGATCCCAGCACTTTCGTGAAATCGACCAAAATATCCCAAGGGGTACCCCTTTGAAAATTTTCCGGTTTTGGGAAAATTCTGGAGTGGCCCTTTTTTGGATGGGAAATTGTTAGGGACCTCCCAGGAGGCTGTGAATTCAATCCCACCCCGGGCTGACCAGTATTTCCCGAGATAATGGGCATTCTGCAGCCCCCTTGGGGAAATCACAAAAGAAGGGATATCTCCCGAATCCCTTGGAATTTCTGGACCAAATCAAGTGCGCTGAACTCGGGGAGCGAGCCCTTTCCAACGATACCCCATTCATTAAGACCCAGCACTTTCGTGAAATCGACCAAAAATATCCAAGGGTACCCCTTTGAAAATTTTCCGGTTTTGGGAAAATTCTGGAGTGGCCCTTTTTTGGATGGGAAATTGTTAGGGACCTCCCAGGGAGGCTGTGAATTCAATCCACCCCGGGCTGACCAGTATTTCCCGAGATAATGGGCATTCTGCAGCCCCCTTGGGGAAATCACAAAAGAGGGGATATCTCCCGAACCCCTTGGGATTTCTGGACCAAATCAAGTGCGCTGAACTCGGGGGAGCGAGCCCTTTCCGACGATACCCCATTCATTAAGATCCCAGCACTTTCGTGAAATCGACCAAAAATATCCCAAGGGGTACCCCTTTGAAAATTTTCCGGTTTTGGGAAAATTCTGGAGTGGCCCTTTTTTGGATGGGAAATTGTTAGGGACCTCCCAGGGAGGCTGTGAATTCAATCCCACCCCGGGCTGACCAGTATTTCCCGAGATAATGGGCATTCTGCAGCCCCCTTGGGGAAATCACAAAAGAAGGGATATCTCCCGAACCCCTTGGGATTTCTGGACCAAATCAAGTGCGCTGAACTCGGGGGAGCGAGCCCTTTCCGACGATACCCCATTCATTAAGATCCCAGCACTTTCGTGAAATCGACCAAAAATATCCCAAGGGGTACCCCTTTGAAAATTTTCCGGTTTTGGGAAAATTCTGGAGTGGCCCTTTTTGGGATGGGAAATTGTTAGGGACCTTCCAGGGAGGCTGTGAATCAATCCCACCCCGAGCTGACCAGTATTTCCCGAGATAATGGGCATTCTGCAGCCCCGCTTGGGGAAATCACAAAAGAGGGGATATCTCCCGAACCCCTTGGAATTTCTGGACCAAATCAAGTGCGCTGAACTCGGGGGAGCGAGCCCTTTCCAACGATACCCCATTCATTAAGATCCCAGCACTTTCGTGAAATCGACCAAAAATATCCCAAGGGGTACCCCTTTGAAAATTTTCCGGTTTTGGGAAAATTCTGGAGTGGCCCTTTTTTGGATGGGAAATTGTTAGGGACCTCCCAGGGAGGCTGTGAATTCAATCCCACCCCGGGCTGACCAGTATTTCCCGAGATAATGGGCATTCTGCAGCCCCCTTGCGGAAATCACAAAAGAGGGGATATCTCCCGAACCCCTTGGGATTTCTGGACCAAATCAAGTGCGCTGAACTCGGGGGAGCGAGCCCTTTCCGACGATACCCCATTCATTAAGATCCCAGCACTTTCGTGAAATCGACCAAAAATATCCCAAGGGGTACCCCTTTGAAAATTTTCCGGTTTTGGGAAAATTCTGGAGTGGCCCTTTTTGGGATGGGAAATTGTTAGGGACCTCCCAGGGAGGCTGTGAATTCAATCCCACACCGAGCTGACCAGTATTTCCCGAGATAATGGGCATTCTGCAGCCCCGCTTTGGGAAATCACAAAAGAGGGGATATCTCCCGAACCCCTTGGAATTTCTGGACCAAATCAAGTGCGCTGAACTCGGGGGAGCGAGCCCTTTCCAACGATACCCCATTCATTAAGATCCCAGCACTTTCGTGAAATCGACCAAAAATATCCCAAGGGGTACCTCTTTGAAAATTTTCCGGTTTTGGGAAAATTCTGGAGTGGCCCTTTTTGGGATGGGAAATTGTTAGGAACCTCCCAGGGAAGCTGTGAATTCAATCCCACCCCGAGCTGACCAGTATTTCCCGAGATAATGGGCATTCTGCAGCCCCGCTTGGGGAAATCACAAAAGAGGGGATATCTCCCGAACCCCTTGGGATTTCTGGACCAAATCAAGTGCGCTGAAAATTGTTAGGGACCTCCCAGGGAGGCTGTGAATTCAATCCCACCCCGGGCTGACCAGTATTTCCCGAGATAATGGGCATTCTGCAGCCCCGCTTGGGGAAATCACAAAACAGGGGATATCTCCCGAACCCCTTGGAATTTCTGGACCAAATCAAGTGCGCTGAACTCGGGGGAGCGATCCCTTTCCAACGATACCCCATTCATTAAGATCCCAGCACTTTCGTGAAATCGACCAAAATTATCCCAAGGGGTACCCCTTTGAAAATTTTCCGGTTTTGGGAAAATTCTGGAGTGGCCCTTTTTTGGATGGGAAATTGTTAGGGACCTCCCAGGGAGGCTGTGAATTCAATCCCACCCCGGGCTGACCAGTATTTCCCGAGATAATGGGCATTCTGCAGCCCCCTTGCGGAAATCACAAAAGAGGGGATATCTCCCGAACCCCTTGGGATTTCTGGACCAAATCAAGTGAGCTGAACTCGGGGGAGCGAGCCCTTTCCGACGATACCCCATTCATTAAGATCCCAGCACTTTCGTGAAATCGACCAAAAATATCCCAAGGGGTACCCCTTTGAAAATTTCCGGTTTTGGGAAAATTCTGGAGTGGCCCTTTTTTGGATGGGAAATTGTTAGGGACCTCCCAGGGAGGCTGTGAATTCAATCCCACCCCGGGCTGACCAGTATTTCCCGAGATAATGGGCATTCTGCAGCCCCACTTGGGGAAATCACAAAACAGGGGATATCTCCCGAACCCCTTGGAATTTCTGGACCAAATCAAGTGCGCTGAACTCGGCTGAGCGAGCCCTTTCCGACGATACCCCATTCATTAAGATCCCAGCACTTTCGTGAAGTCGACCAAAAATATCCCAAGGGGTACCCCTTTGAAAATTTTCCGGTTTTGGGAAAATTCTGGAGTGGCCCTTTTTGGGATGGGAAATTGTTAGGGACCTCCCAGGGAGGCTGTGAATTCAATCCCACCCCGGGCTGACCAGTATTTCCCGAGATAATGGGCATTCTGCAGCCCCCTTGCGGAAATCACAAAAGAGGGGATATCTCCCGAACCCCTTGGGATTTCTGGACCAAATCAAGTGCGCTGAACTCGGGGGAGCGAGCCCTTTCCGACGATACCCCATTCATTAAGATCCCAGCACTTTCGTGAAATCGACCAAAAATATCCCAAGGGGTACCCCTTTGAAAATTTTCCGGTTTTGGGAAAATTCTGGAGTGGCCCTTTTTGGGATGGGAAATTGTTAGGGACCTCCCAGGGAGGCTGTGAATTCAATCCCACCCCGAGCTGACCAGTATTTCCCGAGATAATGGGCATTCTGCAGCCCCGCTTGGGGAAATCACAAAAGAGGGGATATCTCCCGAACCCCTTGGAATTTCTGGACCAAATCAAGTGCGCTGAACTCGGGGGAGCGAGCCCTTTCCAACGATACCCCATTCATTAAGATCCCAGCACTTTCGTGAAATCGACCAAAAATATCCCAAGGGGTACCCCTTTGAAAATTTTCCGGTTTTGGGAAAATTCTGGAGTGGCCCTTTTTTGGATGGGAAATTGTTAGGGACCTCCCAGGGAGGCTGTGAATTCAATCCCACCCCGGGCTGACCAGTATTTCCCGAGATAATGGGCATTCTGCAGCCCCCTTGCGGAAATCACAAAAGAGGGGATATCTCCCGAACCCCTTGGGATTTCTGGACCAAATCAAGTGCGCTGAACTCGGGGGAGCGAGCCCTTTCCGACGATACCCCATTCATTAAGATCCCAGCACTTTCGTGAAATCGACCAAAAATATCCCAAGGGGTACCCCTTTGAAAATTTTCCGGTTTTGGGAAAATTCTGGAGTGGCCCTTTTTGGGATGGGAAATTGTTAGGGACCTCCCAGGGAGGCTGTGAATTCAATCCCACCCCGAGCTGACCAGTATTTCCCGAGATAATGGGCATTCTGCAGCCCCGCTTGGGGAAATCACAAAAGAGGGGATATCTCCCGAACCCCTTGGAATTTCTGGACCAAATCAAGTGCGCTGAACTCGGGGGAGCGAGCCCTTTCCAACGATACCCCATTCATTAAGATCCCAGCACTTTCGTGAAATCGACCAAAAATATCCCAAGGGGTACCCCTTTGAAAATTTTCCGGTTTTGGGAAAATTCTGGAGTGGCCCTTTTTGGGATGGGAAATTGTTAGGGACCTCCCAGGGAAGCTGTGAATTCAATCCCACCCCGAGCTGACCAGTATTTCCCGAGATAATGGGCATTCTGCAGCCCCGCTTGGGGAAATCACAAAAGAGGGGATATCTCCCGAACCCCTTGGGATTTCTGGACCAAATCAAGTGCGCTGAACTCGGGGGTGCGAGCCCTTTCCAACGATACCCCATTCATTAAGATCCCAGCACTTTCGTGAAATCGACCAAAAATATCCCAAGGGGTACCCCTTTGAAAATTTCCGGTTTTGGGAAAATTCTGGAGTGGCCCTTTTTTGGATGGGAAATTGTTAGGGACCTCCCAGGGAGGCTGTGAATTCAATCCCACCCCGGGCTGACCAGTATTTCCCGAGATAATGAGCATTCTGCAGCCCCGCTTGGGGAAATCACAAAACAGGGGATATCTCCCGAACCCCTTGGAATTTCTGGACCAAATCAAGTGCGCTGAACTCGGGGGAGCGAGCCCTTTCCAACGATACCCCATTCATTAAGATCCCAGCACTTTCGTGAAATCGACCAAAAATATCCCAAGGGGTACCCCTTTGAAAATTTTCCGGTTTTGGGAAAATTCTGGAGTGGCCCTTTTTTGGATGGGAAATTGTTAGGGACCTCCCAGGGAGGCTGTGAATTCAATCCCACCCCGGGCTGACCAGTATTTCCCGAGATAATGGGCATTCTGCAGCCCCCTTGCGAAATTCACAAAAGAGGGGATATCTCCCGAACCCCTTGGGATTTCTGGACCAAATCAAGTGCGCTGAACTCGGGGGAGCGAGCCCTTTCCGACGATACCCCATTCATTAAGATCCCAGCACTTTCGTGAAATCGACCAAAAATATCCCAAGGGGTACCCCTTTGAAAATTTTCCGGTTTTGGGAAAATTCTGGAGTGGCCCTTTTTGGGATGGGAAATTGTTAGGGACCTCCCAGGGAGGCTGTGACTTCAATCCCACTCCGAGCTGACCAGTATTTCCCGAGATAATGGGCATTCTGCAGCCCCGCTTGGGGAAATCACAAAAGAGGGGATATCTCCCGAACCCCTTGGAATTTCTGGACCAAATCAAGTGCGCTGAACTCGGGGGAGCGAGCCCTTTCCAACGATACCCCATTCATTAAGATCCCAGCACTTTCGTGAAATCGACCAAAAATATCCCAAGGGGTACCCCTTTGAAAATTTTCCGGTTTTGGGAAAATTCTGGAGTGGCCCTTTTTGGGATGGGAAATTGTTAGGGACCTCCCAGGGAAGCTGTGAATTCAATCCCACCCCGAGCTGACCAGTATTTCCCGAGATAATGGGCATTCTGCAGCCCCGCTTGGGGAAATCACAAAAGAGGGGATATCTCCCGAACCCCTTGGGATTTCTGGACCAAATCAAGTGCGCTGAACTCGGGGGAGCGAGCCCTTTCCAACGATACCCCATTCATTAAGATCCCAGCACTTTCGTGAAATCGACCAAAAATATCCCAAGGGGTACCCCTTTGAAAATTTCCGGTTTTGGGAAAATTCTGGAGTGGCCCTTTTTTGGATGGGAAATTGTTAGGGACCTCCCAGGGAGGCTGTGAATTCAATCCCACCCCCGGCTGACCAGTATTTCCCGAGATAATGGGCATTCTGCAGCCCCGCTTGGGGAAATCACAAAACAGGGGATATCTCCCGAACCCCTTGGAATTTCTGGACCAAATCAAGTGCGCTGAACTCGGGGGAGCGAGCCCTTTCCGACGATACCCCATTCATTAAGATCCCAGCACTTTCGTGAAGTCGACCAAAAATATCCCAAGGGGTACCCCTTTGAAAATTTTCCGGTTTTGGGAAAATTCTGGAGTGGCCCTTTTTGGGATGGGAAATTGTTAGGGACCTCCCAGGGAGGCTGTGAATTCAATCCCACCCCGGGCTGACCAGTATTTCCCGAGATAATGGGCATTCTGCAGCCCCCTGCGGAAATCACAAAAGAGGGGATATCTCCCGAACCCCTTGGGATTTCTGGACCAAATCAAGTGCGCTGAACTCGGGGGAGCGAGCCCTTTCCGACGATACCCCATTCATTAAGATCCCAGCACTTTCGTGAAATCGACCAAAAATATCCCAAGGGGTACCCCTTTGAAAATTTTCCGATTTTGGGAAAATTCTGGAGTGGCCTTTTTTTGGATGGGAAATTGTTAAGGACCTCCCAGGGAGGCTGTGAATTCAATCCCACCCCGGGCTGACCAGTATTTCCCGAGATAATGGGCATTCTGCAACCCCCTTGGGGAAATCACAAAACAGGGGATATCTCCCGAACCCCTTGGAATTTCTGGACCAAATCAAGTGCGCTGAACTCGGGGGAGCGAGCCCTTTCCGACGATACCCCATTCATTAAGATCCCAGCACTTTCGTGAAGTCGACCAAAAATATCCCAAGGGGTACCACTTTGAAAATTTCCGGTTTTGGGAAAATTCTGGAGTGGCCCTTTTTTGGATGGGAAATTGTTAGGGACCTCCCAGGGAGGCTGTGAATTCAATCCCACCCCGGGCTGACCAGTATTTCCCGAGATAATGGGCATTCTGCAGCCCCGCTTGGGGAAATCACAAAAGAGGGGATATCTCCCGAACCCCTTGGAATTTCTGGACCAAATCAAGTGCGCTGAACTCGGGGGAGCGAGCCCTTTCCAACGATACCCCATTCATTAAGATCCCAGCACTTTCGTGAAATCGACCAAAAATATCCCAAGGGGTACCCCTTTGAAAATTTTCCGGTTTTGGGAAAATTCTGGAGTGGCCCTTTTTTGGATGGGAAATTGTTAGGGACCTCCCAGGGAGGCTGTGAATTCAATCCCACCCCGGGCTGACCAGTATTTCCCGAGATAATGGGCATTCTGCAGCCCCGCTTGCGGAAATCACAAAAGAGGGGATATCTCCCGAACCCACTGGGATTTCTGGACCAAATCAAGTGCGCTGAACTCGGGGGAGCGAGCCCTTTCCGACGATACCCCATTCATTAAGATCCCAGCACTTTCGTGAAATCGACCAAAAATATCCCAAGGCGTACCCCTTTGAAAATTTTCCGGTTTTGGGAAGATTCTGGAGTGGCCCTTTTTGGGATGGGAAATTGTTAGGGACCTCCCAGGGAGGCTGTGAATTCAATCCCACCCCGGGCTGACCAGTATTTCCCGAGATAATGGGCATTCTGCAGCCCCCTTGCGGAAATCACAAAAGAGGGGATATCTCCCGAACCCCTTGGGATTTCTGGACCAAATCAAGTGCGCTGAACTCGGGGGAGCGAGCCCTTTCCGACGATACCCCATTCATTGAGATCCCATCACTTTCGTGAAATCGACCAAAAATATCCCAAGGGGTACCCCTTTGAAAATTTTCCGGTTTTGGGAAAATTCTGGAGTGGCCCTTTTTGGGATGGGAAATTGTTAGGGACCTCCCAGGGAGGCTGTGAATTCAATCCCACCCCGAGCTGACCAGTATTTCCCGAGATAATGGGCATTCTGCAGCCCCGCTTGGGGAAATCACAAAAGAGGGGATATCTCCCGAACCCCTTGGAATTTCTGGACCAAATCAAGTGCGCTGAACTCGGGGGAGCGAGCCCTTTCCAACGATACCCCATTCATTAAGATCCCAGCACTTTCGTGAAATCGACCAAAAATATCCCAAGGGGTACCCCTTTGAAAATTTTCCGGTTTTGGGAAAATTCTGGAGTGGCCCTTTTTGGGATGGGAAATTGTTAGGGACCTCCCAGGGAGGCTGTGAATTCAATCCCACCCCGGGCTGACCAGTATTTCCCGAGATAATGGGCATTCTGCAGCCCCGCTTGGGGAAATCACAAAACAGGGGATACCTCCGGAACCCTTGGAATTTCTGGACCAAATCAAGTGCGCTGAACTCGGGGGAGCGAGCCCTTTCCAACGATACCCCATTCATTAAGATCCCAGCACTTTCGTGAAATCGACCAAAAATATCCCAAGGGGTACCCCTTTGAAAATTTTCCGGTTTTGGGAAAATTCTGGAGTGGCCCTTTTTTGGATGGGAAATTGTTAGGGACCTCCCAGGGAGGCTGTGAATTCAATCCCACCCCGGGCTAACAAGTATTTCCCGAGATAATGGGCATTCTGCAGCCCCCTTGGGGAAATCACAAAAGAGGGGATATCTCCCGAATCCCTTGGAATTTCTGGACCAAATCAAGTGCGCTGAACTCGGGGGAGCGAGCCCTTTCCAACGATACCCCATTCATTAAGATCCCAGCACTTTCGTGAAATCGACCAAAAATATCCCAAGGGGTACCCCTTTGAAAATTTTCCGGTTTTGGGAAAATTCTGGAGTGGCCCTTTTTGGGATGGGAAATTGTTAGGGACCTCCCAGGGAGGCTGTGAATTCAATCCCACCCCGGGCTGACCAGTATTTCCCGAGATAATGGGCATTCTGCAGCCCCGCTTGGGGAAATCACAAAAGAGGGGATATCTCCCGAACCCCTTGGAATTTCTGGACCAAATCAAGTGCGCTGAACTCGGGGGAGCGAGCCCTTTCCAACGATACCCCATTCATTAAGATCCCAGCACTTTCGTGAAATCGACCAAAAATATCCCAAGGGGTACCCCTTTGAAAATTTTCCGGTTTTGGGAAAATTCTGGAGTGGCCCTTTTTTGGATGGGAAATTGTTAGGGACCTCCCAGGGAGGCTGTGAATTCAATCCCACCCCGGGCTGACCAGTATTTCCCGAGATAATGGGCATTTTGCAGCCCCCTTGGGGAAATCACAAAAGAGGGGATATCTCCCGAATCCCTTGGAATTTCTGGACCAAATCAAGTGCGCTGAACTCGGGGGAGCGAGCCCTTTCCAACGATACCCCATTCATTAAGATCCCAGCACTTTCGTGAAATCGACCAAAAATATCCCGAGGGGTACCCCTTTGAAAATTTTCCGGTTTTGGGAAAATTCTGGAGTGGCCCTTTTTTGGATGGGAAATTGTTAGGGACCTCCCAGGGAGGCTGTGAATTCAATCCCACCCCGGGCTGACCAGTATTTCCCGAGATAATGGGCATTCTGCAGCCCCCCTTGGGGAAATCACAAAACAGGGGATATCTCCCGAACCCCTTGGAATTTCTGGACCAAACCAAGTGCGCTGAACTCGGGGGAGCGAGCCCTTTCCAACGATACCCCATTCATTAAGATCCCAGCACTTTCGTGAAATCGACCAAAAATATCCCAAGGGGTACCCCTTTGAAAATTTTCCGGTTTTGGGAAAATTCTGGAGTGGCCCTTTTTTGGATGGGAAATTGTTAGGGACCTCCCAGGGAGGCTGTGAATTCAATCCCACCCCGGGCTGACCAGTATTTCCCGAGATAATGGGCATTCTGCAGCCCCCTTGGGGAAATCACAAAAGAGGGGATATCTCCCGAATCCCTTGGAATTTCTGGACCAAATCAAGTGCGCTGAACTCGGGGGAGCGAGCCCTTTCCAACGATACCCCATTCATTAAGATCCCAGCACTTTCGTGAAATCGACCAAAAATATCCCAAGGGGTACCCCTTTGAAAATTTTCCGGTTTTGGGAAAATTCTGGAGTGGCCCTTTTTTGGATGGGAAATTGTTAGGGACCTCCCAGGGAGGCTGTGAATTCAATCCCACCCCGGGCTGACCAGTATTTCCCGAGATAATGGGCATTCTGCAGCCCCCTTGGGGAAATCACAAAAGAGGGGATATCTCCCGAATCCCTTGGAATTTCTGGACCAAATCAAGTGCGCTGAACTCGGGGGAGCGAGCCCTTTCCAACGATACCCCATTCATTAAGATCCCAGCACTTTCGTGAAATCGACCAAAAATATCCCAAGGGGTACCCCTTTGAAAATTTTCCGGTTTTGGGAAAATTCTGGAGTGGCCCTTTTTTGGATGGGAAATTGTTAGGGACCTCCCAGGGAGGCTGTGAATTCAATCCCACCCCGGGCTGACCAGTATTTCCCGAGATAATGGGCATTCTGCAGCCCCCTTGCGGAAATCACAAAAGAGGGGATATCTCCCGAACCCCTTGGGATTTCTGGACCAAATCAAGTGCGCTGAACTCGGGGGAGCGAGCCCTTTCCGACGATACCCCATTCATTAAGATCCCAGCACTTTCGTGAAATCGACCAAAAATATCCCAAGGGGTACCCCTTTGAAAATTTTCCGTTTTGGGAAAATTCTGGAGTGGCCCTTTTTGGGATGGGAAATTGTTAGGGACCTCCCAGGGAGGCTGTGAATTCAATCCCACCCCGGGCTGACCAGTATTTCCCGAGATAATGGGCATTCTGCAGCCCCGCTTGGGGAAATCACAAAACAGGGGATATCTCCCGAACCCCTTGGAATTTCTGGACCAAATCAAGTGCGCTGAACTCGGGGGAGCGAGCCCTTTCCGACGATACCCCATTCATTAAGATCCCAGCACTTTCGTGAAGTCGACCAAAAATATCCCAAGGGGTACCCCTTTGAAAATTTTCCGGTTTTGGGAAAATTCTGGAGTGGCCCTTTTTGGGATGGGAAATTGTTAGGGACCTCCCAGGGAGGCTGTGAATTCAATCCCACCCCGGGCTGACCAGTATTTCCCGAGATAATGGGCATTCTGCAGCCACCTTGCGGAAATCACAAAAGAGGGGATATCTCCCGAACCCCTTGGGATTTCTGGACCAAATCAAGTGCGCTGAACTCGGGGGAGCGAGCCCTTTCCGACGATACCCCATTCATTAAGATCCCAGCACTTTCGTGAAATCGACCAAAAATATCCCAAGGGGTACCCCTTTGAAAATTTTCCGGTTTTGGGAAAATTCTGGAGTGGCCCTTTTTTGGATGGGAAATTGTTAGGGACCTCCCAGGGAGGCTGTGAATTCAATCCCACCCCGGGCTGACCAGTATTTCCCGAGATAATGGGCATTCTGCAGCCCCGCTTGCGGAAATCACAAAAGAGGGGATATCTCCCGAACCCCTTGGGATTTCTGGACCAAATCAAGTGCGCTGAACTCGGGGGAGCGAGCCCTTTCCGACGATACCCCATTCATTAAGATCCCAGCACTTTCGTGAAATCGACCAAAAATATCCCAAGGGGTACCCCTTTGAAAATTTTCCGGTTTTGGGAAAATTCTGGAGTGGCCCTTTTTTGGATGGGAAATTGTTAGGGACCTCCCAGGGAGGCTGTGAATTCAATCCCACCCCGGGCTGACCAGTATTTCCCGAGATAATGGGCATTCTGCAGCCCCGCTTGCGGAAATCACAAAAGAGGGGATATCTCCCGAACCCATTGGGATTTCTGGACCAAATCAAGTGCGCTGAACTCGGGGGAGCGAGCCCTTTCCAACGATACCCCATTCATTAAGATCCCAGCACTTTCGTGAAATCGACCAAAAATATCCCAAGGGGTACCCCTTTGAAAATTTTCCGGTTTTGGGAAAATTCTGGAGTGGCCCTTTTTTGGATGGGAAATTGTTAGGGACCTCCCAGGGAGGCTGTGAATTCAATCCCACCCCGGGCTGACCAGTATTTCCCGAGATAATGGGCATTCTGCAGCCCCCCTTGGGGAAATCACAAAACAGGGGATATCTCCCGAACCCCTTGGAATTTCTGGACCAAACCAAGTGCGCTGAACTCGGGGGAGCGAGCCCTTTCCAACGATACCCCATTCATTAAGATCCCAGCACTTTCGTGAAATCGACCAAAAATATCCCAAGGGGTACCCCTTTGAAAATTTTCCGGTTTTGGGAAAATTCTGGAGTGGCCCTTTTTTGGATGGGAAATTGTTAGGGACCTCCCAGGGAGGCTGTGAATTCAATCCCACCCCGGGCTGACCAGTATTTCCCGAGATAATGGGCATTCTGCAGCCCCCCTTGGGGAAATCACAAAACAGGGGATATCTCCCGAACCCCTTGGAATTTCTGGACCAAACCAAGTGCGCTGAACTCGGGGGAGCGAGCCCTTTCCAACGATACCCCATTCATTAAGATCCCAGCACTTTCGTGAAATCGACCAAAAATATCCCAAGGGGTACCCCTTTGAAAATTTTCCGGTTTTGGGAAAATTCTGGAGTGGCCCTTTTTTGGATGGGAAATTGTTAGGGACCTCCCAGGGAGGCTGTGAATTCAATCCCACCCCGGGCTGACCAGTATTTCCCGAGATAATGGGCATTCTGCAGCCCCCCTTGGGGAAATCACAAAAGAGGGGATATCTCCCGAATCCCTTGGAATTTCTGGACCAAATCAAGTGCGCTGAACTCGGGGGAGCGAGCCCTTTCCAACGATACCCCATTCATTAAGATCCCAGCACTTTCGTGAAATCGACCAAAAATATCCCAAGGGGTACCCCTTTGAAAATTTTCCGGTTTTGGGAAAATTCTGGAGTGGCCCTTTTTTGGATGGGAAATTGTTAGGGACCTCCCAGGGAGGCTGTGAATTCAATCCCACCCCGGGCTGACCAGTATTTCCCGAGATAATGGGCATTCTGCAGCCCCCCTTTGGGAAATCACAAAACAGGGGATATCTCCCGAACCCCTTGGAATTTCTGGACCAAACCAAGTGCGCTGAACTCGGGGGAGCGAGCCCTTTCCAACGATACCCCATTCATTAAGATCCCAGCACTTTCGTGAAATCCACCAAAAATATCCCAAGGGGTACCCCTTTGAAAATTTTCCGGTTTTGGGAAAATTCTGGAGTGGCCCTTTTTTGGATGGGAAATTGTTAGGGACCTCCCAGGGAGGCTGTGAATTCAATCCCACCCCGGGCTGACCAGTATTTCCCGAGATAATGGGCATTCTGCAGCCCCCCTTGGGGAAATCACAAAAGAGGGGATATCTCCCGAACCCCTTGGGATTTCTGGACCAAATCAAGTGCGCTGAACTCGGGGGAGCGAGCCCTTTCCAACGATACCCCATTCATTAAGATCCCAGCACTTTCGTGAAATCGACCAAAAATATCCCAAGGGGTACCCCTTTGAAAATTTTCCGGTTCGGGAGATATCCCCTCTTTTGTGATTTCCCCAAGCGGGGCTGCAGAATGCCCATTATCTCGGGAAATACTGGTCAGCCCGGGGTGGGATTGAATTCACAGCCTCCCTGGGAGGTCCCTAACAATTTCCCATCCAAAAAAGGGCCACTCCAGAATTTTCCCAAAACCGGAAAATTTTCAAAGGGGTACCCCTTGGGATATTTTTGGTCGATTTCACGAAAGTGCTGGGATCTTAATGAATGGGGTATCGTTGGAAAGGGCTCGCTCCCCCGAGTTCAGCGCACTTGATTTGGTCCAGAAATTCCAAGGGATTCGGGAGATATCCCCTCTTTTGTGATTTCCCCAAGGGGGCTGCAGAATGCCCATTATCTCGGGAAATACTGGTCAGCTCGGGGTCGGATTGAATTGACAGCCTCCCTGGGAGGTCCCTAACAATTTCCCATCCAAAAAAGGGCCACTCCAGAATTTTCCCAAAACCGGAAAATTTTCAAAGGGGTACCCCTTGGGATATTTTTGGTCGATTTCACGAAAGTGCTGGGATCTTAATGAATGGGGTATCGTTGGAAAGGGCTCGCTCCCCCGAGTTCAGCGCACTTGATTTGGTCCAGAAATTCCAAGGGATTCGGGAGATATCCCCTCTTTTGTGATTTCCCCAAGGGGGCTGCAGAATGCCCATTATCTCGGGAAATACTGGTCAGCTCGGGGTCGGATTGAATTGACAGCCTCCCTGGGAGGTCCCTAACAATTTCCCATCCAAAAAAGGGCCACTCCAGAATTTTCCCAAAACCGGAAAATTTTCAAAGGGGTACCCCTTGGGATATTTTTGGTCGATTTCACGAAAGTGCTGGGATCTTAATGAATGGGGTATGGTTGGAAAGGGCTCGCTCCCCCGAGTTCAGCGCACTTGATTTGGTCCAGAAATTCCAAGGGATTCGGGAGATATCCCCTCTTTTGTGATTTCCCCAAGGGAGCTGCAGAATGCCCATTATCTCGGGAAATACTGGTCAGCCCGGGGTGGGATTGAATTCACAGCCTCCCTGGGAGGTCCCTAACAATTTCCCATCCAAAAAAGGGCCACTCCAGAATTTTCCCAAAACCGGAAAATTTTCAAAGGGGTACCCCTTGGGATATTTTTGGTCGATTTCACGAAAGTGCTGGGATCTTAATGAATGGGGTATCGTTGGAAAGGGCTCGCTCCCCCGAGTTCAGCGCACTTGATTTGGTCCAGAAATTCCAAGGGATTCGGGAGATATCCCCTCTTTTGTGATTTCCCCAAGGGGGCTGCAGAATGCCCATTATCTCGGGAAATACTGGTCAGCCCGGGGTGGGATTGAATTCACAGCCTCCCTGGGAGGTCCCTAACAATTTCCCATCCAAAAAAGGGCCACTCCAGAATTTTCCCAAAACCGGAAAATTTTCAAAGGGGTACCCCTTGGGATATTTTTGGTCGATTTCACGAAAGTGCTGGGATCTTAATGAATGGGGTATCGTTGGAAAGGGCTCGCTCCCCCGAGTTCAGCGCACTTGATTTGGTCCAGAAATTCCAAGGGATTCGGGAGATATCCCCTCTTTTGTGATTTCCCCAAGGGGGCTGCAGAATGCCCATTATCTCGGGAAATACTGGTCAGCCCGGGGTGGGATTGAATTCACAGCCTCCCTGGGAGGTCCCTAACAATTTCCCATCCAAAAAAGGGCCACTCCAGAATTTTCCCAAAACCGGAAAATTTTCAAAGGGGTACCCCTTGGGATATTTTTGGTCGATTTCACGAAAGTGCTGGGATCTTAATGAATGGGGTATCGTTGGAAAGGGCTCGCTCCCCCGAGTTCAGCGCACTTGATTTGGTCCAGAAATTCCAAGGGATTCGGGAGATATCCCCTCTTTTGTGATTTCCCCAAGGGGGCTGCAGAATGCCCATTATCTCGGGAAATACTGGTCAGCCCGGGGTGGGATTGAATTCACAGCCTCCCTGGGAGGTCCCTAACAATTTCCCATCCAAAAAAGGGCCACTCCAGAATTTTCCCAAAACCGGAAAATTTTCAAAGGGGTACCCCTTGGGATATTTTTGGTCGATTTCACGAAAGTGCTGGGATCTTAATGAATGGGGTATCGTTGGAAAGGGCTCGCTCCCCCGAGTTCAGCGCACTTGATTTGGTCCAGAAATTCCAAGGGGTTCGGGAGATATCCCCTCTTTTGTGATTTCCCCAAGCGGGGCTGCAGAATGCCCATTATCTCGGGAAATACTGGTCAGCCCGGGGTGGGATTGAATTCACAGCCTCCCTGGGAGGTCCCTAACAATTTCCCATCCCAAAAAGGGCCACTCCAGAATTTTCCCAAAACCGGAAAATTTTCAAAGGGGTACCCCTTGGGATATTTTTGGTCGATTTCACGAAAGTGCTGGGATCTTAATGAATGGGGTATCGTTGGAAAGGGCTCGCTCCCCCGAGTTCAGCGCACTTGATTTGGTCCAGAAATTCCAAGGGATTCGGGAGATATCCCCTCTTTTGTGATTTCCCCAAGGGGGCTGCAGAATGCCCATTATCTCGGGAAATACTGGTCAGCGCGGGGTCGGATTGAATTCACAGCCTCCCTGGGAGGTCCCTAACAATTTCCCATCCAAAAAAGGGCCACTCCAGAATTTTCCCAAAACCGGAAAATTTTCAAAGGGGTACCCCTTGGGATATTTTTGGTCGATTTCACGAAAGTGCTGGGATCTTAATGAATGGGGTATCGTTGGAAAGGGCTCGCTCCCCCGAGTTCAGCGCACTTGATTTGGTCCAGAAATTCCAAGGGATTCGGGAGATATCCCCTCTTTTGTGATTTCCCCAAGGGGGCTGCAGAATGCCCATTATCTCGGGAAATACTGGTCAGCCCGGGGTGGGATTGAATTCACAGCCTCCCTGGGAGGTCCCTAACAATTTCCCATCCCAAAAAGGGCCACTCCAGAATTTTCCCAAAACCGGAAAATTTTCAAAGGGGTACCCCTTGGGATATTTTTGGTCGATTTCACGAAAGTGCTGGGATCTTAATGAATGGGGTATCGTTGGAAAGGGCTCGCTCCCCCGAGTTCAGCGCACTTGATTTGGTCCAGAAATTCCAAGGGATTCGGGAGATATCCCCTCTTTTGTGATTTCCCCAAGGGGGCTGCAGAATGCCCATTATCTCGGGAAATACTGGTCAGCGCGGGGTCGGATTGAATTCACAGCCTCCCTGGGAGGTCCCTAACAATTTCCCATCCAAAAAAGGGCCACTCCAGAATTTTCCCAAAACCGGAAAATTTTCAAAGGGGTACCCCTTGGGATATTTTTGGTCGATTTCACGAAAGTGCTGGGATCTTAATGAATGGGGTATCGTTGGAAAGGGCTCGCTCCCCCGAGTTCAGCGCACTTGATTTGGTCCAGAAATTCCAAGGGATTCGGGAGATATCCCCTCTTTTGTGATTTCCCCAAGGGGGCTGCAGAATGCCCATTATCTCGGGAAATACTGGTCAGCCCGGGGTGGGATTGAATTCACAGCCTCCCTGGGAGGTCCCTAACAATTTCCCATCCCAAAAAGGGCCACTCCAGAATTTTCCCAAAACCGGAAAATTTTCAAAGGGGTACCCCTTGGGATATTTTTGGTCGATTTCACGAAAGTGCTGGGATCTTAATGAATGGGGTATCGTTGGAAAGGGCTCGCTCCCCCGAGTTCAGCGCACTTGATTTGGTCCAGAAATTCCAAGGGATTCGGGAGATATCCCCTCTTTTGTGATTTCCCCAAGGGGGCTGCAGAATGCCCATTATCTCGGGAAATACTGGTCAGCGCGGGGTCGGATTGAATTCACAGCCTCCCTGGGAGGTCCCTAACAATTTCCCATCCAAAAAAGGGCCACTCCAGAATTTTCCCAAAACCGGAAAATTTTCAAAGGGGTACCCCTTGGGATATTTTTGGTCGATTTCACGAAAGTGCTGGGATCTTAATGAATGGGGTATCGTTGGAAAGGGCTCGCTCCCCCGAGTTCAGCGCACTTGATTTGGTCCAGAAATTCCAAGGGATTCGGGAGATATCCCCTCTTTTGTGATTTCCCCAAGGGGGCTGCAGAATGCCCATTATCTCGGGAAATACTGGTCAGCCCGGGGTGGGATTGAATTCACAGCCTCCCTGGGAGGTCCCTAACAATTTCCCATCCAAAAAAGGGCCACTCCAGAATTTTCCCAAAACCGGAAAATTTTCAAAGGGGTACCCCTTGGGATATTTTTGGTCGATTTCACGAAAGTGCTGGGATCTTAATGAATGGGGTATCGTTGGAAAGGGCTCGCTCCCCCGAGTTCAGCGCACTTGATTTGGTCCAGAAATTCCAAGGGGTTCGGGAGATATCCCCTCTTTTGTGATTTCCCCAAGCGGGGCTGCAGAATGCCCATTATCTCGGGAAATACTGGTCAGCCCGGGGTGGGATTGAATTCACAGCCTCCCTGGGAGGTCCCTAACAATTTCCCATCCCAAAAAGGGCCACTCCAGAATTTTCCCAAAACCGGAAAATTTTCAAAGGGGTACCCCTTGGGATATTTTTGGTCGATTTCACGAAAGTGCTGGGATCTTAATGAATGGGGTATCGTTGGAAAGGGCTCGCTCCCCCGAGTTCAGCGCACTTGATTTGGTCCAGAAATTCCAAGGGATTCGGGAGATATCCCCTCTTTTGTGATTTCCCCAAGGGGGCTGCAGAATGCCCATTATCTCGGGAAATACTGGTCAGCGCGGGGTCGGATTGAATTCACAGCCTCCCTGGGAGGTCCCTAACAATTTCCCATCCAAAAAAGGGCCACTCCAGAATTTTCCCAAAACCGGAAAATTTTCAAAGGGGTACCCCTTGGGATATTTTTGGTCGATTTCACGAAAGTGCTGGGATCTTAATGAATGGGGTATCGTTGGAAAGGGCTCGCTCCCCCGAGTTCAGCGCACTTGATTTGGTCCAGAAATTCCAAGGGATTCGGGAGATATCCCCTCTTTTGTGATTTCCCCAAGGGGGCTGCAGAATGCCCATTATCTCGGGAAATACTGGTCAGCCCGGGGTGGGATTGAATTCACAGCCTCCCTGGGAGGTCCCTAACAATTTCCCATCCCAAAAAGGGCCACTCCAGAATTTTCCCAAAACCGGAAAATTTTCAAAGGGGTACCCCTTGGGATATTTTTGGTCGATTTCACGAAAGTGCTGGGATCTTAATGAATGGGGTATCGTTGGAAAGGGCTCGCTCCCCCGAGTTCAGCGCACTTGATTTGGTCCAGAAATTCCAAGGGATTCGGGAGATATCCCCTCTTTTGTGATTTCCCCAAGGGGGCTGCAGAATGCCCATTATCTCGGGAAATACTGGTCAGCGCGGGGTCGGATTGAATTCACAGCCTCCCTGGGAGGTCCCTAACAATTTCCCATCCAAAAAAGGGCCACTCCAGAATTTTCCCAAAACCGGAAAATTTTCAAAGGGGTACCCCTTGGGATATTTTTGGTCGATTTCACGAAAGTGCTGGGATCTTAATGAATGGGGTATCGTTGGAAAGGGCTCGCTCCCCCGAGTTCAGCGCACTTGATTTGGTCCAGAAATTCCAAGGGATTCGGGAGATATCCCCTCTTTTGTGATTTCCCCAAGGGGGCTGCAGAATGCCCATTATCTCGGGAAATACTGGTCAGCCCGTGGTGGGATTGAATTCACAGCCTCCCTGGGGGTACCCCTTTGTAAATTTTCCGGTTTTGGGAAAATTCTGGAGTGGCCCTTTTTTGGATGGGAAATTGTTACGGACCTCCCAGGGAGGCTGTGAATTCAATCCCACCCCGGGCTGACCAGTATTTCCCGAGATAATGGGCATTCTGCAGCCCCCCTTGGGGAAATCACAAAAGAGGGGATATCTCCCGAACCCCTTGGGATTTCTGGACCAAATCAAGTGCGCTGAACTCGGGGGAGCGAGCCCTTTCCAACGATACCCCATTCATTAAGATCCCAGCACTTTCGTGAAATCGACCAAAAATATCCCAAGGGGTACCCCTTTGAAAATTTTCCGGTTTTGGGAAAATTCTGGAGTGACCCTTTTTGGGATGGGAAATTGTTAGGGACCTCCCAGGGAGGCTGTGAATTCAATCCCACCACGGGCTGACCAGTATTTCCCGAGATAATGGGCATTCTGCAGCCCCGCTTGGGGAAATCACAAAAGAGGGGATATCTCCCGAACCCCTTGGAATTTCTGGACCAAATCAAGTGCGCTGAGCTCGGGGGAGCGAGCCCTTTCCAACGATACCCCATTCATTAAGATCCCAGCACTTTCGTGAAATCGACCAAAAATATCCCAAGGGGTACCCCTTTGAAAATTTTCCGGTTTTGGGAAAATTCTGGAGTGGCCCTTTTTTGGATGGGAAATTGTTAGGGACCTCCCAGGGAGGCTGTGAATTCAATCCGACCCCGCGCTGACCAGTATTTCCCGAGATAATGGGCATTCTGCAGCCCCCTTGGGGAAATCACAAAAGAGGGGATATCTCCCGAATCCCTTGGAATTTCTGGACCAAATCAAGTGCGCTGAACTCGGGGGAGCGAGCCCTTTCCAACGATACCCCATTCATTAAGATCCCAGCACTTTCGTGAAATCGACCAAAAATATCCCAAGGGGTACCCCTTTGAAAATTTTCCGGTTTTGGGAAAATTCTGGAGTGGCCCTTTTTGGGATGGGAAATTGTTAGGGACCTCCCAGGGAGGCTGTGAATTCAATCCCACCCCGGGCTGACCAGTATTTCCCGAGATAATGGGCATTCTGCAGCCCCGCTTGGGGAAATCACAAAAGAGGGGATATCTCCCGAACCCCTTGGAATTTCTGGACCAAATCAAGTGCGCTGAACTCGGGGGAGCGAGCCCTTTCCAACGATACCCCATTCATTAAGATCCCAGCACTTTCGTGAAATCGACCAAAAATATCCCAAGGGGTACCCCTTTGAAAATTTTCCGGTTTTGGGAAAATTCTGGAGTGGCCCTTTTTTGGATGGGAAATTGTTAGGGACCTCCCAGGGAGGCTGTGAATTCAATCCCACCCCGGGCTGACCAGTATTTCCCGAGATAATGGGCATTCTGCAGCCCCCTTGGGGAAATCACAAAAGAGGGGATATCTCCCGAATCCCTTGGAATTTCTGGACCAAATCAAGTGCGCTGAACTCGGGGGAGCGAGCCCTTTCCAACGATACCCCATTCATTAAGATCCCAGCACTTTCGTGAAATCGACCAAAAATATCCCAAGGGGTACCCCTTTGAAAATTTTCCGGTTTTGGGAAAATTCTGGAGTGGCCCTTTTTTGGATGGGAAATTGTTAGGGACCTCCCAGGGAGGCTGTGAATTCAATCCCACCCCGGGCTGACCAGTATTTCCCGAGATAATGGGCATTCTGCAGCCCCCTTGGGGAAATCACAAAAGAGGGGATATCTCCCGAATCCCTTGGAATTTCTGGACCAAATCAAGTGCGCTGAACTCGGGGGAGCGAGCCCTTTCCAACGATACCCCATTCATTAAGATCCCAGCACTTTCGTGAAATCGACCAAAAATATCCCAAGGGGTACCCCTTTGAAAATTTTCCGGTTTTGGGAAAATTCTGGAGTGGCCCTTTTTTGGATGGGAAATTGTTAGGGACCTCCCAGGGAGGCTGTGAATTCAATCCCACCCCGGGCTGACCAGTATTTCCCGAGATAATGGGCATTCTGCAGCCCCCTTGGGGAAATCACAAAAGAGGGGATATCTCCCGAATCCCTTGGAATTTCTGGACCAAATCAAGTGCGCTGAACTCGGGGGAGCGAGCCCTTTCCAACGATACCCCATTCATTAAGATCCCAGCACTTTCGTGAAATCGACCAAAAATATCCCAAGGGGTACTCCTTTGAAAATTTTCCGGTTTTGGGAAAATTCTGGAGTGGCCCTTTTTTGGATGGGAAATTGTTAGGGACCTCCCAGGGAGGCTGTGAATTCAATCCCACCCCGGGCTGACCAGTATTTCCCGAGATAATGGGCATTCTGCAGCCCCCTTGGGGAAATCACAAAAGAGGGGATATCTCCCGAATCCCTTGGAATTTCTGGACCAAATCAAGTGCGCTGAACTCGGGGGAGCGAGCCCTTTCCAACCATACCCCATTCATTAAGATCCCAGCACTTTCGTGAAATCGACCAAAAATATCCCAAGGGGTACCCCTTTGAAAATTTTCCGGTTTTGGGAAAATTCTGGAGTGGCCCTTTTTTGGATGGGAAATTGTTAGGGACCTCCCAGGGAGGCTGTCAATTCAATCCGACCCCGAGCTGACCAGTATTTCCCGAGATAATGGGCATTCTGCAGCCCCCTTGGGGAAATCACAAAAGAGGGGATATCTCCCGAATCCCTTGGAATTTCTGGACCAAATCAAGTGCGCTGAACTCGGGGGAGCGAGCCCTTTCCAACGATACCCCATTCATTAAGATCCCAGCACTTTCGTGAAATCGACCAAAAATATCCCAAGGGGTACCCCTTTGAAAATTTTCCGGTTTTGGGAAAATTCTGGAGTGGCCCTTTTTTGGATGGGAAATTGTTAGGGACCTCCCAGGGAGGCTGTCAATTCAATCCGACCCCGAGCTGACCAGTATTTCCCGAGATAATGGGCATTCTGCAGCCCCCTTGGGGAAATCACAAAAGAGGGGATATCTCCCGAATCCCTTGGAATTTCTGGACCAAATCAAGTGCGCTGAACTCGGGGGAGCGAGCCCTTTCCAACGATACCCCATTCATTAAGATCCCAGCACTTTCGTGAAATCGACCAAAAATATCCCAAGGGGTACCCCTTTGAAAATTTTCCGGTTTTGGGAAAATTCTGGAGTGGCCCTTTTTTGGATGGGAAATTGTTAGGGACCTCCCAGGGAGGCTGTGAATTCAATCCCACCCCGGGCTGACCAGTATTTCCCGAGATAATGGGCATTCTGCAGCCCCGCTTGGGGAAATCACAAAAGAGGGGATATCTCCCGAACCCCTTGGAATTTCTGGACCAAACCAAGTGCGCTGAACTCGGGGGAGCGAGCCCTTTCCAACGATACCCTATTCATTAAGATCCCAGCACTTTCGTGAAATCGACCAAAAATATCCCAAGGGGTACCCCTTTGAAAATTTTCCGGTTTTGGGAAAATTCTGGAGTGGCCCTTTTTGGGATGGGAAATTGTTAGGGACCTCCCAGGGAGGCTGTGAATTCAATCCCACCCCGGGCTGACCAGTATTTCCCGAGATAATGGGCATTCTGCAGCCCCGCTTGGGGAAATCACAAAAGAGGGGATATCTCCCGAACCCCTTGGAATTTCTGGACCAAATCAAGTGCGCTGAACTCGGGGGAGCGAGCCCTTTCCAACGATACCCCATTCATTAAGATCCCAGCACTTTCGTGAAATCGACCAAAAATATCCCAAGGGGTACCCCTTTGAAAATTTTCCGGTTTTGGGAAAATTCTGGAGTGGCCCTTTTTTGGATGGGAAATTGTTAGGGACCTCCCAGGGAGGCTGTGAATTCAATCCCACCCCGCGCTGACCAGTATTTCCCGAGATAATGGGCATTCTGCAGCCCCCTTGGGGAAATCACAAAAGAGGGGATATCTCCCGAATCCCTTGGAATTTCTGGACCAAATCAAGTGCGCTGAACTCGGGGGAGCGAGCCCTTTCCAACGATACCCCATTCATTAAGATCCCAGCACTTTCGTGAAATCGACCAAAAATATCCCAAGGGGTACCCCTTTGAAAATTTTCCGGTTTTGGGAAAATTCTGGAGTGGCCCTTTTTTGGATGGGAAATTGTTAGGGACCTCCCAGGGAGGCTGTGAATTCAATCCCACCCCGGGCTGACCAGTATTTCCCGAGATAATGGGCATTCTGCAGCCCCCTTGGGGAAATCACAAAAGAGGGGATATCTCCCGAATCCCTTGGAATTTCTGGACCAAATCAAGTGCGCTGAACTCGGGGGAGCGAGCCCTTTCCAACGATACCCCATTCATTAAGATCCCAGCACTTTCGTGAAATCGACCAAAAATATCCCAAGGGGTACCCCTTTGAAAATTTTCCGGTTTTGGGAAAATTCTGGAGTGGCCCTTTTTTGGATGGGAAATTGTTAGGGACCTCCCAGGGAGGCTGTGAATTCAATCCCACCCCGGGCTGACCAGTATTTCCCGAGATAATGGGCATTCTGCAGCCCCCCTTGGGGAAATCACAAAAGAGGGGATATCTCCCGAATCCCTTGGAATTTCTGGGCCAAATCAAGTGCGCTGAACTCGGGGGAGCGAGCCCTTTCCAACGATACCCCATTCATTAAGATCCCAGCACTTTCTGAAATCGACCAAAAATATCCCAAGGGGTACCCCTTTGAAAATTTTCCGGTTTTGGGAAAATTCTGGAGTGGCCCTTTTTGGGATGGGAAATTGTTAGGGACCTCCCAGGGAGGCTGTGAATTCAATCCCACCCCGGGCTGACCAGTATTTCCCGAGATAATGGGCATTCTGCAGCCCCGCTTGGGGAAATCACAAAAGAGGGGATATCTCCCGAACCCCTTGGAATTTCTGGACCAAATCAAGTGCGCTGAACTCGGGGGAGCGAGCCCTTTCCAACGATACCCCATTCATTAAGATCCCAGCACTTTCTGAAATCGACCAAAAATATCCCAAGGGGTACCCCTTTGAAAATTTTCCGGTTTTGGGAAAATTCTGGAGTGGCCCTTTTTTGGATGGGAAATTGTTAGGGACCTCCCAGGGAGGCTGTGAATTCAATCCCACCCCGCGCTGACCAGTATTTCCCGAGATAATGGGCATTCTGCAGCCCCCTTGGGGAAATCACAAAAGAGGGGATATCTCCCGAATCCCTTGGAATTTCTGGACCAAATCAAGTGCGCTGAACTCGGGGGAGCGAGCCCTTTCCAACGATACCCCATTCATTAAGATCCCAGCACTTTCGTGAAATCGACCAAAAATATCCCAAGGGGTACCCCTTTGAAAATTTTCCGGTTTTGGGAAAATTCTGGAGTGGCCCTTTTTTGGATGGGAAATTGTTAGGGACCTCCCAGGGAGGCTGTGAATTCAATCCCACCCCGGGCTGACCAGTATTTCCCGAGATAATGGGCATTCTGCAGCCCCCTTGGGGAAATCACAAAAGAGGGGATATCTCCCGAATCCCTTGGAATTTCTGGACCAAATCAAGTGCGCTGAACTCGGGGGAGCGAGCCCTTTCCAACGATACCCCATTCATTAAGATCCCAGCACTTTCGTGAAATCGACCAAAAATATCCCAAGGGGTACCCCTTTGAAAATTTTCCGGTTTTGGGAAAATTCTGGAGTGGCCCTTTTTTGGATGGGAAATTGTTAGGGACCTCCCAGGGAGGCTGTGAATTCAATCCCACCCCGGGCTGACCAGTATTTCCCGAGATAATGGGCATTCTGCAGCCCCCCTTGGGGAAATCACAAAAGAGGGGATATCTCCCGAATCCCTTGGAATTTCTGGGCCAAATCAAGTGCGCTGAACTCGGGGGAGCGAGCCCTTTCCAACGATACCCCATTCATTAAGATCCCAGCACTTTCTGAAATCGACCAAAAATATCCCAAGGGGTACCCCTTTGAAAATTTTCCGGTTTTGGGAAAATTCTGGAGTGGCCCTTTTTGGGATGGGAAATTGTTAGGGACCTCCCAGGGAGGCTGTGAATTCAATCCCACCCCGGGCTGACCAGTATTTCCCGAGATAATGGGCATTCTGCAGCCCCGCTTGGGGAAATCACAAAAGAGGGGATATCTCCCGAACCCCTTGGAATTTCTGGACCAAATCAAGTGCGCTGAACTCGGGGGAGCGAGCCCTTTCCAACGATACCCCATTCATTAAGATCCCAGCACTTTCGTGAAATCGACCAAAAATATCCCAAGGGGTACCCCTTTGAAAATTTTCCGGTTTTGGGAAAATTCTGGAGTGGCCCTTTTTTGGATGGGAAATTGTTAGGGACCTCCCAGGGAGGCTGTGAATTCAATCCCACCCCGGGCTGACCAGTATTTCCCGAGATAATGGGCATTCTGCAGCCCCGCTTGGGGAAATCACAAAAGAGGGGATATCTCCCGAACCCCTTGGAATTTCTGGACCAAATCAAGTGCGCTGAACTCGGGGGAGCGAGCCCTTTCCAACGATACCCCATTCATTAAGATCCCAGCACTTTCGTGAAATCGACCAAAAATATCCCAAGGGGTACCCCTTTGAAAATTTTCCGGTTTTGGGAAAATTCTGGAGTGGCCCTTTTTTGGATGGGAAATTGTTAGGGACCTCCCAGGGAGGCTGTGAATTCAATCCCACCCCGGGCTGACCAGTATTTCCCGAGATAATGGGCATTCTGCAGCCCCCTTGGGGAAATCACAAAAGAGGGGATATCTCCCGAATCCCTTGGAATTTCTGGACCAAATCAAGTGCGCTGAACTCGGGGGAGCGAGCCCTTTCCAACGATACCCCATTCATTAAGATCCCAGCACTTTCGTGAAATCGACCAAAAATATCCCAAGGGGTACCCCTTTGAAAATTTTCCGGTTTTGGGAAAATTCTGGAGTGGCCCTTTTTTGGATGGGAAATTGTTAGGGACCTCCCAGGGAGGCTGTGAATTCAATCCCACCCCGGGCTGACCAGTATTTCCCGAGATAATGGGCATTCTGCAGCCCCCCTTGGGGAAATCACAAAAGAGGGGATATCTCCCGAATCCCTTGGAATTTCTGGGCCAAATCAAGTGCGCTGAACTCGGGGGAGCGAGCCCTTTCCAACGATACCCCATTCATTAAGATCCCAGCACTTTCGTGAAATCGACCAAAAATATCCCAAGGGGTACCCCTTTGAAAATTTTCCGGTTTTGGGAAAATTCTGGAGTGGCCCTTTTTGGGATGGGAAATTGTTAGGGACCTCCCAGGGAGGCTGTGAATTCAATCCCACCCCGGGCTGACCAGTATTTCCCGAGATAATGGGCATTCTGCAGCCCCGCTTGGGGAAATCACAAAAGAGGGGATATCTCCCGAACCCCTTGGAATTTCTGGACCAAATCAAGTGCGCTGAACTCGGGGGAGCGAGCCCTTTCCAACGATACCCCATTCATTAAGATCCCAGCACTTTCGTGAAATCGACCAAAAATATCCCAAGGGGTACCCCTTTGAAAATTTTCCGGTTTTGGGAAAATTCTGGAGTGGCCCTTTTTTGGATGGGAAATTGTTAGGGACCTCCCAGGGAGGCTGTGAATTCAATCCCACCCCGGGCTGACCAGTATTTCCCGAGATAATGGGCATTCTGCAGCCCCCTTGGGGAAATCACAAAAGAGGGGATATCTCCCGAATCCCTTGGAATTTCTGGACCAAATCAAGTGCGCTGAACTCGGGGGAGCGAGCCCTTTCCAACGATACCCCATTCATTAAGATCCCAGCACTTTCGTGAAATCGACCAAAAATATCCCAAGGGGTACCCCTTTGAAAATTTTCCGGTTTTGGGAAAATTCTGGAGTGGCCCTTTTTTGGATGGGAAATTGTTAGGGACCTCCCAGGGAGGCTGTGAATTCAATCCCACCCCGGGCTGACCAGTATTTCCCGAGATAATGGGCATTCTGCAGCCCCCCTTGGGGAAATCACAAAACAGGGGATATCTCCCGAACCCCTTGGAATTTCTGGACCAAACCAAGTGCGCTGAACTCGGGGGAGCGAGCCCTTTCCAACGATACCCTATTCATTAAGATCCCAGCACTTTCGTGAAATCGACCAAAAATATCCCAAGGGGTACCCCTTTGAAAATTTTCCGGTTTTGGGAAAATTCTGGAGTGGCCCTTTTTGGGATGGGAAATTGTTAGGGACCTCCCAGGGAGGCTGTGAATTCAATCCCACCCCGGGCTGACCAGTATTTCCCGAGATAATGGGCATTCTGCAGCCCCCTTGGGGAAATCACAAAAGAGGGGATATCTCCCGAATCCCTTGGAATTTCTGGACCAAATCAAGTGCGCTGAACTCGGGGGAGCGAGCCCTTTCCAACGATACCCCATTCATTAAGATCCCAGCACTTTCGTGAAATCGACCAAAAATATCCCAAGGGGTACCCCTTTGAAAATTTTCCGGTTTTGGGAAAATTCTGGAGTGGCCCTTTTTTGGATGGGAAATTGTTAGGGACCTCCCAGGGAGGCTGTGAATTCAATCCCACCCCGGGCTGACCAGTATTTCCCGAGATAATGGGCATTCTGCAGCCCCCTTGGGGAAATCACAAAAGAGGGGATATCTCCCGAATCCCTTGGAATTTCTGGACCAAATCAAGTGCGCTGAACTCGGGGGAGCGAGCCCTTTCCAACGATACCCCATTCATTAAGATCCCAGCACTTTCGTGAAATCGACCAAAAATATCCCAAGGGGTACCCCTTTGAAAATTTTCCGGTTTTGGGAAAATTCTGGAGTGGCCCTTTTTTGGATGGGAAATTGTTAGGGACCTCCCAGGGAGGCTGTGAATTCAATCCCACCCCGGGCTGACCAGTATTTCCCGAGATAATGGGCATTCTGCAGCCCCCTTGGGGAAATCACAAAAGAGGGGATATCTCCCGAATCCCTTGGAATTTCTGGACCAAATCAAGTGCGCTGAACTCGGGGGAGCGAGCCCTTTCCAACGATACCCCATTCATTAAGATCCCAGCACTTTCGTGAAATCGACCAAAAATATCCCAAGGGGTACCCCTTTGAAAATTTTCCGGTTTTGGGAAAATTCTGGAGTGGCCCTTTTTTGGATGGGAAATTGTTAGGGACCTCCCAGGGAGGCTGTGAATTCAATCCCACCCCGGGCTGACCAGTATTTCCCGAGATAATGGGCATTCTGCAGCCCCCCTTGGGGAAATCACAAAACAGGGGATATCTCCCGAACCCCTTGGAATTTCTGGACCAAACCAAGTGCGCTGAACTCGGGGGAGCGAGCCCTTTCCAACGATACCCTATTCATTAAGATCCCAGCACTTTCGTGAAATCGACCAAAAATATCCCAAGGGGTACCCCTTTGAAAATTTTCCGGTTTTGGGAAAATTCTGGAGTGGCCCTTTTTGGGATGGGAAATTGTTAGGGACCTCCCAGGGAGGCTGTGAATTCAATCCCACCCCGGGCTGACCAGTATTTCCCGAGATAATGGGCATTCTGCAGCCCCCTTGGGGAAATCACAAAAGAGGGGATATCTCCCGAATCCCTTGGAATTTCTGGACCAAATCAAGTGCGCTGAACTCGGGGGAGCGAGCCCTTTCCAACGATACCCCATTCATTAAGATCCCAGCACTTTCGTGAAATCGACCAAAAATATCCCAAGGGGTACCCCTTTGAAAATTTTCCGGTTTTGGGAAAATTCTGGAGTGGCCCTTTTTGGGATGGGAGATTGTTAGGGACCTCCCAGGGAGGCTGTGAATTCAATCCGACCCCGCGCTGACCAGTATTTCCCGAGATAATGGGCATTCTGCAGCCCCCCTTGGGGAAATCACAAAAGAGGGGATATCTCCCGAATCCCTTGGAATTTCTGGGCCAAATCAAGTGCGCTGAACTCGGGGGAGCGAGCCCTTTCCAACGATACCCCATTCATTAAGATCCCAGCACTTTCGTGAAATCGACCAAAAATATCCCAAGGGGTACCCCTTTGAAAATTTTCCGGTTTTGGGAAAATTCTGGAGTGGCCCTTTTTGGGATGGGAAATTGTTAGGGACCTCCCAGGGAGGCTGTGAATTCAATCCCACCCCGGGCTGACCAGTATTTCCCGAGATAATGGGCATTCTGCAGCCCCGCTTGGGGAAATCACAAAAGAGGGGATATCTCCCGAACCCCTTGGAATTTCTGGACCAAATCAAGTGCGCTGAACTCGGGGGAGCGAGCCCTTTCCAACGATACCCCATTCATTAAGATCCCAGCACTTTCGTGAAATCGACCAAAAATATCCCAAGGGGTACCCCTTTGAAAATTTTCCGGTTTTGGGAAAATTCTGGAGTGGCCCTTTTTTGGATGGGAAATTGTTAGGGACCTCCCAGGGAGGCTGTCAATTCAATCCGACCCCGAGCTGACCAGTATTTCCCGAGATAATGGGCATTCTGCAGCCCCCTTGGGGAAATCACAAAAGAGGGGATATCTCCCGAATCCCTTGGAATTTCTGGACCAAATCAAGTGCGCTGAACTCGGGGGAGCGAGCCCTTTCCAACGATACCCCATTCATTAAGATCCCAGCACTTTCGTGAAATCGACCAAAAATATCCCAAGGGGTACCCCTTTGAAAATTTTCCGGTTTTGGGAAAATTCTGGAGTGGCCCTTTTTTGGATGGGAAATTGTTAGGGACCTCCCAGGGAGGCTGTGAATTCAATCCCACCCCGGGCTGACCAGTATTTCCCGAGATAATGGGCATTCTGCAGCCCCCCTTGGGGAAATCACAAAAGAGGGGATATCTCCCGAACCCCTTGGGATTTCTGGACCAAATCAAGTGCGCTGAACTCGGGGGAGCGAGCCCTTTCCAACGATACCCCATTCATTAAGATCCCAGCACTTTCGTGAAATCGACCAAAAATATCCCAAGGGGTACCCCTTTGAAAATTTTCCGGTTTTGGGAAAATTCTGGAGTGACCCTTTTTGGGATGGGAAATTGTTAGGGACCTCCCAGGGAGGCTGTGAATTCAATCCCACCACGGGCTGACCAGTATTTCCCGAGATAATGGGCATTCTGCAGCCCCGCTTGGGGAAATCACAAAAGAGGGGATATCTCCCGAACCCCTTGGAATTTCTGGACCAAATCAAGTGCGCTGAGCTCGGGGGAGCGAGCCCTTTCCAACGATACCCCATTCATTAAGATCCCAGCACTTTCGTGAAATCGACCAAAAATATCCCAAGGGGTACCCCTTTGAAAATTTTCCGGTTTTGGGAAAATTCTGGAGTGGCCCTTTTTTGGATGGGAAATTGTTAGGGACCTCCCAGGGAGGCTGTGAATTCAATCCGACCCCGCGCTGACCAGTATTTCCCGAGATAATGGGCATTCTGCAGCCCCCTTGGGGAAATCACAAAAGAGGGGATATCTCCCGAATCCCTTGGAATTTCTGGACCAAATCAAGTGCGCTGAACTCGGGGGAGCGAGCCCTTTCCAACGATACCCCATTCATTAAGATCCCAGCACTTTCGTGAAATCGACCAAAAATATCCCAAGGGGTACCCCTTTGAAAATTTTCCGGTTTTGGGAAAATTCTGGAGTGGCCCTTTTTGGGATGGGAAATTGTTAGGGACCTCCCAGGGAGGCTGTGAATTCAATCCCACCCCGGGCTGACCAGTATTTCCCGAGATAATGGGCATTCTGCAGCCCCGCTTGGGGAAATCACAAAAGAGGGGATATCTCCCGAACCCCTTGGAATTTCTGGACCAAATCAAGTGCGCTGAACTCGGGGGAGCGAGCCCTTTCCAACGATACCCCATTCATTAAGATCCCAGCACTTTCGTGAAATCGACCAAAAATATCCCAAGGGGTACCCCTTTGAAAATTTTCCGGTTTTGGGAAAATTCTGGAGTGGCCCTTTTTTGGATGGGAAATTGTTAGGGACCTCCCAGGGAGGCTGTGAATTCAATCCCACCCCGGGCTGACCAGTATTTCCCGAGATAATGGGCATTCTGCAGCCCCCTTGGGGAAATCACAAAAGAGGGGATATCTCCCGAATCCCTTGGAATTTCTGGACCAAATCAAGTGCGCTGAACTCGGGGGAGCGAGCCCTTTCCAACGATACCCCATTCATTAAGATCCCAGCACTTTCGTGAAATCGACCAAAAATATCCCAAGGGGTACCCCTTTGAAAATTTTCCGGTTTTGGGAAAATTCTGGAGTGGCCCTTTTTTGGATGGGAAATTGTTAGGGACCTCCCAGGGAGGCTGTGAATTCAATCCCACCCCGGGCTGACCAGTATTTCCCGAGATAATGGGCATTCTGCAGCCCCCTTGGGGAAATCACAAAAGAGGGGATATCTCCCGAATCCCTTGGAATTTCTGGACCAAATCAAGTGCGCTGAACTCGGGGGAGCGAGCCCTTTCCAACGATACCCCATTCATTAAGATCCCAGCACTTTCGTGAAATCGACCAAAAATATCCCAAGGGGTACCCCTTTGAAAATTTTCCGGTTTTGGGAAAATTCTGGAGTGGCCCTTTTTTGGATGGGAAATTGTTAGGGACCTCCCAGGGAGGCTGTGAATTCAATCCCACCCCGGGCTGACCAGTATTTCCCGAGATAATGGGCATTCTGCAGCCCCCTTGGGGAAATCACAAAAGAGGGGATATCTCCCGAATCCCTTGGAATTTCTGGACCAAATCAAGTGCGCTGAACTCGGGGGAGCGAGCCCTTTCCAACGATACCCCATTCATTAAGATCCCAGCACTTTCGTGAAATCGACCAAAAATATCCCAAGGGGTACTCCTTTGAAAATTTTCCGGTTTTGGGAAAATTCTGGAGTGGCCCTTTTTTGGATGGGAAATTGTTAGGGACCTCCCAGGGAGGCTGTGAATTCAATCCCACCCCGGGCTGACCAGTATTTCCCGAGATAATGGGCATTCTGCAGCCCCCTTGGGGAAATCACAAAAGAGGGGATATCTCCCGAATCCCTTGGAATTTCTGGACCAAATCAAGTGCGCTGAACTCGGGGGAGCGAGCCCTTTCCAACCATACCCCATTCATTAAGATCCCAGCACTTTCGTGAAATCGACCAAAAATATCCCAAGGGGTACCCCTTTGAAAATTTTCCGGTTTTGGGAAAATTCTGGAGTGGCCCTTTTTTGGATGGGAAATTGTTAGGGACCTCCCAGGGAGGCTGTCAATTCAATCCGACCCCGAGCTGACCAGTATTTCCCGAGATAATGGGCATTCTGCAGCCCCCTTGGGGAAATCACAAAAGAGGGGATATCTCCCGAATCCCTTGGAATTTCTGGACCAAATCAAGTGCGCTGAACTCGGGGGAGCGAGCCCTTTCCAACGATACCCCATTCATTAAGATCCCAGCACTTTCGTGAAATCGACCAAAAATATCCCAAGGGGTACCCCTTTGAAAATTTTCCGGTTTTGGGAAAATTCTGGAGTGGCCCTTTTTTGGATGGGAAATTGTTAGGGACCTCCCAGGGAGGCTGTCAATTCAATCCGACCCCGAGCTGACCAGTATTTCCCGAGATAATGGGCATTCTGCAGCCCCCTTGGGGAAATCACAAAAGAGGGGATATCTCCCGAATCCCTTGGAATTTCTGGACCAAATCAAGTGCGCTGAACTCGGGGGAGCGAGCCCTTTCCAACGATACCCCATTCATTAAGATCCCAGCACTTTCGTGAAATCGACCAAAAATATCCCAAGGGGTACCCCTTTGAAAATTTTCCGGTTTTGGGAAAATTCTGGAGTGGCCCTTTTTTGGATGGGAAATTGTTAGGGACCTCCCAGGGAGGCTGTGAATTCAATCCCACCCCGGGCTGACCAGTATTTCCCGAGATAATGGGCATTCTGCAGCCCCGCTTGGGGAAATCACAAAAGAGGGGATATCTCCCGAACCCCTTGGAATTTCTGGACCAAACCAAGTGCGCTGAACTCGGGGGAGCGAGCCCTTTCCAACGATACCCTATTCATTAAGATCCCAGCACTTTCGTGAAATCGACCAAAAATATCCCAAGGGGTACCCCTTTGAAAATTTTCCGGTTTTGGGAAAATTCTGGAGTGGCCCTTTTTGGGATGGGAAATTGTTAGGGACCTCCCAGGGAGGCTGTGAATTCAATCCCACCCCGGGCTGACCAGTATTTCCCGAGATAATGGGCATTCTGCAGCCCCGCTTGGGGAAATCACAAAAGAGGGGATATCTCCCGAACCCCTTGGAATTTCTGGACCAAATCAAGTGCGCTGAACTCGGGGGAGCGAGCCCTTTCCAACGATACCCCATTCATTAAGATCCCAGCACTTTCGTGAAATCGACCAAAAATATCCCAAGGGGTACCCCTTTGAAAATTTTCCGGTTTTGGGAAAATTCTGGAGTGGCCCTTTTTTGGATGGGAAATTGTTAGGGACCTCCCAGGGAGGCTGTGAATTCAATCCCACCCCGCGCTGACCAGTATTTCCCGAGATAATGGGCATTCTGCAGCCCCCTTGGGGAAATCACAAAAGAGGGGATATCTCCCGAATCCCTTGGAATTTCTGGACCAAATCAAGTGCGCTGAACTCGGGGGAGCGAGCCCTTTCCAACGATACCCCATTCATTAAGATCCCAGCACTTTCGTGAAATCGACCAAAAATATCCCAAGGGGTACCCCTTTGAAAATTTTCCGGTTTTGGGAAAATTCTGGAGTGGCCCTTTTTTGGATGGGAAATTGTTAGGGACCTCCCAGGGAGGCTGTGAATTCAATCCCACCCCGGGCTGACCAGTATTTCCCGAGATAATGGGCATTCTGCAGCCCCCTTGGGGAAATCACAAAAGAGGGGATATCTCCCGAATCCCTTGGAATTTCTGGACCAAATCAAGTGCGCTGAACTCGGGGGAGCGAGCCCTTTCCAACGATACCCCATTCATTAAGATCCCAGCACTTTCGTGAAATCGACCAAAAATATCCCAAGGGGTACCCCTTTGAAAATTTTCCGGTTTTGGGAAAATTCTGGAGTGGCCCTTTTTTGGATGGGAAATTGTTAGGGACCTCCCAGGGAGGCTGTGAATTCAATCCCACCCCGGGCTGACCAGTATTTCCCGAGATAATGGGCATTCTGCAGCCCCCCTTGGGGAAATCACAAAAGAGGGGATATCTCCCGAATCCCTTGGAATTTCTGGGCCAAATCAAGTGCGCTGAACTCGGGGGAGCGAGCCCTTTCCAACGATACCCCATTCATTAAGATCCCAGCACTTTCTGAAATCGACCAAAAATATCCCAAGGGGTACCCCTTTGAAAATTTTCCGGTTTTGGGAAAATTCTGGAGTGGCCCTTTTTGGGATGGGAAATTGTTAGGGACCTCCCAGGGAGGCTGTGAATTCAATCCCACCCCGGGCTGACCAGTATTTCCCGAGATAATGGGCATTCTGCAGCCCCGCTTGGGGAAATCACAAAAGAGGGGATATCTCCCGAACCCCTTGGAATTTCTGGACCAAATCAAGTGCGCTGAACTCGGGGGAGCGAGCCCTTTCCAACGATACCCCATTCATTAAGATCCCAGCACTTTCGTGAAATCGACCAAAAATATCCCAAGGGGTACCCCTTTGAAAATTTTCCGGTTTTGGGAAAATTCTGGAGTGGCCCTTTTTTGGATGGGAAATTGTTAGGGACCTCCCAGGGAGGCTGTGAATTCAATCCCACCCCGCGCTGACCAGTATTTCCCGAGATAATGGGCATTCTGCAGCCCCCTTGGGGAAATCACAAAAGAGGGGATATCTCCCGAATCCCTTGGAATTTCTGGACCAAATCAAGTGCGCTGAACTCGGGGGAGCGAGCCCTTTCCAACGATACCCCATTCATTAAGATCCCAGCACTTTCGTGAAATCGACCAAAAATATCCCAAGGGGTACCCCTTTGAAAATTTTCCGGTTTTGGGAAAATTCTGGAGTGGCCCTTTTTTGGATGGGAAATTGTTAGGGACCTCCCAGGGAGGCTGTGAATTCAATCCCACCCCGGGCTGACCAGTATTTCCCGAGATAATGGGCATTCTGCAGCCCCCTTGGGGAAATCACAAAAGAGGGGATATCTCCCGAATCCCTTGGAATTTCTGGACCAAATCAAGTGCGCTGAACTCGGGGGAGCGAGCCCTTTCCAACGATACCCCATTCATTAAGATCCCAGCACTTTCGTGAAATCGACCAAAAATATCCCAAGGGGTACCCCTTTGAAAATTTTCCGGTTTTGGGAAAATTCTGGAGTGGCCCTTTTTTGGATGGGAAATTGTTAGGGACCTCCCAGGGAGGCTGTGAATTCAATCCCACCCCGGGCTGACCAGTATTTCCCGAGATAATGGGCATTCTGCAGCCCCCCTTGGGGAAATCACAAAAGAGGGGATATCTCCCGAATCCCTTGGAATTTCTGGGCCAAATCAAGTGCGCTGAACTCGGGGGAGCGAGCCCTTTCCAACGATACCCCATTCATTAAGATCCCAGCACTTTCTGAAATCGACCAAAAATATCCCAAGGGGTACCCCTTTGAAAATTTTCCGGTTTTGGGAAAATTCTGGAGTGGCCCTTTTTGGGATGGGAAATTGTTAGGGACCTCCCAGGGAGGCTGTGAATTCAATCCCACCCCGGGCTGACCAGTATTTCCCGAGATAATGGGCATTCTGCAGCCCCGCTTGGGGAAATCACAAAAGAGGGGATATCTCCCGAACCCCTTGGAATTTCTGGACCAAATCAAGTGCGCTGAACTCGGGGGAGCGAGCCCTTTCCAACGATACCCCATTCATTAAGATCCCAGCACTTTCGTGAAATCGACCAAAAATATCCCAAGGGGTACCCCTTTGAAAATTTTCCGGTTTTGGGAAAATTCTGGAGTGGCCCTTTTTTGGATGGGAAATTGTTAGGGACCTCCCAGGGAGGCTGTGAATTCAATCCCACCCCGGGCTGACCAGTATTTCCCGAGATAATGGGCATTCTGCAGCCCCGCTTGGGGAAATCACAAAAGAGGGGATATCTCCCGAACCCCTTGGAATTTCTGGACCAAATCAAGTGCGCTGAACTCGGGGGAGCGAGCCCTTTCCAACGATACCCCATTCATTAAGATCCCAGCACTTTCGTGAAATCGACCAAAAATATCCCAAGGGGTACCCCTTTGAAAATTTTCCGGTTTTGGGAAAATTCTGGAGTGGCCCTTTTTTGGATGGGAAATTGTTAGGGACCTCCCAGGGAGGCTGTGAATTCAATCCCACCCCGGGCTGACCAGTATTTCCCGAGATAATGGGCATTCTGCAGCCCCCTTGGGGAAATCACAAAAGAGGGGATATCTCCCGAAT